>JAQQAF010000004.1:55634167-55999167 GCA_029747655.1 Ensete ventricosum
ATGGTCCACACATAAATCATTTAACATCACTTTTGAGGTTGGTCCATCGAGGTCACTTGTGGATCCTACCTTAAATATAACCGAAGTAAATAATTAGCCAACATAATTATAAATTGAAAGGGGCATTGTTCTGTGCCAACTTAAATACATCAAATGGGATCCTTTCCTCCTCCAAAATATTCATGTCGTATCTCATGCTAAAGACAAAATCGAAATTTAGCACTTCAGATCTTGTGGTCAGAAGTAAAGGATTCAACTTGACAACTAATATGTCCACAATCCTCAAATCTCTTGCCTTTTTCTCTTCCAAACAAGAATAAGGACGATGGCAAGAGAGAGAGAGAAGAAGAAGGGTTACCAACCTGAACATAGAGGAATGGATCAGCGACGAAATTGGTTGGGTACCCCGCATTCGACGGCGAGGCACATGTTAGCACAGGGTTCGCAATCGGCCACGCCGAATTGTTGGACTTGTTGCTACCGTGCTGCTTTCTCGAAGAACACAACAAAAAGATTATTAAATCATGGATTAGGATGAAGAAAGGTAACTAACTTCACAAATCAGACATGGATACACATTAACAAGAAGGAATCCGCGGAACCCACCATTTCGATGGGGGAAAGCGAGAAGGGGCTGCTTCCATAGTACACGCCGATGGACCAGGAACCCTCGCTGTCCGGGCCGCACCCGTCGACGGCCAAGACGGGGCGGCGGGAGGAGGAGACGACGAACCAGAAGAACGCAACGGCGACGGTGCCGGAGGCGAGGAGGGAGCTGAGGAGAAATGAGACCGCAGAGGGGGAGCGAGAGAGGAACCCCGTGGCCGCCAACCTCCACCGGATTCGCGGCGCCATGAAGCCGCAGCCGCAGTCCCAGACAGCCCAGGAATTTCCCGCCCTTATTCTCTCCACCTCCGGAATCGGAGCCCTCGCGTCCTGTCTTCAGATGGGAGAAAGAATGGGTATAAGAAAAGCGAGGAAGAAGAAGCCTACCTCGAACTGGAGCTGGCAGAAGGGGGAGATCTATAAATGCGGGTGGAGGAGAATATTGAGCATAATTTAGATCACGAGGAGGAAGTGGAGGTTAGAGGAACCCAAGAAGCAGATGATGACGATGAAGATGAAGAAGAAGAAGAAGAAGACGGCGTCGCCTGTTTGACTTCAATTCTTGAGTAGGAAACGGACAGAGAGAGAGAGAGAGAGAGATGAAGAGAGGCGCCCCTCCGGTTTGCAGAATGGTTCACGCATGGATATGGGTGATGGGAGGAAGGACAACAGTGAAAAGAAGGCCCAAAAGGATCGGAGTCTGATCTAACGCAACTATATAAAGAATCTAAGATTTCGAATGTGGTGATGCCTCAGATCTATGTTTTGGAGACCACACCACATAGTAATTTAATATACAAAAGACCACAGACTGTGGAACATTCATTGGTGATCCCAATGTGCATTATATATATATATATATATATATATATATATGGTGTTGCCTATTTAAATTAATGGCAACAAAAATATGACACCCACCAAGTGCTGTCTGTCACGTTGATGCGACGAAGAAGAGCAATGCTTCAAACAAAGAGCTGCACCTGCGAGTTTTGGTATAATTAATTGGTGACACGGGCATCAAATGCTCGACGAAATGCCTTTGGTATAATTAATTGGTGACACGGGCATCAAATGCTCGACGAAATGCCTTCTATTTTTTTTTTTTTTTTTTTTTTGTTGGGGGACCATAATGGCTCCTGCTTTCTCAGGCCGGATTGCAAAACCTAAAACCATATTAGTCCCTCTTTCATAATCGTTTCCACCTTATCATTATTATATGTATTTATGCTCCATTATCACATGTGAATTTCACGTCAGATTTACCGATCTAAAAAATTTTAATTTTTAAGAATAATAATTATTTATTAAGATGAGATCATTTATAGATATAAAAAATTTTAATTTTTAAAAATAATAATTATTTATTAATTTTAGATAATAAGATCATTAGTAGAAAAATATTAATAAATAATCTATTCATATTAGACGTTACTTCACATGTCATGAGTGTTGGTATGTCTAAGAGGAAGAGAAATAAAATAAACAATGCATGCTTGTCACATTGTAGGTTAGATTATTGATATAAACCCCTAATGTTCTATCATAGAAGAGAGGGTGAAGCAATAAAGATCATTTTGATGGGATCTACCTTCTTGATCACTTCGAGTATATCAATATCCTAGGGTTTATCAAATAACTGAGATTATATATATATATATATATATATATATATATATATATAGAGATTTTTTATTTTGAGCCTCTTCTTAAAATCTACATAAAATGATTTTAGTCTTCTAAATGCATGAGTAGCTCTTATATTTTTCTCATATTTCTTAGTTTTTGCAAATTGAGCTTTTTTTTTAAATGATTTCACATCATTCTTTCATCTTGAAATTTACAAAAGAGAAAAAAAATGATTTAAGAACTTTTTGTGATGCTTGAGATATGATTCATAAGGTCTCTTTCAAATCCTCCCTCTTTTGATTTTTTGATTCATGAATCTTTGATGTAATACTTTCAAATGTATTCCCCCCTCATGATATTTGATTTTTTTTTATACTTGATCTTTGATTCTTATATATTTGACACTGCCCCCCTCTTCCCTTTTTATTATTATTCTTCTTCTATTTTATTTACAAAGGGGAGAAATAAATTGTCACTGCCCTTGTTAGAAATGAGAAGAGGGTTGAGTGAAATAATGTGTCAATTGGTTTTGTTCATTCACCGATGGCTATTTATACAAAAGAAAAGAGAGATATATAGGTTAGACGTTGAGGATTTTCCTCAACAGTCTAACAAATCTGATACTGGTTGTTACAATAGATGCTAACAACTCTATCATTTATCATGCCCCCGCAAAATCGCGCTCCGACCAAGGATGCCGATCTTAGACCGAGAACAACTTGTGGGAGAGTGGCTTCGTGAGGGAGTCTGCCAGTTGATCTGCTGTGTGAATATGAGAGACACATAGTTGATGATTCACCACTTGATCTCGTACAAAGTGAAAGTCAATTGCTATATGTTTAATACGAGAGTGAAACACCGGATTGGCACATAAGTAGATAGCCCCGACATTATCGTAGTATATTGTGGGAGTAGCAGAGGAGTAGATGTCAAGCTCTTTAAGCAGATTTATTATCCAGTTAAGTTCAGCAATTGCAGTTGCAATTGCAACGGAGTGATACTCAGCTTCAGTAGAAGACCGACCAACTATCTTTTATTTCTTGGAACTCCAACTGATTGGATTGACTCCGAGGAATATAATATACCCAGATGTTGATGTTCTATCTTCAAGGTTCCCAGCTCAATCAGCGTCAGCATAAGCATGAAATTGAAGAGAATATTTTTTGTTTAGAATGATGTCATAGTTAAGAGTACCTTTAAGATATCGTAATACTCGTTTAACAGCGGACTAGTGTGTGGTAGATGGTCTATGCATGAATTGAGATAGCTTGTTAACCGCAAATGAGATATATGGGCGAGTGAGGGCTAAATATTACAAGGAGCCAATCACTTGCCGATATTGTGTAGAGTCTATAGCAGGACTACCATCATTTAACTGAAGCGATTCACTAGTGGAGAGAGGAGTCGAGACAGCATTTGCATCCTTCATGTTTGTCTTAACTAATAAGTCCTGAGTGTACTTCCGTTCAGAGAGGAAGAGTCCCAAAGATGTAGATATTGCTTCTACACCAAAAAAATAAGTCAGGGGACCGAGATCTTTGAGGAAAAATCTGGCGGCCAACTAGTTAATGAACATTGTGACCTCTATAGAATTACTACCTGTCACAATAATATCATCAATATATACCAGAAGATAAAATGTACTGCCAGGTAGTTGCCGGAGAAATAAGGAGGTGTCAGGCTTGGAGTTAAAGAAGCCGACGAACATAAAAAAGGAGCCAAGTTCCATGTACCAGGCTCTTGGAGCTTGTCGAAGATCATAAATGGCTTTGTGGAGTTTGCAGACATGTTTCAGATACTGAGGATGAATAAAACCAGGAGGTTGCTCCATAAAGACCTCGTCAGTTAAAGTTCCTTGTAAGAATGCATTGTTCACATCAAGTTGTCGCAGTCGCCATCCTTTTGAAATTGCTAAACTCAGAATCAGTCGGATTATTGTGAACTTAACAACAGGACTGAATGTCTCAATAAAATCAACACCAGGACGTTGATGGAAGCCTTTGGCCACCAAGCGGACCTTGTACCGAGCAATGGACCCATCAGGGTCCTGCTTAACTCGAAAAACCTACTTACACCCAATGACATTTTGTGCGAGATGACACGGAACAAGTGTCCAAGTAGAATTAGAAAGTAGAGCGTCATATTCATCGGACATAGCTTGACGCCAATGGGGAGACTTGTGGGCTCGAGCGATCGTGGTAGGTTCACAGGTCTCAATAGAGGGAGTCACAAGTGTGTGGAGATCGAGGACCTGACGGGGCTTGAAAATGCCACTTTTAGAGCATGTTGTCATTGGATGTCCAAGTGGTTTAGAAGATGATGGTGGAATGAGTGTGGGTGAAGTAGAACAGAGAGAGTTGGACTGTGGAATAGTAGTAGTAGTAGACTGAGGCGAGGGAAATGCAGGTTGTTGAGTGTCTGATGATCGGATGTTTGTGATAGTAGAAGAGGGTGAGATGTGTTGTATTGGAGGGATGCTCTATTCAGGAGTTGGAGTGGGTGATTCGTATGGCGGTTCAGTAGATAAATGCATGTGCCACTGATGCATATGCACCGGAGTGAACTTGCGACCCTTCCTATCAGCTATGCTTTGATGATCGTATTATTTGCTATCAAGATGAGATTGATCTTTATCGACGGTCTAAATAACCTTTGTGATTAAAACATTTTTTTTTCTAATATCTTCTTTTTTTATTTGGGTTAAATGAATCTACGCATACCATGTTAACAAGCATGATGTGGTATCACTCTTCGTTCACTTGACTTGACTTGGGTTCAATGAAGCTTCAATATCATGTTAACAAGCATGACACGGCGTTGTTCTTCATCCACTTGTTTGACTAGCTTGGGTTACATGAAATTATGGAGATCATGTTAACAAGCATGATATGGCATCGTTCTTTGCCACTTGACTTGGATCTTATTCCCAGTCTCCGCTGCTGAGAGTTTAATTAATGGTGTCGTTTTGCGAACTCGCTTTAAAGATAGATAAAGAAACCCCCCACGTTCCACCGCCGCTCAACGCCCACCTCTCGCCGTGCCATCGAAAGCTCGTATTAGAAATGAACAGAGAAGGGGAATCGCCTTCTTCTGCTGCTACGGCTGGTGGCGGTGGTGGAATTAAGCCATGGGTTTTAATGCTGTTGTTCTCGGTTCTTATTCTACTCTTCCTTCCTCCCTTGCTCTCTTCCTCTTCCCGTAGCTCGCGTCCCATTGTGATGAGGAAGGGATGGGATGCCCTCATCTTCCTTCTCGTGCTCTTCTCCGTTCTCTGCGGCGTCCTCGGCCGCCGCTCTGGCGGCGACGGCCCCACCGCCCAGGTTAGCTACTCCCGCCCCCTGCAGACCAGTCCAACGGCGGGCTTTAATCGGATGTGGAGCAGCAGCTACTACCCGGATCTGAGGCCGGAAGTGGTGTCATTGGGCAGCGGTGCCGCTGCAGCAGCCGACGCCGACGGGTGGCGTTGCTACGATGATATGCATTATAGCCGGGGGCTGGAATCCAGGGGTTGGCAGAGGCAGAATTTTGGGGATTTTAAGGCGAAGACGATTCCGGTGGACACCTTAGTTATGCGGCGGAGATCTTCGCCGAGCTCGCCGTCGCCACCGCCGCAGCGGCAGCAGAGGAGATCGGTATACAAGCTCCACGGGGGGGAGGTGGGCGAAGATGGCATTTTTGGATTGCAGATGCCCAACCCACCGTCGCCACCGCCGCAGCGCCAGTCGAGGAGAAGGAGCGTCGAGGAGTTTCCAGAAGGGAGAGAGGTGGACAAAGATGAGATTTTTGGATCGGAGGAGCCCCATTTGCCGTCGCCGCCAAGGAAGCGCCTGTCCAGGAGGAGGAGGAGCGTGGAGAAGTTCCCGGAAGAGAGGAAGGTGTACAAAGATGAGATATTTGGATCGGAGAAGCCCCATCCACCGCCACCTTACAGACAGCGACAGCCGAGGAGGAGGAACTTAGAGAAGTTTCCTGAGAGGGAAGCGGAACAAAGCATAAACGTAGAGATCGAGAGGCACCCCCTGTCGCCCCAAGCGCCGGCGAGATCACGGCGTCGGAGGAGGAGAAGCGTCGGGAATATTCTAAAATGGGAGGTGAAGCAAGATCATAACTTTTTGGGACTCGAAAAGCCTCATAAGTCGCCGCCGGCGTCGCCACCGCCTATTCTTCTGCCGCCACCGTTGCCGCTGCCACAGGAGGAGGAGAAGAGGAGGCATGAAAAGCGGAGCAGCGGTGGGGCGAAGGACTCCTCTGCTGCAGCTATCACTTTGTTTGATCAACAGAAGAAGAAAGGAAGCAAGGCGATGAGATCTCCGGACGATGTATCGCTCCATTACGAGGTCTCCGCTTCTTCCCATTCTCCACCGCCACCACCTCCCCCGCTCTTCCACCATGTATTCTCTCACAGGAAAGGGGCAAGCAAGAAGTGCCAGATCAACTCGTTCTCAGCAGCTCCTCCACCACCTCCGATGCTAATCCGTCAGTCCAGGGAGCAAGTTAAACACCCGCCGCCCTCTGCTCCATCACAGAGCGAGGGGAAAGAAAAGACTGATCTTAACAAGGTGCCCCTCCCGCCCTTGTCCTCCCTGCCACCACGGCCACAAAAATCCCACCTCCCGCCCTTATCCCCCCCCCAGATACCTTCGCCTCCGTCGGATGAGATGGCGAGCAGCAAGGACCGTGACGGAGAGATGAAGGCGAAGGTCAAGGAAAGAGAAACAGAGGTGGGGGTGGCAGTTTTCTGCCCGAGCCCGGACGTCAACAACAAGGCGGCCCTCTTCATCGCCCGATGCCATGCAAATTGGAAGCTCGAGAAGCAGAACTCCAAACGAGAGGAGCGGCGAAAACAACGAAAGTTACAACAAGGCGAATCGAATGTGGCCACGAGGCAGTCCAACGATGACCGGCTTCATGCTTAATCCGAGTGTTCTCCGGCGCCTGCGGGGAGCGTTAAAAGCGGAAAAATTTTATCCACTTTTAGCGCTTCGTCCAGTTTCAATAGCTCAAATTAGTTCAGGTTTTAAGTATTTTGAAATCTTGTGAGTTTATGTTCATCCGGATTTTGATAATGGAAGAAATCAGAAAATAAAGATCAATGGACGTTCTTCAAAACCAGATTCTTTATGATCTCAATTTACTAAATCATATCACAATCGCAAGGATACAAACAATAGAGCAAGATCCTTAGCAACTATATCAAAAATGATGCATCCAGTTTTGTGGACATCAAATTTAGGGATATCATACTTCCTACAACGGTGAGCAAGATCCTGAGCTTTTTAAATAGCAGCCCAGAGTCATACCAGGGGCTTATTGCCAATAAATACAACTCATCAAAAAGAATCATGAAATTAAATCAACAAATCAAACCCGAATACTAAAATCATAATCGACCCCTGGTTATGCTAATTTGGCATGAATAGAATAACATCATATCTACAAGATGAATATTCTCTTGGCATGAATAGGAGGAAACTTGCCGGTGGTGTCTACTATTCCTTCTTCTGTAGCAAGAAAACAAAGCCCGAGTTCTGACGAATTAGAGGTGGTGGATCAACATCTGCTACCTCGATCTCAGTCATTGACTTTGAGATATCGTCGACGGAGAATGGTATGCTGCATGAAAGATCGATCAAGCTTAGAATTTTCAATTTTCAACGAGGAGCTTAGATCTTCTTCCTTTGTTTTTGTTTTTTTAATAACAGAATTACCTCGAATCATCGTCCAACAAGAAAGAACTGCCGACTACACTATTTGAATCCTCAGTCATCATAACTCTCATACTTGAAATGACCTAAAAAGTGGGGGGGGAATAAATGTTCAATAACAGAAATTTGAGGTAACAGAAAGCTAACCTTCCTAAATGAGCAAACTATATCTAAAAGGAGCTCATCAATCAGCTGAGTCCAAACTTACCTCTGATGATACGCTGTGTGTTCCATATTTGTCATCCCAATACATTGTACTTATTCTGTATAACTGTTGTATGCTGAGCACCTGAAAACAGAATCAGATAATCATTCAAAATGGGAATGATAAATAAACACAATGCTTTGGACATAGTAACAGGTCAAAGGAGTGGCCCAAACTGGACATAGATCATTGGTTATCTCCTTCAAGGTCTTCTTTGGTTTCTGATGTATAACCTGGATCAGTGGACACATTGTATAAGGTTACTAGAAAATCAACAAATAAAATAATAAACCTCCTATGGTAACTTCTAACCAATGTGCTCTCCATGAAAAACATACCAGGAAACCAACAGCCTGCCTAATATGCTTCAATTCACCCCATGCTTTACCTGCATACTGCTACCAAGTGATATTTTAGTTTAAAACTTTCACAAAGTTTGTGTGAAATCATAGGAGATCACCTCTTCAGTTGCATCATAGCACCAGTGTTCTAACTCAGTCAGCCCTGCTTTGAGATATTCCCCATTGCTAAATGAACAACACTCACGCCTCAGCAGAAGGCTATATAACAGAGAAAAAGATTATAATGAGAAAATATGAAAAAATCACATGGCTAAAAAAGTGAAAGAAATGTAATCACACTTAATATGTACCTGTTGAACAATTGTACATTTATAAATGAGAAAATTTGGGTGAACACCTTGCGAACCAAAAATGGAGGGACCTGAAAGGTGGAAAGCTTAAGATTATCGAACATATATCAAAAGCCAAAGCACTGCTACTCAGAACTTACATGATTGGCTCTCAGTATTTTCAAATAGTTGGTTAAGCTTTTCACTATGCTTTGCCAAGGCGCGATCAGTGCCTGCTGGGCCATAGCATTTGCTTGAGATCGTGAGCCTCTAATTAAGCTTGCACGAGATGTTCTTGGTGCCTGCACAGTTAACAATATTAACAAAATTTCAAGCAAAACTATTTGGAAAGTTTTAGTACCTGGATACATGACGCAAGCAGTGAAGATACTTCTTTCTTTAGATTGTCTCTAATCATTCCGTAAATTTTCTCAAGGAAAGCAGTAAGCTGCTGCTTGAAAAGTAGAGCAGGATACTTAGCTTCAACTTGACGCAAATCACCCAATCCACCCATCATGCGACCACTAAAAGAAAAGAGGCCAGCACTCTGAGGAGAGGCTCGAATTCCCTTAAGATGCAAGAAAAGTTAACATAAATGAGTTAAACAAGGAAAACAGGATGAAGTCATATCAACACTAAAAGCATCATGATTTTCTGGGAAACCAAAGGTTTCACCGTCTTACTTGAGACATCCTCCCAAACAAAGCTGATGTTCTATGCCTCTGTGGAGTCAAACTTGCTGCTCCACTTGCTTTTAATGTTCGTTGGAGGAGCAACAATAGAGTAGATGAATTGGACAACCAGTAGGATAAAACATCAATGTTATCCTGGGCCTTCAGAGATACAAATTGCAAAATTAGTAAATCAAGAACTGGTATAAATCTATGAATAAGATCATGTAGTAGCACTAGTGAGGATTATGTATAAAGAAAATAGTGTCGATGTTGTATGTTGTCTCACATCTGATACAAATTTGAAAATGGATTCGGTTCACAATCCACACTATTAATGAAGAAACACAATAAAACCACCAGCAATAATGACAAAGTTATTCATACCTCTATAACTGAGCCTATTGTTTGGATTATACGGTCAAAAATAGTAGTCCTTTCAACTTCAAAGGATCTCCAATGAAGAAGGCATCTGTATATGACACAAGCAGCAATAGGCCTACCCCCAGAGAAACCCAAGTCATTAGAGATACACTCAATAAGTAAGTCCTGATTTTCCTGGAGAAATAACATTGTGAGGGAAAATACATAAATTATCAGGAAAATACAGCATTAAGGACAACAAGACATAATAAATTTTAGTATCAATTGGATGCACACGTTTAAAGCAAAAATATAGAATCACGTTTATTAGAAAATTAATTAATACCATACCTGCTGCTTCTCATTGAGTGACTTCTGTGGTTTATCATCATTTTGAAGTTCTCTGGAATTAGGTGCACCAGGACTCAAGTCCTACAGTTTTTAGTGTATAAAAATCATCCAAGGTTAATTCACTTGTCTTTTGGGTAAATGACTTGATATTTGTGGAAGCCAAATGCTTATCAAAATTGAAATTATCATGCTTACCAAAGCAAGTTTCGATTCACCATTCAGGATATTCTCATTTTCTGTGCTTCTCTGTGGACAAAGCATCGCAATATAATAACAACAATAAGAAGTCTAACATACACACAAAAAAGCCTGGTAGTTAAAGTGCTAGTTGGCTAAATGTCGAAAAAGAATTAAATGAGATAGGGACCTGGAAGATAGTTGTTTTTGAACATGAAGCTCTGCTAGTTGGTGAAATGGCAACCGCCTGTTGACGAAGCACTTGGTTCTCTGACTCCAGGTTTGATACTCTCTCTTCAAGCCTGTGCTTGGAAAGAAAACACAAATATTACCTTGTAATGTTGAAACCAAAGCTTCAAGAGGTTATGTGACTAATACCTGGTTTCATCTTTATTACAGTATCATATATAAACTAAATTTATTAAGCTTCCCATGAACAAGTGCAACATGATATATAAAATACTGGGAATAAACAAAAAAGAAAGAATTATGAAATCACAAAACCTTTGAACAGTGTCTTGAAATTGATCAGCTCTCGTTTCAGAATCTTCAACTTTCTGGACCAGTTCAGTATTTCTGATCTGAGCTTCAGCAAATGCTTTATTGGCTGAATCTGTTGCCTGCTTTTCTATTAGCAACAAAGCCTACGAAGACAACAAGAGAAAAAAACATTTTTATTGAATATTTCAAACTGAGCAACATATTAATTAATTTAACAAGACAAATGTAATTTGCTATAACATAAAATCTCTCATTAATCAGTGTATTTTTTAATAAATTTTTGTGGTTCATTGTGTTCCTGTTACCTCATAGTGTACATGGTTATAAGAACTATTAAGTCGTCTATAAAAATAGAAATCTAACGTTAGTTGGTCTGTTGGTTGTACCTTAAGGTTTTCAATTTCAGCATTTAGCGAATCAATCTTTTCTGTATCTTGAACTAAGACAGGGTTTTCCTTTATGATCGGAAGTGCTGCTTCAATAGCTTTTCGTGCAGCCTCCCGTTCCTTAATAACTGTGGATTTTGCTTCTTCAACCTGCAGTTGCATCTCATGCAACATGTCTTGCAGTTTAGCAATTTCTTGTGCTTTTGTCTCTTCTAGATCAGTCTGCAAATTGGAGTGAAACAAGATATGTTGCAATTCATCATGACATCCCAAGCCCAGAATATTAAAAAAAAGAATACAGAAGACTACATTGATATATTACCAACAATTAAATGTTACAAAGAATACCAATTAAGAAGGATAATTACTCTTAGTCTTTTCTCAAGCTGCAAACGCCATGTCAGCTCCTCCACGCGCTTTTCAAGCTTGTCTTTGGCTTCTTTAAGGGCTCCTGTTTCCTTGGCAGCCTGCAGAAATTTGAAATGAAGTACGTTATCCAAAGGCTTCATTTTGTTGGAGAAATTCAGAAGGCTAGAGATAAGAAAGAGACCATTCTTAGCTTTCTAAGCTCTTTCCTTGCAAGTCTCTGTCTCCAAGCACACTGATAAGTGAGTGTTGCGTTTTGCAATCTCTTGTGATAAGAATAATCCCTGTGACAACGCCATTGAGCCTGCAAGCAGAGGACAACATATGTTTATAATCATAGTTCAAATAAACAACTGGCAAACTAATGTGTTACGGTACATATGCCCACAGCTCCTTCATGGTGATATGTACTACTAATCTCTTTCAGGACAAAGTAAAACCATGTAACCAAGCTTTAGCAGCAACGTCCAGCAGAGCGAATAAGGCACCTGAATACAAATTGAAGCTTTAGTTTGCTTTCTCAACCTAAAGTCATTGCGAGCAATCATTGCCCTTGAGCCTGTTTGCAATGTAATTGCTGACATTCGAAGTGCTGTATATGATTTCCTTGCAAAATATCGGCACAGATTCTTCTGAATTTTGACTGCTGCTGCTTCACGTCTAATGCACTCATACAGTTTACAGGCCAGTCTTCCTGAGTTTAGCCAAATTGGGAACAAATTTGAAGAATTATTTTACTGACGCACAAGAAATAAATGAACAACCAAACAAAATATTAGACTTAATAATCAGATCACGAATCTCCCAACTAAACTCCATATAATTAAATAAAAGAACAAACATAAATTAGTCTCAGGGTAACTTAATTTAAAGTTTCAAATTTCAATTGATAACTTTGTAACTTAGTCAAAGTGAATCACTCTCACTGTATTAGGATTATACCTCTCCAGATAGACTGCAAATAAACGGATGCTTGCCGTAGCTTAAGGAACTCTTTACGAGCAATATATGTACGAATTTGTCTTTGAATTCTTCTAGCTGCTCTTCCAAGCACCTCTGCTCTTCTAGCATCTAATTCAGCCATCTGGCCAGCTCTCAGGAACACTTTGCTCTTGCCTAGCTGCCCATGCAAGGATTCACTATGTAAAAAGTGATATCCTCAAACAGTAATGCTTGACAAATAATAAAGCAGAAAAAATCAACAGATATATCATATATATGTAGATAAAAGATAAGTTATACAGAGCAAAATTCTTGTTCTCTATATCTTTAAGAAGAAACATGCCCAAAATATTGGCAGAATTCAGTGTACGACAGAGAATATGTAATGTAAGCTATTTCCTTTGTAGTTTCCACCCTTCTTATCAATTGATAAAAAGAATATATCTATACTGCATTCTTCAACATTCTCAGCTCACTGAAGTTAAACCACAAGTTTTGCCCAGTAGAGGACTTATCAAAATTTTAAAAAATTGGTAACAAAGATCATACCTGGTAACCTTTCAATCCAATTTTGTCCAGAATCTTCTGGCATGCAGCCTTGTCATCATAGCTGTCCAGGATTCAAGAAGATCAAGAGGGGGTGCATTAGAATATTTAGATCAAATACATGCATCAGTAGGTACTTCATAACTTATTTGAATTTTATTTATTTATGTAAAGAAGCTTACTTTCCTTCCAAAACTTCTGGGGCAAGAAGACTGAACCGAAGGAGAAATTCGTAAAATGTTCTTCGAGTTGGATATCCAGCACAGCTGATCCTGATTGCTTCTAGAACACCCTACGTGCATGAAGGCAACAAAGCAAAATGGTAAAATATTATGTAAAACTTCGAGAGGGTAGAGGAATCTTATAGTAAGTTGGAACATACTCCACAGCGCAATTGTTGGATAACATTGAAGTTCTCGAAAATAGAAGGCCTGAGGATGTTATTTGGCTTCACACATCTGATGTAATGTGGTTGTGTTGAGTTCAAGGTTTCCATCAGAGATTGAAGTTGTAGCTGAGATTTTTTTTTATGATCACAAGTCAAAAATAGAGATATATTCATGAATAATTAAGTAATTAAATAAATCAACTTGTAAGTTTATGGCACACAACTTTCTTTAAACAGTTGAGGACAAATATTTGTTATATGACATATTCAACTTGAAAGTTTATAAATGTTTATAGATACCGCTGGGAAAAAGAATAAGATTGACAATCCTATTTGTATGACAAGCAAATCTCACTCATTTACTGCATTAAAATAAAATTTTATGTCGATAAAAAATGCAAAACAAAATATACATTTACTATGACTAAAGAAGTCAAATGACGAGTGCTTTGTAGTGTGCAATGAGTACTCTACTTGACAGTTGTGCAAACTGTTGTCAGCACAGAGTCACGTTCTAGACGTATATACATAAATAAGTACTACCTCAGCATATCACTACTAAAGAAGTCTAAGGAGTCAATTCATATACCAATTTTATTATTAATTATTGAAATAAAACCACATCACATTTATAATGTAAGAAACTACCAAAAAGAATGGACAAAGAAAAATATTACTTTAAAGCAGGACCCAATGGAAGAGAACTTTGAAGACTTTGATGTCTCTTCAGGAGGTGGTGGAAATAAACCCGACACAAATGGGCACTTGGAAGCATTTAGTAAATCCTGATGTTCTGCCACAACATAATCTTTGTTTTTGTCTATGAAGTAGTCAGCTTGATATGTTACCTAGGGGGATAGTATAGATATATAAGTGAAACCCAAAGCAAATTCAAATAAAAGTACTTAAGCATATCATCAAATGAATAATTACCTCTCCAGCATAATGGCAGATTGTGAAGTTCGTACGAGAAAGTTTTGGTTTTATAAATCTCTTGTTGTTTTTGAATGTCTGATACAATTTTTGAGCAAATGTCTCATGTGTTGACCTGGGAAACATGCTGAATCAAGCAAAGAAGTGTGAGCTTGGTCAAAGTTCATTTACCAATATTTTCAGAAGCATAAGTATACGGATATACAGGAATACCATTGTTGCTTATACAGGAAAAAGATAAGGTGTTAACCAGCACAAGGGAAGCAATCAATACATACCAGGCTTCATCAAGAAGTGCAATGATGCCTCCAGGTTTCTGAAAGAAAAATATAACTTTTTATGTCAAAATGACAAAAGAAGTTGACCATCAAAAAGAAAATTCATACAAAACTGGGAAATAATTAAAAACATTGCAGATATGGAAAACAAACAATATATCCACATATGTTAAAATAAATCCAGTAAAGATTGTCAAGTTCTCAAATTGATATGCATCACATTGACATACTAAAATCAGAAAATTTCAGTTATCAAGAAGGAGCGTGGCAGATGTACCTCTAGACTTCTATCATCACTAGAATGATTTTGTTAAAGCTAATGACAATATTCTGGGATAATCAGTGCATAATCATACACAGTACAGGCTATACGATCAAAGAATTGGCGCACCAGTAATTATTCTAGAGAAGAGACAAACATGTTAAGGCCACTGCTCTGTCATTCAACAAAAAACAAATAATATGTTATGGCTACCAATGCCATATAAACTGAGATTCTTTGCACTGGGATGATAAAGTGGATTCCTAATCCGCTCTAGTATATACTTAAATGGGACTCACCATTATTACAAATATAGATTAGAGCATATCTATAACTACAGAAATCTGGTTTGTTGCTATCCATTCTCTTTTATGTACATCAAATACATTTTTTTATCAGCAGAATGATGCACACCCAACTCTGGCATCATACTGAATGGTGTATTGTTGAAGGGAAATTGACTCTACTCTTACTAGTGATACAGCCCTCGACAGGGCTCAGTGGCAGGAAAAAACCATGTAACTGAACCCATGTAGACACATCAACCTCCTGTTGTTTAATAGAATAAACCAAGGACTAGCAGTGAAATTGTATGTTCCAGCCAGTATTTACTGATCTAACAAGGATCAGTATTGGGCCATATATATTTGTACTGATATTTACTTATTTATTTTTTATGATACTGACAGTAGAGGTCAGCATAACGATACTGTATAGATCCAACCGATTTAAATTCTTGGAATAAGCAGTGCATGAGCAAGGAGAACATCTTTCCTTTAGTCTTGAGCAATTACTTAAAGTATATGTCCACGAAAAGGATTCACAACTAAAAGTTTGCATCCATCAATGATATTTATGTGTACCATTTTTACCCCACCATACACTACAGTCAATCTTATACATACTATGGTTCCTCCACCTCCAAGTTCACTTCTATGGTTAACAAAAAAGGCAAACAAAGGAACACTTGGACAGAAACTAGACTAATTTTTCTGATACAGATCTGTTCTTGAAGGTTACCAAGACTTGTACTCACACCAGATGTTCTCTTGATATTTTATCCTATCAATATTTCAAAGTTCTAGAAAGCATGATTGTTGTACATGCAAAATAAAGGAATAATCAAAATTTTACTAAACAAAACAGCCAAGTTTCTCCAGTAAATCAAAAAACAAAACAAGAGTACAACAGGAAACAACTAACAATAATACACCTTCTCAATCAAATCCAGAACATCTTGGTTATCAACAAACTCTATGTAGCTCCAGTTAATCTCCTCCTTGGTATACTCCTCTTGCTCCATTTTGAAGACATGCTGCACATGGCATCATGTGTTAAATTATAATCAAGAAATATCCAGAATAATGTCAAAAGTTTTGGGAAAACCTGGTTGAAATGTTGTTGCAGCTTTTCATTTGTGAAGTTGATACAGAGTTGTTCAAAACTGTTTTTGAGTGCACGACACAATTAGAATCATCAACTAATGATTTAGGCATCAATAGTCACCGAAAGAAAATTGTGTTTTCTTTGTCTTATTGATGGGATTACCTATTACATTTGAAACTTTCAAAACCGTATATATCCAGAACTCCAATCAGTGACTTTGAAGTAGGGTCCTGCCCTATCGATACATTAATTTTCTCTACAAGCCTGCATATAGTGTGACCAATCAAAAGTTTAATTGATTATCACAAAAGCTCGGTGCTAGAATTATTAGAAGAAAATAATAACAGATACTACCAATCAAACAGACGGGAATAGATGGTTTTTGCTAAACCATCCCTGCTGACAATTGCAGAAGCAGGATCAAGAGTTTTTGTAATAACTTCTTCAGGGGTCACCATGACACGTTTTATCAATGCATTTTCTAAACCGTTGACATCGCACCTGCCATAAGCATTATCACATCTGTTGGAGAAAAAAAACGAATAATACAGTACAGAATCAGATAAGTTGACCATACATCAGAAGTTCAGCCGCCATGTCAAGATGGAATCTTGACTTCTCATCCTTGATAACAGATGAATCTATCTCTGGCCCTTTAGCGAAATCGATATTCCCAATATGAAGTATAGCAGCCACAACCCTAAATATTGCCTCCTGAAATTAAAATTACAATCAAACAACAAAATATAGAATTGAAAAATCATAGTCAGAATGAACTAAAGTCACATACCTGTTCCTGCTCACTGATTCCAACTATATCCATGGCCCTTCTAGTTGCTAGATATTCTTGAGCGTCATCAACCCCATCTAGCTTAAAGCATTTGGATTGGTTAAGATAATGAAATGACTGTGGATTTCCCAACTTGTACTTCTCAATCTCCTGCCATATAGGTAACATTTCATACAATTCCCCTCCACGATGAACATATGCCATTCCAAACAATGGCAGTGTGTGCATACTACATACCTCATGAGGTGCAGCACAGAGAAGGTAAAAGCAATGGTAGTTCCTCTCAGGATCATTAATTTGACAGACACGAGATCTTTCAAGTAAGTATGTTCTAATAGCGGCACCAGATATCCTTCCATTTTTGTCAAACTGTATCTCAACAAACTTACCGAAACGACTTAATTGTGGCATCATGAACAAAATCAAGAAAAGAAAATTAGATATTTGAACATGACAAATATATCATGGGAAACATATTATTCGAAGCTGATCAAGCATTTGTTCTCAATTTTCAACAAAAGCATCAAAATGATCATTGTTCATAGCAAGGATTGCCATTTTGACGTGTACTGCCCGGTACGAGCGGTACATATCGGTCCGCTAGCTAACCGGTATGCAGACCGCCCGCTACTAGGTGGTACCATCGATTGGGGCTGTTTCCACCCTACTACCACCCGAAATTGATCGGTAACGGTCAATTTCGACTGTCGACAGCCAATTTTGGGCAGTATCAACCGAGAGAGGGAAAAAGAAGAGGGAGAAGAAAACCTGGAGTCGCGCTGCTCTTCCCTCGTGTTATCTGACGCCCATGAGCGATTTCTTTGTCGGCGGGCGATTTCTTCTCCTCCCGCGAGGAGCAGAAATGTCTTCCCGCATGGGGAAAAGGAACGAAGCGATGTCGCCCCTTCTTTTTATTTTTTATTATATTATATTATATATATATATATATATATATATATATATATATACATTGAGCGATATGTCCTGTGCATACATCTTAGTACCAGGTACTGTACTATACCGAGTTGAGCTTGGTATACCAGTACTGATCGATATGGCAAACCTTGGTTCATATTTCATAATATTATTGCTTGACATGAAAAAGAGAAGTTCACGAAAATAAAGGAGCACTAATATAGGATTACCTTGAGTTATTGTTTCGAACAGTTTTGGCATTTCCAAAAGCTTCAAGAACTGGATTGGACTGAAAAATACTGGAACATATTAGTCCAAACGACACCTGTCTGTGTTATTTGCTACAAGTAATAGAAGAGGAAATGCTACTAAACTCAATTATCAAACTATGGAAAAGAAAATTTATCAAATCTTACTTCCAGAACTTGTTGTTCGACGGTCCGTCCTTCTATTCCAGATCGTCCACCCAGATATGCTAGGTATCTCATAAGCATCTTAGTTGTTTCAGTTTTGCCGGCCCCACTTTCTCCACTGACCAAGATGGAGTTGCGTTTCCCTTCATTAATCATAGCCCTGTTTATTTATAAAGAAAACTCATGTGAAAGCATATTTTTTAGTCTCATTTGTTGCGCATTAGATTAATATTACCTGTAAGCAACATCAGCAACTGCAAAAACATGAGGACTTAGCTCCCCAAAATCTGCCCCTTTATATTGTTGCATCATGTGGGTATCATAGAGATGAGGTAACCTTTGAAATGGGTTCACAGCAATCAGGATACTACCGGTGTATGTCTGACAAAGCCAGAAAATATGTTCAACTACAATATAGACAACCCTTGTTATCTAACAGCAATCAAAATGTAAAAACAGAAAATAGAATTAGTGGCTCACATATATTTCATTAAGTTCATAACGTGTCGCAAGGTTCTGAAGGACACCAGGTTCATGCAAGTATGATAATTTTGTCATATCATCCACTCCAGCAGGTGGAGCTTCTGTATCCTTGGGAAACACTTTTGACATGTTTGCCACAACCTGCATGTGAGAACTTTCAGCGAACTTTATAACCGCAATTCAGAGAACTTTCAATACAAAGTGGCAAAAACAACTAAGTGGGGAACTATTGGAATCATCAGAAGTCCTGCCAAACCAATCAAAAGTAAAGTTTTGAAGATCAAATATAAAATACAACTGTACACCACCTGTTGGCATGTGAGTTAGCAACATACCAACAACAAAGAAGCCTTGTAAAAGGAAAATATTGCTCATAAATAAGCTAACAAAGAAATTACATAAATTATTATTTTTTTAATACATTGATAAAGAGGTCATATTATGTTAACCATCTCACTCTGTCTCTTTGACCATACAATTTATTTTAAGAAAAAAGGCTTAAATCAGAATACTAATTTTAAATATTTGACACAATATATGTATATAGTTTCGAGTTGACCATTTTATGTTCTCTACAGTCTAGAATATGCAAAGAGTAAGATTAAATGATGGTTTGGTTTTAATGACAAAAATATTGGGAATCCAACCAAAATTCAGTTGAAATTTTTGAAATTTTATTCTTTACGCAAGATATATTTCATATTTACTTTGGTAAATGAACCTTCTTGTTGATAAATTGTTTAATTGATAGAATTCCTTCTTTCAAGATTCTTCAATAAAAAGAACTATACTGTAAGGATGAAATCTTCAATCAAATCCAAGACTTATCTCCTTCCTTTTTCCTAAAAATCTTTAATCAAACCTAAGATTTAACTCCTTTGTTTATTTGGCTTTCCTTTTTGTTCTTCTAGCTACAAGCAGTTGAATAGAATTTATCATATGACAACTTATGACATCTGCAAAAGACAACCTAAACCAATAAAGTTTATTCAAGAAAATTCAAAATGATCCTGCATCAATGTGGATGTTGTTTGTCCAATAGCTGATCCATTTTTATCCCTCTCAATTCTTCTCAGCTGTTCCCAACAGACATTCAGTAGAGGCAAACAAGTACAAGCCAATCCCTGTATATCCATTTGAATTATCTGAGTTGGTTGGCTAAGCCAAATTGACCTAATTATGATACCAAATTCTCCTGTCATTACCTATTTCTCCCAGTTATCTATCAATCCAAAACTCAACGTACCTGAATATAAGATGGTATTACTGCCATTTTCTATTGTGATGTGTCAAATCCAAGGAATTACTCAGTAGCCTAGGTCTGCATAGCCCTTGAAACCATAACTCCCCCCACAAAAACACACACACAGACACACAAAAATCTAAAATTAAAAATAAAACAAAAAATTACACAAAAATGGAAAAAAATCATTTATTAAACTATCAGTGTAGATATAAATCATGTTTAACTGTTGAAGAAAGACAAATTTCTAAAATGGATTAGTTAGGTAACAAAAGTCAATCGTTGGACTTCCATGGGAAAATATCACAGCTTCTTTATCATTTAATAAGACTTTCAAAAGAAGTGACAAGCATTATATATGCACCGGTATCTATAAAAGACTAATCAAAATGTACATCAAGATGAACAATGGCAAGATTACCAACAAGGATTTTGTTAAGTGAATGAAATTAAATGGTAAATACTTTGAATACGTACTGTTTTCCCATTAGTTGTATGTGCATGGACCTCATTACCATTGATCTTAAAAACCTCACCATCAACCCAAGCCAGAACTGGATCTTCAACCCAGACATGAGAACCTACAATGATGTTATCTAGGCTAGCCTGCAATTGTATAAAAAATTATGGGTCAGACATGTCAGTAAGAGCATATACAAATATGGCATGAAAGCACGACTAGAAACCTGCATTCAATAACCAGAAAAACACAGAATGAGCTGTTTAATTAGTCAAATTGTAACCTAACAACCTCTTCAGATTATAAATGTGAATTATGTAAAACATCAAATGAAAATTTTGAGGTGTTCTCAATAACTGAAATATCTATCTCAGCAATTTTGTAAACAATTGCTAAAAATTAGTGAAGATCTTAAAAAATAATTGCTTCCTTTGCTCGTGATTGATAGATGGTCCTGCAACCATATCAGAGCCGATGGTCCCCTAGCCATCAAGCAGAGGATTGTGCTACACATTTGGAGGTTTTACCCATTAGCAGCTTCCAGCCTGCATAGATTATACCAGAATGCAACCTCAGCAAGAGGCAATATGGAGAGGACCGTGTCATTAGGCAGAATATTGTGTGTTAATGTAGCTGAAGTTGGAAAAGCAATCATCTAAAATTTGACATGTTGGTGGCATATTAGGCCACAAAGACACAAATCAAATAGAGTAGTTTGAGAGAAAGAAACAGAAAATGCCAAGGCTGAAAAGAATGACTACAGCTAGTGGATGATGAGTCTTAGAGACAGAAAGGCCAGTGGTGGAAATCTAGAAGCAGAAGACAAGAATTCGATCAAGTTTTCATTTTCTAGTTGCATAAGACAGCAACCTAAGCATGCATCAGTTTGAACACCTTGGTAATAAAAAAACTATGGAGAATGTCTGCAGCTAGTAGATGATGAATCCTACGAATAGATAGGTCAATTAGTCAAGATCTAGAAGCAGAAGGCAGCAACTCAAAATTCTTGTTTCTGTTCTCTTAACTTATTACTTCCTTAACTCACCACTTGGTCTGACTTACACTGCATATATTAGGAATCATTCTAAATCATGAAAGTTATCTGATCTTTTTTTCTTTTATTTACCTAATATATTAGCATCAATAAATAGCAGCAATACAGGACATTCTTTTTTTCTTTGCCAGATGCATATAAATTTATACAATAACAACAAGCTCCATTGTGATTTATATGCTAAAAAGGTCAACTAGTGTCTTTCGCTTCAGAACTCAAATGTTCATTATGGGTGTATCTATGTCCATAAGGGACTAATTGGTTCCAAACTGTAAGTACGGAAATCAAATCATGTTTATCTACATCGTTTGGCATCTTGAGGTCGATATAAATAGAATTAACTCAGCGAAATACTGCACAAGCAATGTGCGCTCCACATAATATGATTCTTGATATTAAATGCATTCATAACAGCAGTATCAAAGAGGGAGGTGTTTAGACATTAGAACTGTTGCGCAACTCTATTGCTAGGTGACTGAGAATTAAAGCATTCTTGGCATGGACATGGCAGTGAATGATGGCAGTTACTAATAGAGCATGCAATGTCCATATCTCATGATAAGTTGATTTAGATTTTGACAAAAAAAAACACAAAATCAAAACAATTTCAATCATATTGTGGTTGTTAAGACAGATAAGCTTGAACATAATAAGGTTTGCTGGTACTTGAGGTTCTAAACAGACACCAAGTTTGAAAATAGTCCTAACTTATGACATTAACTGATAGAGTTTGTGAAAAAAATTTCAAATGCTACGAACAGGTTATGACACATTTGAATTTTCAATTCATTTTCCAACGGAAGTTAAAGGAGAGAAAGGACATATCGCTATCGCATGTTTCTCAATGCACACCATCAACCAGTTAAGCCCATAAATTTAGGGGCATAATATGAAGCAACCAAGTGGATCAAAGTTATTTTAAGCAAACGCTCTCTCTCCATTTGTCCTTTATCAAGAATTCTCAAACTTCCATCAGGGCACATCAAAGCCTATAAAAAAATTGCAATTGATGAACGGTCTCCAACATGACCAGCCACGTATCTGAATCATTGAGCTGGTAGAAACATAGAGCATCTAATGAATTACTCTATCCTTTATAACCAATTTTAGCCGCAAATCCCCACAATTTCAAATTCCAGACCGCCTCCACAGATTCCTATGGCAATTACAGGTTTGAGCGATAATTGTATCCTTAGCATCTTAGACACGAACACGATAGAAGAATCGACTTCCTGGCAGGGAAAAACCCAAAATCTTGATCCAAATAATAACATAATCTAAGGTCTTTGCACCGAACGGATATAAGCAGTCAGTTCCACGACAGAACACGTATTCCAATCCGCTTATATTCGGTAAGAAATTACAGTCCGACCTGAAGGCCGTCCCACTGCAAAAAAACAGAAGCCCTAGAATCATGGATGCCATCTAATCGCGGGAGGAGTACACAAGAGACCGAACCCGAAACTGAAAACGAAACAGACGACCTTATGGGGGGTCCTATCTAATTTTGACCAATCCATGAACAGATACCAAAACATGGAAGAGTAAAAGAGTTACTATTAATTCAAGAAAGCATCAAGAGCGGACGGCGATACCGTACCATGGGTCATCCGCCCCGAGTCGGGCGATTCAGATCGAGATATCCTTGAGATACGATCGATTAGATCGGACGCGAGTAATTCGGGGAAGGAGGAGGTTCGGTGGGTCCTCGATGGAAATGAAGGCGATCGCTTCTCTCTTACCCCTCCTTCTCTTCTTCTTCTCGATCTCTCTCTCTCTCTCGATCTCTCTCGATGTTGTACATGGGAAGAGGCCCAGGAGGCGTCGTGGTATGCACACCAACAAAACACCAGCGCCGTTAAGTTGGGAAGAGGCCGAGGAGGCGTCGTGGTATGCCTTACGTTTACGTCGCTTGAAAACGAGAGACGGCGGAGACGCGCTCGTATTAGACGGCGCCCGGACAACAGTTTCCCTTTTTTTTTTTTTTTTTTTGTGCTTCTTCTGTGATTCATCTATTTCCTCGGAAGGAATCGGGGCCCATTGGTGCGGCAGTCGCTTCCGCCAATCAAGAGACGGGTATGTCGACGAGCTCAATCGGATAAATGGGGGCACCGCCAGCTCGATTTGCTCCTCACCTGACAGGCCCCGCTGGCAGTGGGCCCCCCGACGATGAAAACAGGTATATACGTAGCGCGAGTGCACGAATTGGATTTCTTTTTAAAAAAAGAAAGCAAATAAATGGCGGCAAAGTGGGAGTGCATGCATCTGCTCAAGTTGAGAGCATTCACTCTGTCTCGAGTCTCCCATTCTTTGGGAATTAATGGGAGTGAGGAGTTCTCATTTGCTGTTTTTTTTTTCTTTTTTTTTTTGTTGGAGGGGTCCGTTTAGTTGTGCTGGTTGACAAGTAATAAACAGCTAATTATTACCAAAGATTTCGAAATTACGCCAATGTCATACTTTTGTGTTTACAGATAGTTTAATTTAGGGCGATTGTCAAAAAAATATTTTTTTATGATATCTTTTTTAAAATTCTGAAACCATCACCCCTTATTTATAATGTTTCAAAAATATTCCTTAAGAAGTTACTATTTTTTCTCGTCCAAATCCAATATTTTTCTCACTAATTTACAGTATTTTATGGATTGATTTTTATTCATAACATAATATATAGTATTTTAAAAATATGATGAAGTATTTTATTTTAAAAATATTATACTGTATTTTTTAAATAAAAATATCACACGGTATATTTTTATCCATAAAAATATTATATAGTGTTTCTGCGGGTGAGAAAAGGAAAATTTTTGACGATTTTTTTTCAAAATTTAGGTGAAAAAATACATGATAACTTTTGAATGGCATTTTTAAAATTTTAATATAAAAATCACCGATTAAAAATTATAAAAAGAGGTATCATCCAAAAAAATCAAAAAACCCGCAATTGCCCTTTAATTTACTCATAGCAAAATATATTGTCATCATAAAGTCTAACATTTCCCCTTTTTTTATAGAAATCTCATCCATCTCATTTTATTATTTGTTAAATAGGTTAATTAATTTAGATATTTATAAAATATTTATTTTCATATTTTTCCTCTATCTCTCATCTTCTTACAAAGAAAAAAAAAAAAAAAGTTAACTGATAGAAAAGCCACTAAAATAAGGGGAATAAAAAATCTACAATTACATGCTTACAAGTTAACCCTTAAGCAGTCGAGGGTTTGTCCTGGAGAAGAGGAGCAGCCACCTGTGACGCCGTCGCTGGCGGATCCGATGGGATCGAACAAGACGAGCAGGGGCGGTGGGGCGACCGCATCTCCTTGTGCCCGCCTCCGGGCCGCCTACCACGACTGCTTCAACAGGTACATCTCATTCCCCCCTCGTCGTGCCCTCCTCAAGGGGCGGGACCTGAAGACGGAGATTCGTCGTCGCGTCTGCTCCTTTTTCTTTCCCCTCTTTCTTGCCGTCGTCGTCACTGACGCGAAAGGGCTTCCATCTTTCATCTGGAGGGGGTATCGCAGGTGGTATTCGGAGAAGTTCTCCAAGGGCCAGTGGGACAAAGAAGAGTGCGTCGCCGAGTGGGACAAATACAGAGCTTGTCTCGCAGTATCTTCTCCTCCCTTCCTTCCCCATTGATCCGAGTGGGACTAATTTATTCGTGGACTTGATTATGATATGCGTTTCGCTCATTCTTGTTATATATGATGGCATGATTATTTTGTTCTAAGCAATGCTAGATTCCTGCATTGAGATGAACATAGGTAGATCATATGTCTTAGCAAAAGTTA
The DNA here is from genome assembly GCA_029747655.1 of Ensete ventricosum. NCBI lineage: Eukaryota > Viridiplantae > Streptophyta > Magnoliopsida > Zingiberales > Musaceae > Ensete > Ensete ventricosum. The sequence goes on from JAQQAF010000004.1 coordinate 55,659,640, forward strand.
TTGATCACTGGGTCAGGCAGAAGATAGCTAGAAAAAGATATTGTGAAGAACCTAATGTTCATTTTTATGCTAGTGTCGAATGCATTATGTAGTATCAGAAAGCTGAGTTCACTTATCATTAGATGTAGTAAAGATGGGGATGTGATCAGAAAAACAAGAATAAGAATTCAGAGGAGGTAGTGAAGCGAGTAATTGTAGTTGCTAAGTAAAAAAAGGCTTTAGATGGAATGAGTGTCTTGTCTTCAAACAAGAAAAAATAAGTACACTCAAACTGTTTGGCTAAAGAGCATGCTAAATATACAAATTATGTTCACTGCCACCAAGCGAAACACACGTAAGATGAATGATCTTTTGGTATCCAGTCTTTTTGAAGTATGGAAATCATCCAGATGCACTCTCAGTGTACAATCCACAAGAATCACATTCTCAGCTTCTTTGTTTTTTCGGTTCTTTCCTACATCTAACTTTCGAGCATGATGCCATCAGAAAACATGACTGACTGACTTCTAGACTTGGCTTTGTGCCAGCTATCGGTAGCAACACTGGCTAGTCAATACTGAGAAACGACAACATTACATCAATAATCCTGATAGTTACATAGAAACTTTTAGACAAGTTTGCAGGATCCAAGTCATTTCTTGGTCTGAGTAGTGCTTCTTGTTCAATTTCTTCTATAACCATTTCTGTTGTGATTTTTTTTTTTTGTGGCATAGACTTTTCTGTCCAAAAATCTTGAAACAAAAGAAAGAACCACTAGCAATGAGTTTTCAAGCCTTATGGAATGTTTATGCGTCTGCTCTTTATAAAATGTCAAAGTTGATACATTTGCACTTTATCGAATATCACTGTATCTGACGCATTATGCATCTGATTCCTTTTAATTTTAATAATGATTTTAGCCTTTTAACGTAAAGTATCATCATTTTCATGTGCAGCAACATCTGGAAGACAAACATCTGAGGCGTATACTCTTGGAAGCAGAAGATTCTCCATATTTTGTTAAAGATGATGCAAGCTCCCCTGCAGATAGAGATGGCACCACCCACCAGTGACTATATATTCAGGAGGTGCTTCGTGTTCTCCAAGTTTGCACTCAGTATTCATGATGTTGCATCATTTGGTCACAATGAGAAGATGCATTGATTATGATAGTGTTGTAACTGTACCATGCAAGTGTGGAGGTATATTTTAGGCTTTGTTGTGATTTGTTAGCAACAAATTTTAATTTACTAGGATCGGGAAGATGAAACCAACTCCGTAGTTAATTAGCCGGGTACTTCTGTTCCTTCTTCTGTTCCTCGCTTTCTTCTTCTATTGATGGCAGAAGGAAAATCGAAGAGTGAAAGTTTCACTGGAAGACGGAGTGATATCGTCAAAAGGATTGAGGTAGGCATCCCATCCTCATTTGATTTTGATTGATATCAACTGATCTAGCTCATGTTTCATGTCCAAAATTAGATGATTGATCTAATCCATGATTCTCGTTCAAGTTAAATTCTATAGATTGATCTAGTCTCTGTTTCTTATTCGGATAAAATTCTTAATCTAGTCCTTGTTTTTCCTATTTTATCTGATCTCTAATCTCCTATTTTTCTTATTTGATATCTAATGTTTTTCAATGAGAAATAACTTTTGTTTATGAAATTTGTATCTGCTGCCACATCAGCGATCCACATCACCTGCCATGTCAGTGTTTACTGCTGTCATGTTAGCCTCTGCATGTGTTAACTCAGCATGACTGCTGACAGAGCAGACTGCATTGCAGTCCACATGTCTGCCCCCTCAAATATTGTTGCCACCTCAGCCCAGGTGCCACGTCAGCAATGCCTGCTGACACAGTAGACTGTACTGCAGACCATAGTATGCTGGCACTGTCACTTGCCACGTGTAATCTGTCCTCTAGTGGGTCGAACCAAGTCAAGTATCCTGATTGAATCCAATCATCATGTGGTTGAACCTGACCACTTACTGATTGAACCCAAATCATCTCCCTAGAATGAACCAATCATCGTGTGGTCAGGTTGGGTGAGCCCAATCTATACACCCAAGTTTGATTTGGGGAGGCGGAATTCTGCATAAGCCCAAGTAGTGGGCTGGTTATTGTCGCCCAACCCACAGGGTAGCACTGCGGGCTGTTAGTAGGCTGAACCCAGAACAGGCCCTTGAACAATAATTGAATTGGAAATAAGATAATTAATAAATATGTAAATACTTTAGAATAGTGTCAAAAAGAGTTAAAAAATTACATAAAATACCCAAAAATGCAGAAAATTCCCTGAGAATGTTAAATGATAAAAATGTGATCATTGGGTTACTTTGAGTTCCATATTAACCCATAATTAATGATTTAGACCTGCTAAAACCTATACTTTGCAAATTATAACTATTGTCATATTCTATCCCTTTGACTCTCTGACTTTGATCGACTTCGATGCTGAATATGTTAAATTTCCCTTTGACTCATCTTTTATGTTATATGTAATTATGTATGTACATGCATATGGACATATGTCCTGATGTGACTTAGTCATATTGATTGATGTGTGATATTGATCAGAGGAGACACTTGTTTTTCTACTGAGAATAGTAGACCTGATAGGACAATTCTCTAGGTGCCTATAGCACTTAAGGGATTAGTGGATCATCGGATGTGACGGTTGTTCGGTCTTCCCCTAGGGAAAGGGGAGACGTGTCGTCACCGTGACGGTGAGGCACTACTCCATCAATTCTTGAGTGCGATATGATTCCTCTTTATTAACTGTTAGGAGAATTGAATCATCCCGAGAGATTCGGGCATCTCATTTGCCGATGATGACATGTGCATGATGTTGTTGTATTTACATATATGATCCTTGTGTGGATTGTACATTGCATTCTTTCATGTTGTAACCATCATTTGTGAAGCTTTTGTATCTTTATATTATATTGTCTACTTTGACACATCTTTTGCCCAGTTGGGGTTATCGTACTCAGTATTGTTATTGAATATTATTTGTTGCAAATTTTTTTAGAAGCCCGAGACAACAGCAAGCAAGCGTAGGAAGAGCAAAACATGTACCATGAGTAAGGTTTGCCTTACCGGATAGTAAGGCCCCGTATCGAGCGGTACATATCAATCCACCAATTGATCGGTACCAGACTGCCCACTACCGAGCGATACTGCCGAAATCGATCGGAAATCGATCGTCGGCGTTAGATTTAGATCCGTATTAGTCGACGGAGGGAGAAAGAAGAAGAGGGAGAAAAACTTGATTCCCCCGCGCGTTGCTCTTCCCCAGTTCCCCCGCACTATCTGTCGCCCGTGGGCGAAGAATTGCCCGTGCGATCGATCCCTTCTCCCCGCACAGGGAGAAGGAACAAGGCATCGTCGCCCTTTTTTATAAATTTTACTATGCTATATTTTTATATTATATTATATGATATGATATTATATTATATGATATTATATTATATTATATTATATTATATTATATTATATTATATTATATTATATTATATTATATTATACCGAGCAGTACGCCCTGTGCATACCACTCGGTACTGGGCACCATACCCCACCGAGATGAACTTAATATGCCAGTTTGGACCGGTATGGAAAACCTTGACTATGAGTATAAGTATTATTGAGCAATCAACTTCTAACTTATTTTCTTCTTATTAGCTTTTCATATTTTAATTAAATAATATCGAACATTTTATGTAATAAGTTGGACTATTATTGTTATTAGAACTTTTAGTTTTATGGCATGTGATGATATTATATGATGTTGTCAATCCTTGATATTTGTGCTAGAGTGTACTTGCCTTGAGGCCTGACAGATAGAGCCAGGCCTTTCACCTACAAGCCTCTTAATTAACTAAACCCATCATTTGGTCACCTTCTGTCTATGTGGTGTAGACTTAGTTCTCGCTGTCGCACAACTGCAAAATGATTAGTCTATTTTAAGTTACATGCTCTATGAAGTTTTGGAGAACTGATAGTGGAACCATACAATCAACTTTTTTCCTTCAAAAGATTGATTAGAAAAACAAAATAGGGTTCTTAGTTATTTTGTTGCCATGACTCGTTTTTTAAGCAGTCATGGTGGGTGGATTAGTAGTTTCTTTCCCAACAAATAAAATGTTGCAATAATGAGTTACTGTGTTTGAGTAGGGGCCCTTTCACTGCTTTTGTAACACTAACACTGCACTCTGAGTTATGTGAGTTCAGAAATTTATTTGTTGCTAGCAAATAGGTTTGAGTGATTTAATTTGGTCCAGGTGCTGCTATGGGTACAACAACCATATGGTGGTCCTCGGGACTGCCCATATTCCTATCACAGAAGAGCTTGCATTGCTTGCTAATTTTTTTTGAGTGGCAAAACTCCGGAGGTCTGGAGAACTTCAAATGCCAACCGAAGAAATCAGAGGAAGGCTAAATGCAGATGATGGTTCCTGCAGTTGTAACTAATTAATGGAGTGTATGGCTAAAACTTCCAAGTTTTCTCCAGTCTGTTAAGATGTTTGAGGTTTTGAATTTTCATTGGCAATTTAATTGAAAGAAATATTGGCCTGCACCGAGCTCGATGGCAGGACAAAATCAACACTATTCTTGTTGTTGTGAAAGCCTTTCAGACCATATATTCTTCTATTGTTGTCTGTCACTCAATTCAGCATGCTGCGCTACGACTGTAACACCAGCCATTGTGTAGCTCCTCCTTTTTAATCTTTCTGGGGTGAAGGTTCTTTCAATTGGTGATGTTATCTTTCGATCTTAGTATTGCGTCTATATCCTTCAACCAGATAGACATATCAAGCCGGGTTCGATTTGTGTCCTATGTACAAGTTGGATCTGTTTATTTTTCGGAAGTGTAGATCTGATTTTTTATGACCTTATCTTGTTGCTCTTGTTGAGAGGGATTTTTAGTATCTACTCGGTGGGTTCGGCCGGGGTGAAGCTTTAGTTGTCTCCTGGGAGTCGGTTATGGGTGACTCGGGCTTCAGCCTCTTGGGCAGGGTAGTTGTCGTCACATAGCATTGTCTAGATTTTCGTGGATCACTTATTCTCTGATCGCGTGGGTTGGAAACTTCATTATACGGTGATAAGTGAATATGATTGCTCTTATAGTTTGTTGAGGGTCGGATGATCGAGGATGGCCATTATGGTCTTGGACTTTAGTTCTTCTTCGATTGCGACTGGTAGGGTGGTAGTGTCGAGAGGGGAGACTCACCAAGGTATCATTATAGTCGAGGTACTCCACTTCTCCCGATCGGAAGGTGATCTCGGGTTCGTCATTTTGTCTTGGACATTTTTCTACTGGGGCCCGGACGTAGGCTTTTCGTCCCGAAGAGCTATCTCCCTCGAAAGTTGGGCTGTTGATAATAACGTCGATTTACTTTTCCACTAGGCTCTGCAGTTGAGGGGAAAGTTTCGAGGCCTTTTGATGTAGCGCCCAAGAGCCCTCTATGGATGAGCTCTTCTATTTGATTTCTTAAATCATGACACTCTTTGGTGTCATGGCCATAGTCCTAGTGGAATTAATAATACTTTGACTGGTCTCGACACTCATGGAGAGTCTTCAATTGGGTTAGGTGCCCCGAGAAGGCCCTTCTCCTTGATCTAAAGGAATATCTTTGTGGGAGACGAATTTAGGGGTATCTGAGGGGACCTCGGTAGGGATGGCTCAGGTTAGTCTATTTTCCTCTTTAGTGGTCCAGAGAATTACCCTCGGGATTGCTCCACGTGAGGCCATTTGTGGTCTTCATATTTCCTTGCCACCAATGCTTCAGCTGCGACATATTAGTTTGCCCATTGGAGCATCTCTAGGACCTGTGTTGTGGGCCTTTCACCTAATGACCATAAAATTCTGGATGGTCGTAGTCTCATCAAGAATGTCTGCATGATTAACAAAGGGTGGGTGTCAAGCACTCCATAGATTTCGATAGAGAAACGAATGATGAACTGAGAGAGGGGTTTGTCGTCCTTCTGGCTTAACCTGAGAAGCAAAGCTATAAACGACTTGGGGCACGCGCTAGCTAGAAAGTTCAGCTTGAACTCTCTCGCAAGCTGATCAAAGGACGAGACTGAGGATGGCCTCAGTTGGACATTCAAGCTGGGCCTCAGAGAGTGGTAGGGAAAGCACATCAGGACGTCGGAGGTGCCGTAGAAGGCCGTCCAACGTTGAGAGGTGGAAGTTAAGGTAAACTGGCTTATCCTGGATCTCTTGAACGAAGGGGGATCTTGTCGAGGCGCCTTCTCCAAGCTCCTCCTTTGATTTGACCAATTCTCTTTAAACCTCCGTCTAGGCGTTAGGTAACTGGTGCAACTGCGCCCTAAGGGAGTTGATTAAGTCTGAGGAGAAAGTGTTTGGTTCGGGATCGCTTAGAGTAGTGGATCGGGAGCCATGGATGTGACGCTCCACCATCAGCCCTAACGCACCCGAGCGCTCCTCAATCTGTGAGTGGGGGTTCCCAATCTCAGGCTATTACTCAGCCATGGGTATTTATGGTGGTGCAGCGAAGATGTTTGGTTGGGCCATCGGAGGCGTTTGCCAAGGAAGCGTCGTCTGTTGAGCCAATTAGGGGATAAGAGGGGTGATGTTTTGTATTATCTTAGCCGAGGCTTGGATTTAGTGTGTGAGATTGAGGAAAGCCTCGGTGGAGATGACGGGCGGCCCGTTGTTGGCACTAGAGGTGAGAACCGGGGATCGTTGAATAGTCTCCAATAGCGGCCCGGGGTCGAGGTATTTCCCTCTCCATGAGGGGGAAAGGGGAGTTGTCTCCCGAGTCCGAGAGGGTGGTAGCTGGTCGGGATCTCCTCCCCGGGGCGCTCGGTGGGGTTGCGGGTGCTCTTATGATATCAGGCCCTCCTAGCACTAAAATATTGGTGAAACCTTATGTTGTGGCCGAATGCGCAAGGTCGTCCATGTGGATCGTCGGGGAGTGACGCTGGGTTTGGTTGTAATGTCACCTAGCAACGAGCTTCTTTTGCTCCCTCGGGCTTGTTCCTGCATGAAGGCCTATGTCAGGGGTTTGTGTGCTCGATGTGTCCCCTCCAATGATTAAGTTAGTGGGTAAAAAATAGTTGAGTGGATTTTGAGTGCTAGAAGTCCAACCCTTGGCCTTAGCCCAAAGGTCGGCTTTTATACCTTTCATACAGGGTCGTCCGTACGTAACCTCTCTAATGGTCGCCACTCCCTCGGTCGGCTTGATCATACGCTCCGTGAGGCATAGGACATCTTGCTCAATATCGTACTATGTGCTACAGTTGATCCGACGTCGTCTTCCGTAATCCTAGGCAGCGATTCGTATGGCTTGGGAAGTCAATACCGTCTTTTGTAATCTCGAAACAACACATACGGATGACTATACACTAGCCATCCTGTAGCTCCTCCTTTTTTTTTTTTTTTTTAGTCTTTCGGGGGTGATGGTGGTATCTTTCGATCTTAGTATTGCGTCTATATCCTTCAACCAGCGGATTTGTGTGTCTACGTACAAGTAAGGCTGTAAAAGGAATGTTTTCGTTTTTGGGCTTTGCTACATCGAGATTGTATATGTTATGCGGACTCGGAAATCTATTACTTGTACAAACATAACACTAACCGACTCAAATGTCGGGCAGTAAAAAAGGTGTTACAGTTAATTTGTGGGGGGGGTGTTATGATTAATATGTCCGGTTCGATACAGGAAACCACACCCCCATTCCTCCCTACATGCCACGTGCGACATGGCTTTGCGGCGACCATCTCGTGGGGCACATTGCACTGGCTATTCTATTTCTCTATCTATTCTACTTTTATAAACTCTCCTCAGCCTCGGCAGGAACACGAATACATACATGGAAGCCTTAGGAACATGAAATAGAGGAGGAAACCAAAAACCATAAATTAACATTTTATGACAATGTTTGTGTAATTTTCTTTTTTCTGTAACAAATGTTGATATACATAGAAGCCTAAGAGACATCTATTACTTTTTTTTCACTGATATTGTACATTTAGTTAAGAAGTTTTTTATGATTACTGGGAGATAAAGCAGGTAATATGGCTTTTATTAACCTACAGAAAACATACGTCTACAATCTATGAGGAATAACATCCCTGCATCATATGAATGAAAAAGAATACTAATGAAACCATTAAAGCATTGTCGATTGTCCAGAAATTTTCTAACAGAACTAAGCAAAGTAAAGAAAATAACTTTGTGAGATGGAAGCAAGAACCAAATACTACATAAGAAATTTACATTTGCAAGCATAACCATAATAATCATAAAGTTTTAATGATAATGCAATTTACACGCATGCTTGCAGCAAATGTCAGGGGAAAAGAATTGTATGTAATCCATCAACTACAGTTCATTAGAAGCATACCACAACTGCTTTAAACTATTTGACTTCCAAGGGTAAAGCCTCCAAAGAATTGAGTACCTTTTTGCAACACGAATCAGGAGACACAGAAAAAGCTCCAATGGCTCAAACAGATGCTTCCATCACTACAAAGGTCTTCATCTGTATGTTTGGAATGTTTTCTAAACACATAGAGGTTAAAGCTGAATTACTGATTCTCAATTGCACATCCCTTGAAGAGAAACAAAGAAGATTGTCAAGATGCAAGACTACTGTTCTAGACTTCTAGTAACTTATAATTTCAAGACTGCACAGTAACTCTTACATTTACAATGTTAAGCTGCAACTACCGAATTCTGAATGTTATTTGGGTGTCACCTTCAACTGAAAATTATCCTATTACCATAAGGAAGATGATTACCATGAGATCTCTCAAGATTCAGGCCTTTCATCCCTGTCAGAGTTATGATCATTTTTTTCATTTGTATCCTCCTGGTCCTCATTTTCCTGGATGCAAAAAAATAATAATAATAAAGCAAAAAAATTGATTGATCATGGATGCTGATAGGGTTATGCAGTCATCAATATTGCAAACATATTACTGCAGTCATACATCTCTACATTGGGAACACAGCAGAAGAAATATGGTTTCGTTGATTATCGTTTTGCTTACAATTTTTTTGTGTACCAAGTATGAAAAGAGCTTACCTAATTCGTCAATATAAGTACCGTGACAGATTTTAGCTTTATGTGTAGCTATTTGTTGCTACACCTGATAGATACATCATTTGTATAACTTGTTTTTTTAATTTATGTATATACAACTTGTTATAAAATTTCCAGCATTTCTCGTTAACCCCGATGAACCTTTTGCTAGATGTTAGCATTAGACTACCATAATCAACAAAGATAATATGCAAGTTGCAGATGCACGTTGTTAATACATAACAACACTATCTAACCCCTCAAGAAAGTTGGGGCAACACCAAACTAAATAATTTTCACTATAAGCCAACTCCTACAAGCCAAAAGCTTATACTGAATTCAGTGCACCAGCTGGTAAAATCTTGTTGCTCTGTTAACAAGTAATTCACGCACATTATGTCTTATCGTTGAAGCACTTTCATATAGCTTCCATTTGCTGCTACTTGACTGATATCTTGGTTCCTTGCCTACCACATGGAGCGTATGAAACCAGGTGATTGCAAGGATATGCTGCATCATCAAACTGGTAGTGAATATCGGATCCCGTATGATGTCATGTAACTCATCACTTATGTCAAAAGAACTACTCTTAGTGATAATTACTTAATTATAATTAGTTCTCTCAGTTGGAGTTCCATTTCATACATGGATCAATTTTACTAGATGACCAATATAGCACTGTTGAGATGGTATTACAGGTATCAATTTATCCATATATTCCACTGCCGTATTTTCACTGATTGCTCACAGTTTCTAATGGTTAGAATCGAACAATGATTATCATACCATATTAATGAGAGAGAATTTGTGGCAATATGCAGGCTATGTCATGCCTATGTCAAGTTTGAAAGTGCCCAGGCACAATGCTGGCACCCCATTGATAAAGTTTATGCAGACCAGCAAGGGTAGATGACTAATGCCAGAATACTTGTGCCATGCCAACCAGCATGACCAACTCTTTAGATATCTATATATACCGTGCTGGAGCAAGTGAATTTTCGAGATTAAGAATAAAAATGACAATTAAAACTAGAGACAAGACCACAAAGAATAAAAAGAGGAAAAAGGATTAAGAATACAAATGAATAAAAAAACATTTTATTGCTCAGAAACTAAACTTCAGATGTAATTTCAGTGGTGCATCATCTAGTTATATCGATTTAACACTACAAACAAAAAAGTTACATGTATGTCTTATTGCTTGCTGAGAGTCCTAAGATGCATGATTCAGCTATACCTCACTAAACAATTTTTAAAAAAAATCCAAAATAGACAATAAGAAAGTTACTTTTCAAAGGCCATACCAATCCTGATTTGTTGAAGATCTTAAATGTGGTAGTCCACACTTCTACGTTACACAAGCTCCGTGATAGTTATAATAATCCAAAAATCCTTTTAACTATTAAGTTAATGGCACATGCTCCCAAGTTCCGAGTTCCAAGTTCCGAGTTGGACTAGTTCCGAGTTCCAACATAGACACAAAGTTGCTTCTTAAAGATAAAAAATTTGACAGAAGGATTATCACAAAGTAACTAACATGATACTGCTTTATATGATGTCGTTGACAAACCACAATAATGCTTCAGAAATTTTGCACTTCCTGATTCTCAAATGGATGAAACCTTGATATAAAGTTCTCAATGGCATACAAAAATAAACATCAATACATCAATCAGTTAATGATTGCAGATTTATTCATAGAAACAGAAAAATTGACAACATAACAATATGCCTACAATAGCAAAATCAAGTTTAATCATGGCATAGCAACTTACTTGGTTGGAATGAAATATGTAGGAATCATATCATAATGGTCAAAGAAAGTTGAAAGTTCCAATATTTCAATTAATATTTCACTTTGATCCATTTAGAATAAAGAATGATGCAATACCACAGAACACAAGAGTAGTGAAAATCAATCACATCAAATCAACAGTCAATAAGAGTTGTTTATTCCAAGAAAATGTGATTATTTTTTTAGCCCAATCAGACTGCAAGATAGAAACACTGGAAGAAGAACAGTACCTCCTCAAGATCCATATCAGTCGGTCGTTCCTGAAACTGAACACTTGGAGCATGTTGGAGCTTTGAAAGATTTTCTAGTAGTTTCACCTTTATATCATCCAATGATTTGCGTGAATTCTTGTTTTCCATGTTACTTGTTGCAACATGGATATTATAGTCCGGGGCAAAATATCCAATGTATTCATGATCAGGCACCTTATCCTCCACTTCAACACCAAGGGCAACTCCTGTCTGCTCCAAAGTTCAAAAACTAAATGTGATTAGAAATTAGTCAGAAGAATTAATCGAGTTGGGAAGACACTGCATGTTACATTCACAGAATTTTATATTAACACTTTCAAAAGTAAAAGAGGTCAAACATTAGCTAACAAGACCTTTCTAAATAATTTTAACAAGGGTTATGCAGATAGGCAACGGTGCAACGAGTGAAGGTCTGTGACAATATCCAAAAGATAACATGAAACCAAAAGAAGAAGTCTTCATCAAATGTCAAGTATGACATGAAACTAATGACAGAATTAACTAGAACATCAACATTCTCAGCAACAAGCATACCATGACAAGAAATATAAAACATGACTGCTTCAGATGCGAACAACAAACCGACCCAGTTTAGGGACACATGGAAGATAGCTATCTGAATTATAGGTCTGTGACAAAAGGCTGCGCAAGGCACCTGGTAAAAGCTATGATTGATGACTATGCAAGGAAAATAAGTAGTTAAATGGAACAAGATATGTCCTTTATACCTCGTAGCACCAGCAGCGAGCAACATTACGTATTGTATACCCACCACCACCAAGCAGCATCAGTGGCACATTAAAAGATCTCATATATCTTACGCACTCTCCATGGCCTCTGACAGAAAGGTTGAAACAACCCAACCTGTCTCCAGATAAGGAGTCAGCACCACACTGAAGTACCACAGCATCGGGTCTGAAAACTTCCATGACCTTTGCCATGATAGGTTTGAAGAGATAATGGTAGCTTTCATCATCAATTCCATCATCCAAAGGGACATTTAATGCATAATATTTTCCTTTACCATATCCAGTATCACGTATATCCCCAGTCCCAGGAAAATAATCACCAAATTTATGGAATGAGACCGTCATGACTCTATCTGTTGTATAAAAGGCTTCCTCTACCCCATCTCCATGGTGAATATCAATGTCTACATAGAGAACACGCTGCAGCCAGATAAGAAATGAACATGTCACTGAAGGAGAGTGGAATAAAAGAAGACGGAGTACACTAAGATAGAACTTGAAATGAACACGAGCAACTGCAGCTTGTCAATCAAATGCAGCATATCAAACCATCAATAAACTCATCCCAGATCATATTGATCCAAATAAATAGTAATGGTGAACTGGGTTTTGTGATTACTGATTATTTTGTTAGGCTCCTTCCTCGGTAACTGTTATGTAATCTGCACTACTCAAAAAGGGCTAAGAATTCACAAACATTTAATTAATTTAAGATGAATAAACTCATTTCGGATCATATCGATCCAAATATATGTTAATGGTGAACTGGGTTTTGTGTTACTGATTATTTTGTTAGACCCCTTGGTAACTGTTAAGTAAGCGGCACCATTCACAAAGGATCGGGGATTTAACAAATCTTATGTAAGATGAAGCTACTTATGGTGTCTAAAAGGCCAGAAGGATTTCACGATGTACTTGTCTATCATTTGGTCAAACGTGTGCAATTGCAGCTCTAGGATTGGTACGAGTTAAATCTGGCAAAAATCCCTAAGCAGCAATTCGAGTATATAAACGCATATATCTCTTCAAACACTTGTGTTGTACGAGAACCCTAATCTCAAGACGTATTCAAGAAAATCTTCTCAAGTCAATAGCGCGATTTAGGGAAGGTAATAATGTAGAAAATATCAGAACTGAATCTAGATGCAAAAAACACAGCAAAAACAGAGGAACCTCTCAAAGAATTGCTGAATGAAACAAGGAAAGTAACATCACCTCGATCTAATCCGAAGAACAAAGGAAGAAAAATCTTTGCATGATACGAGAATGTGGAAAAACAAGTCAAGCCACAAGCAGTAAGTCCCTTGGGGGTCATTGTTGTTAGTAGACGGTAAGTCGAGGAAGCCATTGTTATGGTCATATTTTGTTGACAACATATATTTGCTCAAAGAAAAATAGAGAAGATATTTGGATAGAGGCAGCACAAAAAGGTGCGATCATTCTAAGGTAAGAAGAAAACCAGTAAACAGAAAAAGGGAAGGTGAAGAAAAGGAAAAGGTGCTCGACGGGTGGATCGAAAGCGAGGAGAGAAGCAGGGGCTCACGTCGTGGTGCTCGAGGAGAGTGAGGATGGCGAGGACGATATCGTTAACATAGCAGAAGCCGGAAGCTTCGCAGCGCTTGGCGTGGTGGAGGCCACCGGACCAGTTGATGGCGATGTCGGCGTGGCCGCGGTTGAGCTCCTTGGCGGCGCCTACGGAGGCGCCAGCGTAGACCTGGCAGAACTCGTACAGGCGGTCGAAGACCGGGCAGTCGTCGCAGACGTTGAAGCGGCGGAGGGCGCCGGGGTCGCTCAGGGCCTCAGGGTTGGCGGAGCGGAGGAAGGAGACGTAGTCGTCGGCGTGGAAGCGACGGAGGATGCGGTCGTCAGCAGGGGAGGGGCGGAGGACCCGCATGCCTCCGAGGAGGCCGTAGCGCTCGAGGAGGGCATGGGTCATCCGGATCCGGTGGGGCTTCATCGGGTGACCCTGCCCGTAGTAGTAGTTGCCCACCTCCGAGTCGTAGAAGTAGCACACCCTCCGCTTCGTCGCGGCCGCCCCCGCGACCGAGGGCAGCGAGTTGCCACCGCCGTCCATGTGCCCGCTCGCCAGCTTCGATGCTTCGGTCCCCCACACGCAAAAAGAGAAGGGGGTGGAGAGGCCGCGTTTTAGTTAGTTTCCTCGTGGAGGAGACGGGAGAATGACCGGCGCGGAGGCGAGTCGGAGAGAGAGAGAGAGAGAGAGAGGGAGAGAAGGGAGAGAGAGAGAAAGAGAAATAGGGAGACACGTCGTCTATTTATTTATAGAGAATGGAGGGTTTTATTGGATGTTCGGAACATTGAATGGGTTTTCCAGGTCAGACTCGGGTTCGGTTCAGGCTTCATCTCGCCGTACCTCGTTTCCAAACGGCATGTGCCGAAACTAATAACAATAAAAAAATATAAAGGGTAATAAAATGAGAGAACTTAGTCTGGTGTGTAAACAGCATGCTATTCCTAAGCACATTGGAGTTCATAGTTCCGATGCATGTTTCAAATAGGAGGTCAGAATAAAATTCTCAATATTAAGAGGCAAAAAGAATTATATATCTGTTTTCATCATCCCTTCCTCTATTGCATGCATCTACGGGTGCCAAAGAAGTTTCAGATGCACACGCGTCTATTTGATTGACGCGTGTCATGTAAACACGCGCGCTGCCAATGTTGCGCACTCGCGAAACCAGATGAATGCGAGGACATTGGGCTCGAACCCTATTCGATTTGGGCCCTTTTCCCCACGGTAACGATGGTGACCAATATTACTCAATTGGTCCGAGAGATTTATAAATCTCACTCAATTGGTCCGAGAGATTTGTCCGAATCAGTCTATTTGATTGAGACCACGTTGTTTCCGCCGCGCATGATTGACATGATCTCTCCTGTGATCGGGATAAACCTATTTTCTTACGAAATAAATGTATAATTATAAATTAAGCCATGTCATATGGCACTTTAAATTTTATAATTATAATTATAAATTTATAATTATAAATTAACACAACATGCGCATCGTTAATCCAAGTAACAGTCGAGATTTCTATCGCATTTCTGTCAAGCCATGATTCTTGCTCGTTTAGATAGATATATATATAGAGAGAGAGAGAGAGAGAGAACAGGGATTTTTTTTTTCTTTTCTTTTTACAGATTTAAGAGGAACGAAAAATATTTTTGAGGGTGTGATAGGGATATGTGACGTGAATATTTGAACGTCATGTCAGATGAATTAGGACTTGATATTTTAACCAAAGTTAAAAGTATAATCGTCACACACAGTCGTATTAATTATAATAATCATTGGTACTGTCGACTCTTTATGTTTGAATTTCTCATTTATTTACAGTACAACAATAATAATAATTTGATAAATTAGATTACTTATTTAAAGCGTTTACCAAAAAAATATTTAAAAAACCTCAAAGGCTGTTTTACATAGTGAGAAACTATGTATCACCCCCAACTTTCTTTAGCTCTCCAATTACGACTTAGGAATTGTATGATTGACTATCAAATATATTATTTGTTCACATTGAATTTATAACAGACTTTAATAAAACTTAGGTTAGCTTTGATTGTTAGACACATTGGACAATCAAAATCTATAGTAACGTAACACAAAAACTAATTAAAATTATAGAATCAAGGAATCACATCCGTGTTGTTTTCCTTTGACTTGGTGTATACTCTTTAACTCTTCAGCGTAACAATCACTCCACGGAGAAACCGAGCCATATGCTATGAAGTAGATCAACGCATAATCAAATTATGAGATCCAATAATATGACGAGATAAGATCTTATCATTTTTGTGAGTATTTGTAAATATATGGTGACTTCATAGTCTTGATCATGGTGTCGGTTGAAATTCTAATAATTTTTTATTTTTTTGGTTCTTTTTATTAAAGTCAATTTAAAGAATTAGGTAGGAGTAACATAAGCTAGGTTGTACGAAGTGGGATAATCTTATTCCCCACTGAATTTAACACCGACCAAGATAACATCAAATTTGTCTTGCTCTTACCAGTTATTTAATTCCCACAATTGTCACAGGCAAATCCATAAAAAAAAAAATTTAAAAGTTAGATTACTTGTCACCAAAGCTTAAATAAAGAGAATTCTTTTTTTTTTTTTACATTTCTTTCTCGAAAAATAAGATACAATAAAATTTTAAAATTTTTATTATGGCCCTGTCATCAAAATGCGATCACCGTCGACAATGAGGTCCTCACTGGCATCAACAGCTCCACCCTCGTCTCTACCTCATCACCAGCCATGGAGAACTTTCACGGCACTCTCTCATCTCTCGACCTTGATCGGATCTTATTGACACCTTTGCCCACTCTCTCGTCATCCTCACCATATCGTCCACTCGAACCTCCTCCCATACATCCCACCCCCCCCTCACCTTCCTCGCCCGCACTCGCTCTCCCCTCTTCGTCAACTACTACCCCTACTTTGCCTACTTGAAGGATCCATTCGACATCACATTCGAGTACACTCTCCTCAACTCGACACCACCTTCACCAACTCAGTCACCGGCCTCCTCGACACCCTACTTCATAATTAGGTCGACGTTATGTACAACACCATTGTGGCCATGGCGGGTGTTGAAGATGGGAGGGATGGTCTTCTGTGAATGACGCTTAGGAGACGGGGGCAATAAATATTAAAGAACATAATGCAATACCAACATCAACCTGATGCAGCTAGTGGCGAGGCGAAAAGGGATATCGCTCCAGGCCTATGTCTTCGTCTTCTTCAAGGAGAATCAAAATGCAGAGCCATCCATCCTCCTAGCACAACTCTGAGCTCGTCAACGTCAACCCACCAACCTGTCCTTTAGTTTTGTTAGAAAGAATTTGGCCACTTAAAGAAGATGATAAGATCTCGTAGGATGGATGACAGGAACTCATTGGACAGAGGTGACAACGAGACAAAAGATGGCCATGACAAGGGAGGGTGTCTTGGGATAAGGAAATAATAGAAACTTAAGTTTTTTTTTTAGACGCTACATACTGATGATAACGAGTTGGCGACTTTATTATTTCTCTTCTCCATCGCCGCAGCCAGCCCCCCGCGGCGGCGGCGTGTTACACTACGAGGAGAAACGCCACACCGGGACGGAAGTGGGACCCACCCAACAAACGCGTCGATCCCGTGGCGAAGAGTCCGCCACGTGGATGCGTCGAGTTAGGAGAGTGGGTCCCGCTCCGAGTGGTGACCACTGTGTGTTGGGCAGTGGGCAGGGCTGTCCGTCGGCAATACGCTAGGCTCAGCCGTCTTTGATCGACCACCAAACTGCTCTAACTAACGGCCTTTCGAGCCAAGTGTTCGTGGGACCTAACTGAAAAAGCCAATAATTTTCCGACATGTCACCCGATAAGATGCTTCCTGCCCGAGTAGAAGTAGCATGGAAGTGTGCTTCGCATTGTCCTCGCGTACCTTTTCCGTTTCTTTGCTGCCATTCCCTTATTTTTAATCTTTGTTAATTTTTTTTTGGCTCTCCTTAAATAAAAAAAAGAGTGTGTGTTTTGTTTTAACGTGAGGAATTACGAGCTATCCCCACCTAATCTTATCCGATCCAACGGTTCTTTTCAGTGTGCACCATATGTCTCCCTCTTTTCCCTTTTTTAAGTGTCCTTTTCGTTCCCCCTCTTTGCTCTTGGGATAGTAGAAGAGCGAAGGTTGTAGTAGAAAGAGAACTGAGGTGGGTGCTCCTGCTGCCCTCGTCGCAGGAGATTTCTCCGGTGTGTCCTCCCAGATCCGGCGGACATTTTTGATCCCTTTCGATCCGCGTGCTTTTTGTTGTCGGACGGCTTGCGGCTTCTCGGTGAATGTTGCTCGGTTTATATGCTGAATACTTTACCGCTGACATCGAGATTAGGGTTGGGTTTAAGTTCTTTTCTTTTTATTTTCCTCGAATTAGCCTCCGTGCTTGCTGGTTTTCAATTGAATCTGGGTTTCCCTATATGGGGAGCTTCGTGGACGCAATGTGGCCAGTCTGAGTGCCGCGTAGAGATCTGCTTGGGTCACTTGATCGACTACTTATGCTCTGACCCTTTGAGCTCTCTCGTGTTTCGAATTCTGTAGTCAGATCTCGCTAGTTTTTCCCGTTCGAAGTAAAATCGCCTATTACCTCTGTGGATTTTGGAAAGTTTCACCAATGATATCACTCTACCGCACTGATCTGGGTTCATGCGCAGGGTGTCCGCGATCTAAGGTCAGGATCTTGGGTCTTGGACGATGGGGAAATCTCCTGGAAGGTGGATCAAGACACTTCTCTTTGGAAAGAAAACCAGATCCCAATCTACCAAAGGAAGGGATGCTTCGGTACGCTTATATTACCTGCATTCATTTTGACTGTGTATGAATCGTTCTCTCTTTTGTTTCTTTTATATGAAGGTGTTTGAGGATGGCATGATGAGGATCTCTGAATATTATATAATAGAAGAAAGAAAGAAAGTGTAATTGTCTTCATAGTTAACAATGTAAAAGTCCTCCACCAAGAAGTGCCAGGACAATCTTGTGATTATGAACTTTGCATTTCTCATTGCCGATTCTTAACTACTATGGCTTATGCTTAGAACACAAATATCAATAGATCCAACAGTAATTTCCATGTACCCTGTGACTTAGGTATAAACCTTACCAAACTTTTTAAATAAACCAAGTCCAGTCAATTGAGAACTGGCCACTGCATTATCAGAAAGACTAACCACATTGATCTTGCAGTAAAGTGGCCCAATGGGGAATTGTCTCTCTTGTGTTATTGATTAATGATTTTGTCACTATAATCTCTAATTGGTAAAAGATATTGCCATCTATACTTCTCTATTATCTCTGCCTATCTGGTAGTTGATGTTGGCAGCATCAGAAGCGCATTTCTCATCAGTCATACCATCTTGTCAAATTCATGGATATTACCATCATGCCTAATACTTGGTTCTTGTGAAAGTTTACTGTTTGTGGTCCACCAGAAAGACCCCATAAATTATTTGTGCAGTTAATCTTCTTTTTCTGGTTGCTAATTGCCAATATCGAATACTACTTTAAATGTATAATGCAACCTTGTAGAAAAAGTAAGTATGGTTCTTTTCAGAAAATCTTGCTCTTATTTTTGCAATTTTGGCATATATGCTCATCATTTTGCTAAAAGTTCTCCCTGAACTTTTCGAAAATATGAAGAGGAACAAGAATCCAATGCCATGGCCGAAGAGAGAAGGGGCAAAAGAAAGATGTTGACAATGTTTTGTTATATATATCCGTTTTGTCTTGTATTCATATTAAGTTTCATTTTTCACCAAGGCCTTGGCCTAGCGGATGTTTCTCTTCTTCATATTGAAGAGGTGCCCACTATTCTCAGAAAAAGTAAGTATTTTTTTGTTATCAGTTTCCTTCTTTAAGTGCATTGTGTTATCTGCAGCTTACTTCTCCTATTTTAAAACAGGGGGTGTATCAAGCTTCAGCTTACTTCTCCTATTTTACTTTTCAAGTATAGAAACCTAAATGACATTCAATTTGTGTTATCTGCAGAAGGCTGCTAATGACAAAGGCTTTGATGGTGGAAAAGGAGAAACTATATTAGCTGTGCATTCCCCAGTGATCTCTGAACCAATATCAATAAGTGGAGTTATCTCAACATCAGATAAAGGAGAACCATCAAATATAGGTGGTAATGCACCAGTTATTTCACATGTTAATCAAGGAGTCATGGGACTCAGCACACTGAGTGATGCAAATGCAAACAATGGCACAGAAGAGCAAGCAGCAATAATGGCACAGGCAGCCTTCCGTGGTTATCTGGTAACTTTTTGTAACTATTATTATCTTAGTACATGTTTGCATATTATTGGATAGACGCACTGTGATTTGTTCAGCACTGCTTGCCACTACCATAAAAATAATTGCCAACAGAATCTTAGCGCTTTTACATTCCTTAATATAGTGACATTTCCCAAATGAATAACCTACTTCATGATAGATGATTATAGCGTCTATTTGGTGCAGGCACGCAGGGCTTTTCGTGCATTGAAAGGTATTATTAGGTTGCAGGCGCTAATACGTGGGCATCTGGTGAGAAGACAAGCTGTTGCAACTCTACATGCTATGGAGGGAATTGTCAAGTTACAAGCGGTAGCTCGTGGAAGAAGAGTTAGATGTTCCATTAACAACCTTAAAGTTACTTCAAAATTTAGTCAGTTGAAGACCACAGTAATTGCCATACCCATTGGCTGTTTTTTCACTAAGCATATCCTGGCTTTCTAATTATTCTTGCATTGTTATCTCCCTTTAGCTAAAGTTCCTTGTTTATCTTGGTTCTCTGTGGATAGAAAATATACTATTTTTCGTAGTGAGTCAAACTAGAAGTTCTTTGCTGAATATGCGATGCATAACTGCTGAAACAGATGCCAATTTTAATAACGAAGACGGAATCTGATTCTTTTTTCTGGTTTCTTATCATTTAGGAGGTACCATTGCTATAATGTGTGAGAATAAGGTATGAGTTTTAGATGCAAATCATTAGCTAGAAAGAACTTCGTGGATCTGAGCATGTTCAAAAATTGATCTTGAATCTGGTAGTAAATGTTCTGAAATTCATATTAGAATCTACCAGTGAGTCTTGGTTTAAACCAAGGTTTTACGTATCGGTCCGTACCGATGTACCAGCATTTTGTGATACCGGTATGGTACCAGTACCGAGCGGTATGCACAGTACATATCGCCCGATATATTAATTTTTTTATAATATAATATAATATAATATTAAATATATTAAAGGGGTGACGTCGCCTCGATCTCTCTCCCTACGCAAGAGACATTCCGTCTCCTCGCGTGGGGAGAAAAGTCGCCCGCGGGTGGCGAGGGCGCGTGGGCGAGGTACTTTTCCTCTTCTTTCTTCTTCTTCTCCTCTTCTTCTTTCTTCTTTTCCTCTTCTTCTTCTTCCTCTTCCCTTTTTCTTCCTCAATCGATCGTCGACGACCGAAATCGACCGCCTACGGTCGGTTTTAGCAGTATCGCCCGGTAGCGGCCGGTCCACGTACCGGTCAGCTGCCGGACCGGTATGTACCGGGCAGTACGGGCCTTACCACTCGGTAAGTAAAACCTTGGTTTAAACACAGATTCCAAGCCAGATGTCCATAAGTTCTGACGAATCCATAACGGAACAATTTTGTACCGAGATAACCATTGCTAGAATTACCAATATTCTTATTTGTTGGAACTTTTTCTTAAGGTTGATATGTCGTTTCTTGTCTAAATTGTTGGTTATTATTATCCAAGTATGATGGTTCCAACATAAATTCCAAGTATGACTTTTAAATTATTGGTTATCATTATCCATCTTTGATGGTTTCTGTTTGAAATTGAACTTGTTCTGTGTTCTTTTATTTTTGCAAACTTGCACTCGAGATTTTCAGGCTACCAAAAGTACTTAATTCCTTAAAATATAGATATGGAATCTTGTTCTTCACATCATTTCCATATGTTCTTGTTCAGTAACGTCTCACTTGATATTAAGAATGCTTGCTCAACTTTTTTTCAGTGTCCTATCACACAGGATGATTGGAATACGAAATATTCGTCAAATGCATTTATCGCAAAGGTATGTTTGTTCTTTCTAACTTCTCCAGAGCAATTTTTACCAATCAATCTTTGTTTAGCCAACCCATAACCTTCATCATATTAATTATGGATATGGCATTTTGACTGCTCATGTTTGTTTAGTAAGGCACATGACTGTTTTAGCAGGGCCTCTGCTGCCCTGTCACATATACTCAGGTGGTGACTGATGTATGGGCAAAACAAACACCCATAAGGCCTATTCAGTTTAGTTTGCACAATGCCTCTATGTACCACTGCAGTTTCACCAGGATTATACATTGCTAGTAATATCTCTTAGAAGTATTGTTGCTAATATATAATGTGTAAGCCATGACTTTAGTTATTCTCTTAGAGTCTACCTATTTCTTGCTACTTATAACTCAGATGAGTATAATGGAATCCTGTACATATGAAGTACTATTACCTATTTATAATTTGAACATAAATATATAAGTGATAGCTACCTGGTTGTATATTTGGAATGGTAATATTTGCACAATTATATGCATAGCATGTTAGCTAACATTGGATTCAGTTTCTTGTATTTCTGTGAGAAGTTCAGCTGCCGGATACTTCTGTGCTTATGCTTCTTTCATCTTCTCTAGCTTCTTGCATCATCACTGCTTGCAAAGCCTCTGCAAATTCAGTATGATAAAGGAGACACCAATTCAGTCTTCGGTTGGTTAGGGAGATGGTCATCCACCAGTTTTTGGCAGCCAAATTCCAAGTCAAAAAAGGCTATTATTCCGAAAGGACAGACAAAAAGGAGCAACTGCATTATCGACACTGAATCTGGGAAAACAAGGCACAGCATTCGTACAAGTCCTGCTTCTAATGTTGGAGCTGGTCAAACAAATCCCAGCTACGAACCTGAGAAAACAAAACGGACCGTAAAGAAGGTGCCCACTTCTCCTGCTGAATCAGTTCAGGAACATCCACAGTCTGAGCTTGAAAGGGTAAAACGCAACTTAAGAAAGATATCTACTGCCGTAAAAGATGCATCTGAGGTACCAGATGTTGAAACTCAGAAATCAAATCTAAGTTCTCAAAAGGTGGATGCTGGCTTATCTGAAAATCCAGGCCATGGAGGTGAGGAATCCATTGAAAAACCAAAGAAAGATAATTCTCCAACTCCGACTTTGGAGACTTATGTTGAAACTGCTTTAGAGACTGTCATAGCAGGACCAGTTGACTTGCTGCTTGATGACCAGTCTACAAATGAGTTACAATTGTTGCAGCAGATTGATAATGCAGAGAACCATGTAGCCATGAGTGGGGAGCTAAGCTTAAAGGAAGAACAATTGGGCCATGAAAACCAGAAAATCAGCAAGCGGAGGTCTTCCTTCTCTACCAAATCAGAGTATGCAGAAAATGGAATGTCAAATACTCCTGTGCTTCCAAGCTATATGGCAGCAACTGAATCTGCTAAGGCAAAACTGCGGGGACATATATCACCGAGGTTTGTATCAGAATCAGTCGACAACAATGGCTTTACCCGTCGTCATTCTCTGCCATCTACCAATGGCAAGATGAGTTCACCTAGGACAAAGCGACTAATCCAGACTGGTGGCAAGGGGGGAATCGTTAGAGATGTAAATGGTATGAAATTAAGTCCTTATCTTTTAATTAGTATATTACTATATTGTTTAGAACTTGTTAACTTTGTCATTTTTTTTCAAAATAAGAAAAAGGAAAAAGAAGTCAAAGCGATTATGAATTGAATGATACATAAATGGTATGATAAAAAGGAATGATATGTAATAAGTCATGGGAAGAGGCCATGTGACTTGAATTTGAAACTCTACTTTCAGCTTGAACAATGAAGTATAATCTAAAGTCTAAGTGAATAAATACCGGCAACTCCACATAGGACTCATCATTTTTCACGGTCATGGGGACTGTTTATATGATAGATGGTCTTATCTTGAATTCATTTCTATCGTTGTGAATCTCATGATATTTTTTGCTCTAGTTCATTAATTATATTTTTTTCTATATTTCATTTCATTGTTTTCATAATATTTGATGAATGCAGAGAGGGCAATTCCGGTGGGCTGGAGGCGGTGATCATCTGTGGGATTTCAAATAGACCAACGAGACTTAAATTTGAAGCTTATGTAGATTTTTTTTCTTTTAACTGTTCCATTGTGTTATAAAACCCTGGTGTGTTGTAAACCTGTGCACGGTCTGTTTCGATGCAGCCATGTCGTGCTTCCGTGGTTTGTTGTGTATATCCAATGCATGCCGGATTTGCTTTCTTTCAGCTCTTAAATTTATTGTGTATTAGAGGAACATCATGTTGTGTGGTTGTTCATTTGATAGGAATAATTGTGGCCTGATATAACCTATATGGTTGTCAACTAAATGGGTCATTCTTTTGGTCTGATCAAGCTTGTCTGATGATATAACTCGCTGCAGGATTTTATTATGGATGAAGATGGAAAAAGGGGATAAACATTATAGGGGATCTAACTCATAGGGTTTTACCTTTTGGTTAAAATAATACTTCTTCATTGATTATTTCATGAAAATAGTTTATAAGTGCTATCAATATTCTCTCTAAGTTTGGACTTAGAGTCTTACTAAACATGAACCTTTAACTAATTGATAGACTCCCAACTAAAAATAGTAATCGATTTCATCCTAACTAAAGATAATAATCAACTCGATTTGGTTCACCCAACCCATAATTGATTCTGATTGAACAAACTAGGATCCTCTTATGGTCCTATTAGACCCGTCATCTTCAAATCAACCTTATCCTCAAGGTTGACCAACATCAAACTTCGGGAGTACTTCAATTCAAGATATTTGTCACATATCACAATGCTTTGATTAATCAAGTAGGGTCTTCACTTGGTGTAAGCAATAAGTAAATCTTCTAGTGCATTAGTCATTATAGTCTTCTAATGACCCCTTTTCATCTTATAGCTAGTGGTGGTATCATATCTTCCTTCTTGAGGCATAAAAAAAAATCTACAAGTAGTTGTTTGCCCTGTATAATTAGCTTTACCTTTGAGCACTTGTTATCACAAATTAGGATTCACCCATTAGCAATCTTGACTTTGAATTTGGCACAACCTTGGTAATCGGACTCCACATTATCAATTTTTGATTCCTCCTTAGCTGGTTCCATCGTTAGAAGTTTATCATAGCTTTCATGATCGAACTCCACATTGTCAATTTTTAAATCTTTTTTAGTTGGCTCGATCGTCAGAAGCTGCTCTTGTTTACAATCGTCTATGTTGACCACTTTGAAGTCCTTCTTTGTTGATTTTTCCTGTCTATTGAAGCTTCTGTTTTAGTAAGTATTCTTATTGATTTTTTCTTCATGCATACTAGCGAATGATATGGATGCTATCATGGTGCGGGGATGGCAAGCTTTAACTTCGCATCGAATTTTAGGAATAAGCCTCTTAATATATTTTCTAATAAATTGTATCTCAGACCAATCTCGGGTTTGGTTCGATAGACGCTCAAATCTGCTATGGTACTCTTGTACTAAGGAAGTTTGATGGATTTTGGCAAGCTGTCCATTAATATTTTTGTACTCCGATAGTCTGAAGCGAATCAGGAGCTCTCTCTTGAATTGTCCCCACAAAGGGACTCCGTGATAGGTCTCGTATAAATCATGCCCATTGGATTTCATCTCCTTCGAGTTGAATAGAAGCTGTCTCCACCATAGATTCCTCTGGAGTCCTTGTGAAAACGAAAAAACTTTTCAGCATGGGAGATCCAACCGGTTAACTTTTCAGCATGGGAGATCCAACCGGTTGGGTCTCCATCTTTTAATTTGGGAAACTCCATGTGTGAGTATCCTGTGTCTTGCTCATGCTCACACTTTTCATATCGGTTCTCGTTGAGGCTGGAACTTTCACCATGCTGAGATTTGATAGGGTTCTCCAATAGACTTCTTTTAAACACATTGAAGATTTCTTGCAGTTTGTTCTCCATACGGGCTTTGAAGGCTTCAAATCTTACATCCATCGGTGTTTATTATTGTGACGCTGGTGGTCAAAAGGGCGATGGTGCGGTGATGTTGTATGGATGAGGTCGTCGAGGCTGTAATGGCTAGGGTAACGATAGGACGAGGCATTGTCGACGATAGCAGAGGAGGATGTAGGGGAAGAAATGGGCAGTGGTGGGAAGCAGCAAGGAGCAGCGACGCTGCTGGTGCAGGTGGAGAATAAGGCATCATCAATAGCAGGGATAAGACAGTGGTAGCAGGGACATACGATTGTGGGCATGGTTGCTACAGAGGAGGGCGCAGCTATGACAGAGGGAATAAGAAGGGCAAGTGGCAGGCTGATGGAGTGGGAAGCCGTAGGAAGCAGAGGTGGGTCGATCAAGGCTACGGCTGGCAAAGAGAGAGGAGGGCAGTGACAAGGATCCAACGAGCGATTGGCTATACGCAAGTGGGTGCGATAGCGAATCTTTGTGGAAGAGGAAGCAGGGTGTGGTTGGAGCGATAGCAACAAAGGAGCAAGATGAGGAAGCAGCGGTTGGCGAATGACGGGAAGAGGTTAAGGATGGTGCAGCTGCTGCAGAGGAGGAGACAACGATGGTGGATGGGTAGTAGCCTTCGATCGCACGGCGGGGACAACGCTGGTGACGGTGATGATAGACGAAGGTTGTTGGAGAGGCAGCGACAGTGGTGGTCAATAGGGAAAGGCTGGAGGGTAGTAAAGATGGCAACAACAGGGGAGGAGGCAACAGTAAGGGAGGGACAATGATGAATGGCAACGGTAAGGGAGGGACAGTGATGAGTGGCAACGGTGAGGGCCGCAGCAAGGGAAAGCGATGCGGCTATATGGCAGTGGCATCGACGTTTAGGGCAACTGAGGCTGCAGTAACGAGAAGCAACAGCGACAAGCATCAGGCACTAAAGAGGAGGCGAAGAACGGGCAACTAGACAACATCGTTGATCTCATATGGAACTAAAGGTAGCAGATGAGAGCAGCTACAACAATGACAATATAGATGGCGGGGAAGGGAAATCAACTGTGGCGGGAAAGAGTGGCAGCAACGATCAGTGGTGGCCGGCGATAAGAGTTGGCAGGTATGATTGGCAGGCGATAAAGGAACAGAGGTGGCCGACGGTAGTCTTTGGGCAGGATGATGATGTCGACTACAATCCTCCCCCCCCCCCAATCTCGTTTTTTTTTTTTTTTGGCCAATGATAGCTACAACGAAGATGGGAGAAACTGTATCAAGGTGGCAGTAGCAAAGGATGAAAGACGGCGACAACGACAATGACAACAATGGTGGTGTAGATGGCAAGAGAAGCAACAACGGTGTGGATGATGAACG
This sequence comes from Ensete ventricosum, assembly GCA_029747655.1. Classification (NCBI taxonomy): domain Eukaryota; kingdom Viridiplantae; phylum Streptophyta; class Magnoliopsida; order Zingiberales; family Musaceae; genus Ensete; species Ensete ventricosum. The sequence continues at coordinate 55,686,387 of JAQQAF010000004.1, forward strand.
ACAACAGTGAAAGAGTGCAGGAACGTTGTTCTGAATCCAATTGATAGAACCCCGCAGGATTTTATCGATACTCTGATCCCAATTGATAGAACCCCACAGGATTCTATCATTGATGGAGATGAAAAAAAGTGATAAACGATCACTTCGAGGGGATCTGCCTCCTAGGGTTTTACCTTTTGGCTAAAATAAGACTTCTTCATTGATTATTTTATAAAAGAGTTTACACCATTATTTATAGTGTGCTACCAAGAGTCCCTCTAAGCTTGGACTCAGAGTCCCACTAAACTTGGACTCTTAACTAATTGATAGACTCCTAACTGAAAATAATAATCGATTTCATCCTAACTGAAGATAATAACTAACTCCAACCAACTTATAACTAACTCGATTGGGCTCACCCAACTCATAACTAACTCCGACTGAACAGACCAACATGTCTCAACTTGAATTAATTGTGAACCATGGACCCAACCCTGTTAGGGTCCTATCATCTGATGATGACTTTTTTATGGCCACAAATGTTGAATCTCATATTTTGATGATAAAATCAATTGATGGGTTGTTGATCTAACCTGTGTGTTAGAGATGATTGATGTATGATTAACTACGATAGAGAGAGAATTACAATCAGATGGGCTAGAGTTAAGTCTGGGTATCGGGCCGAGGTTCGGATGATGTATTGGAAACTCACAGAGAGACTCGTTGGAAGCTTGCCAAAGGTATTGGAAGCTTGTCGGAGTTCGTTGAGAGCTCACTCAAGACCGGAGGCTTGTCGGGAGTTCACCGAAAGCTTACCGAAGGTATCAGAAGCTTGCTGAGAGTTCGTCGGGAGCTTACCACGATGGCATCAAGAGTTCATCGAAAGAAGACCAAGAGACTCACTGGAAGATCATTGGGGGTTACCAAAAAGCTTGCATAGAGTTAGGAGGGTCTTGATTGAACTTGATGGTCACATTGATTATAATTAATTAGCCATAGTTAGCATCGGTCAAGGTTTGAGTCCTACTTGAGTTAGATTCGGATGTAATCCAAATTAACTCAAGTGAGGCAAATCGGGTCCAGATTTAGGATTGGATTGACCTCAGGTTGAGCTCAATTGGTTGACCTGGAAAGGGGTCAACTGAAGGTATAAGCGAGATTGGAAAAGTGGAGGGAATCACTTTTTCAGGATTCCTGACGATTGTACAGCTAGTATACGATGGTCGTACCACCCAAGCAGCGATTGTACTGCCAGGTCGATGGTTGTACCATCGTCGCCCAGTTTTCTGGGCCTCTTTCGGTGGTAGTACCATCGATGTCGACAGTTATACCGCTTGTATCTAGTTTCTTCGGATACGTTTTAATTTTTGGCTCTATTTCTGAAGCTAATTGGGGTCTATAAATATTCCAAAATTTCTTGCATTTAGTATAAGACATTGGGCTATAAATTCTGTCAAAAATAGTATACTAAAATTGTAAGAAAAAAAGGGGGCATTGGAGTGAGAAAAAGAGTTGTAATTCTTGTAAAGTCTCCCTTCTGAGTTTGTAAAGTTTCTCTCCTGAGCTTGTGAAAAGGAGAGTGGGAAGTGTAAGAGTTTGGCCTTCATCCAAAGAAGATTGATAGTGGATATCGGTGGATCTCGGAGAAGAGGACTCAGGGAATGGACGTAGGCTAGGTTGAGGCCGAACCACTATAAATTTATGAGCTCTCTACTCTTGTCTTGTTTATTACTTTTAATTGCTCTTAACTAGTTTAAATAAAGATATGTTGTATTATTTTATGACTTTCTCTTAAATCAATTGGTTATTCATTTCTAACGAAATTCAAAAATCACTTCCAATTTTTCTTTCTTTACATTAGCAAGTTTTGCGAATTGTAAACTTTCACTCTTGCATTAATTCACGCCCTCCTCTTATTGTCAATTGATCTTAATAATTGGCATCAGAATCACGTGCTACTCATTGGAATAAAAACCAGAGTAAATGACTTTGTTTGGCATGAACGAGGAACATTTCATTGCACGTCCTCTTTTGATCAATGAGACAGATTATACATATTGGAAAATAAAAATACATATTTTTTTATTTCCATGGATTTAGACTTATGGCACATTGTCGAGAACGGTTTTAAAAGATCTTTAAAACCCATGAATGAATGTAATGATTTTGAAAAGAAAACCTTTTCATTAAGCACAAAAGTAATGAATACCTTATTTTGTGCACTTAATAAGAATAAATTTAATCAGATTTCTGTTTGTGATTCGACTTTTGATATTTAGCATATATTAAAAATCACATATAAAAGCATGATTAAATTAAATGAATCAATGAATGAAAATACTTAAAAAATAAACAAAAAGAATCTCTTCTAAAGAATAAGAAGGATTTGATATTGAGAACCCAATAACACTTTCCAAAGAATAAGAAGGAATTTGAATTGAGAAGTGCATATGAGTCATCGAGTGAAATCTCGAGTGATGAGAACTTTGAACCTTTGATAAATAAATCATATAAATTAATGAAAAAACTATAAAAATAAACTTGAATTGGACATTACCTCTTGCTATTAACACAAGAAGCCAAGGCGCTCTTAAGATAAAGAGCACAATCAAGAAGAAATAGTGAATCTCATGCTTATGGTCATCAACAATGAGGTATGTGACTCACCTAATGTCTCATTTACTTTCGATGAATAATTAAATACTTTTCATGAGCTTTATGATAAATTTAGAAATATTAGTAAGTTTTATAAATTACTTAAGAAAGAGTATGATTCACTAGTTAGTAAATTTGAAGAAATACATGTAGCATCACCATCACATAGTTCATGAACCGAATGTGAAAACTTGGATGAACTTAGAAAAAAAATCTTCTATTAAAACAAACATTAGAAAAATTTTAAATAGATAATAAATCTCTAAACATGATCATTGTAAATAAGGATCATGTTAATAGGAAAGAAGGTATAAGCATTGTTGGTAACACTAAACAAAAGCCAACTATCTTCATTAAAGGACATACTCTAAACTTACCACTAAAAATTAACCGTGACTTTTGTGGTAGATTAGGATATAAAGACTACAAATGGGTATTTCGTTAAAGGACATACTCTAAACATATAGTCCACATAAATTAATTTAGATTCTAAAATAAATCATAAATAACCTCAAGTCATTAAAAAAAGGGAAGAACCTTTCATGAGCGACCCAAACTCAAATGGATACCTAAACTAAAACCCCCTATCTTATATAGTTGTCTCTTTACAAGGCTAGGAGCACTAAATAATATCTTGAAAGTGATTGCTCAGGCCACATGACATAACACTCCTTTCAAGCTCACTAGCATAAGCAACAATAATAAGAAAAATTATTGAAATTATATTTATTGATAAAAAATCTCATGATGATTTATTATTACAAAATTAATTTTAATTATCTTTCAATTATGAATGATTATGCATAGTTAGAGCATGCTAAAACTAGAACTAAAGAACCTTAGTTATCGTTAATAAAAAAATATTATGAAAATAAGATTTTGATGATGATTGAATAATAGGTATAAAACCATTTGCTTAGATATTTGTTAATTTAAATGCAAAGGCTATTGTTGAATGACTTAAATATTATAGTATTTTTTACTAAATTAGCTTATAAATATCATTGTTGAATGATTGATTTAAATTGTTGAATAGTTGTGCGTTGAGAATGAATGTGTATTGTTAAATGATATATTATTATTGAATTTGAGTATAGAATAAAATATATAAAAAAGAGAGAGAAACATTATGCTTCATTTTTATTTTTTTTAAAATAAATTAAAAATAATTTTAAAATGAGAATGAAGATTGCATGATAATTCCTTTCACTTAGACTCACTTAAGAAAGAAAAATCATTGAAATTAAAATGAATCAGATTTTTTGTTTGAAGATATTTTATTATTTTAATATAATCTTATTAATTTTTTTCAAATAAAATTTGATTTTTAGTCTTAAATGATAATTTATTGATTTAAAAAGTATTCTTGAAACAAATATCATGAAACAGCTAAATAGGAGGTTAATTCTTCATCAAAATATTTTTATCCTATCAATCCTTCAACAAGAGATAAAATGATACTATTAATATTTAGTCTCTTAAACTACAAAAATGAATTAGAGAACTTTAGTTGAAACAATCTATGTTGACTTTATTGAAATTTTTTGAAAATCAATTTTGATGATGATTTTGGATAGACTTTCAAATGATTTTTTTTAAAGAGATTGATTAATCTATTAACTTTATTGATATTTCGATTTTGATGATTTGATAACTTAAATCATGATCTTGGCATCTTAAGAAATCAAAACTTGAAATCAAGTTCGTTCAAAGAAAATTATTCAAATGAATCATTTTGATCTTTTGAAATTATAACATGAGATTTTTTTCATTATAAATTATGATCTATAACATGAAAAATGTTCTTATGAAACAAATTCTTAACAACTTGAAGTTTCCTATATACAAATCAAGATCTTCTATATTTTTTTATAATTTATTCATGATCTTGATATTTTTATGAATGAAGACTCTCATTTGATCTCTTAAGATTTCTAAAAGCTTTAAATCTCATCTAAAAAGAAATTTATCAAAATAAATTATGTCCTTTGACATTCATGATTTAATATTAATATCCTTCATGACATGATTATTTATGACTTACTTCTTAGTATAACTTATCACCAAAATTAGTATTTCTTAAATATGTAATAAGTTAAAAATTATATGAGATTTATTTTATGATAAACATTCCATTGATTTCTTGACTTGACTTATCCTTGGGAATCACAAATAAATCTCCATGATTTTCTCTTTTTAATAAAAAAAATTATGATCTTAACAATTATAATTGAGATTTTTATTAAGATTATTCTTCTATTTTATTAAAGAAATTATCTAAATGAATTGGGTGTCTTAAGATTTATCTTGAATGAATTAAGATTCTTTGATCCCCTAAGACTTATTTTCATTATTTACAAAGAAAAAAAAGGGAGATAACTCTTAAAAAGAAATTATGTCTTTTGATACTTATAATTTGATTTTTCATCCTTAACGACATGATCTCTTTATACTTATGGTTGTAATTAGGATATGGATGTAAACAGAAAAATTATACTATTGTATTCCTTTTTTTGACAATGATAAAAAGGGGAAAATAAAATTATCAATAAGATTAGAAGAAAATTAATATGATGAATCTTATAGCATTGATTGAGAAATAATTTGCTAGGAAAAAAATTAGAATTTTAAAACACATGCGAAATGCTTAATTAATTAAGCTTGATTTACCATCACATTTTTCTTTGGATTTCTTGACCTTTATAAATTGCACTTCTTATCAAAATTTACGTGAGAGGATCATCGAAATACATGATTTGCTTTATTTACTACTCTTGTTTGAAATGTATAAAATAAATTAAATTGCATGGATAATTCTTAGCTCTTGGATTTCAGAATTTACTAGATTAAGTTTTATTTTTGTGATGACGTTACTTTATTATTTGTAAAAAGGGAAAGAAAAAATTCATGAGAAAATTATTTTTACTAAGGATGAGCAATGAAGTATTAAATATTCAATCAATATATATTTTATAAAAATATAAAATTTTTGACACGTTATGAGTTTATGCATCATAAAATTACTTGCTCATTATTTCACATCTTTTTATTGATGACAAAAGGGGAGACATAGCATATTGATGACACAAATATGAAAAATGATACATATGTGACAAAGGAGTATAAAATATTATTTCTTCTTAAAGAAAGGAAATTTTTAAATTCATTGTATGACTAATGCATAAATTTTGAAATTCTTAAAAATTTAATAATTTATGATTTGTTGGTTGAATTAATGTTATAAAAAAATTTTACATGAATTTTTAAAATTCTTGGAATATCCTTGAAATTTTAATAATTCATGATTGGTTAAAATTAATATCAAGTATTATTGATGATTTGATTATTTTGAAATTCATGGTATATCATTTCAAAATTTGATAAATGGATGATTTTATATTTGATTTCAAGAGTGTTTGGTTTTCTTAAATTGAAATTTTTCTTATTTAAATCATGACATGAATTTAAAGCGAGTAAGGTTTAACTCCCGTCATCAATTAATTGTCATCATAAAAAAGGAGATTGTTGAATCTCAGATTTTGATGATGAAATCAATTGATGAGTTGTTGATCTAACATGTGTTAGAGATAATTGATGCAGGATTAACTATGACAAAGATATAATTACAATTAGATATTAGACCAGAGTCAAGTTTGGACATCGGGTCGAGGTTCGGACGATGCAGTGCGAACTCGTCGAAAGACTCATCGAAAGCTTACCGAAGGTATATGAAGCTTGCCATGAGTTCTTCGGGAGCTCGCCGAAGGGATCAGAGGCTTGTCGAGAGTTTGTCGAAAGCTTGCCAAAGATATCGGAAGTTTGCTAAGAGTTCGTCGGGAGCTTGCCGAAGGTGATCGGGATGACATCGGGAGTTCGTCGGAAGAAGACCAAGAGACTGGTCGGAAGATCATTGGGGGTTATCGAAAAGCTTATCGGGAGTTAGTCAGGTGTTGATTGGACTTAATGGTCACATTTATTGTAATTAATTAGTTGTAGTTAGCATCGATTAAGGTTCGAGTCCTACTTGAGTTAGATTTGGATGGAATTCAAATTAACTCAAGTGAGGCAAATCGGATTTGGATGGAATTCATATTAACTCAAGTGAGTTAAACCAGATTCACATTTGGGATTGGATTGAGCTAAGATTTAGCTCAATTGGTTGACCTGGAAAGGTATAAACTGAAGGTACAAGTTAAGATTGGAAAAGTGGAAGAATCACTTTTTCGGGATTCACGACGATTGTACGTTGGTAGCTAATGGTTGTACCACCATCGTACAGGTTTTCGGGCACCATTTGGTGGTAGTACCATCCGCGTCAATAGTTGTCTAGTCCATATCCATTTTTTTCGAATACGTTTGAATTTTTAACTCCATTTCTAAAGCCAATTTGGGTATACAAATATCTCAAGATTTCTTGCATTTAGCACAAGACATTGAGCTAAAAATTTTATGAAAAAAATATGCTAAAATTGTAATATAAAGAAAGGGAGAAAGGAAGTGAGAAAAAAATTGTAATTCTTGTAAAATCTACTTCTCAATTTCTACGGTTCATCTTCTGACCATGTGAAAAAAAGAGTGAAAAATATAAGGGTTTTAGTCTTCACCTAACCGATGGACCTTAAAGAAGAGGACTCGGAGTGAAGTAGGTCAGGTTGAGATCGAACCACTATAAGTTTGTGAGCTCTCTATTCTTACATTGTTTATTATTTTTAATTATTTTTAATTAATTTAAAGAAAGATACGTACATTATTTTATGAGTTTCTCTTAAATCAATTTTTTATTCATTTCCAACAAAATTCAAAAATCATTTTTTATTTTCCTTTATTTACGTTAGCAAAATTTTAGAATTGCAACTCTCACTTTTGCACTAATATCCCCTCCCTTAGTGGAAATTGATGCTAACAACAAATTATTCCATAGTGCTGCTGTCTTTGGGTCCTCAAGCAACATCCATCATTTTCTTATCATCAAACTCTGCAAGGATTTGGTACGAAAGTAAATGCTTAATCAACTAGTGCACTACCTTTTTTTTTTTCTTTTATTCTTATTTTTTGCCATTTTGGTTTCTTAAATCTTGTCACCACCCCTCTGTTATCAATGAATTTGTCTGCAACTAAACCTGGTGCTTCAGCCTGACCGTTCTTGGTTCGGGGTGGAGGGAGCTCCTTCCTCATGGCAGCCAGCAAAGAGAAAGATTAACCACTAGCACCTAAACAATCACTCATTCAAGCAGTAATTTTTTTGTTGTTCTTTTGAGAATCCACGAAAGAGAGAATGACTGTTTGCACTTGTATCTGTTTTGAAAGGCTAAACGATGATGAACTGGAAAAGTAGAGCTATCACCGGAAGTCTGGGTGTACCTCCTCCACCACTGCATCATCGTCGAACAGCCTCTTCCTCGTGCGGTCAGGCTGGCTGCCTCCCCTCGGTGAGAGCCTATGGATATCACCTTCTTCCAGGTGCTCGCTCCATTTTGACGAACCACTATTCCCCTGCAGCACCGCCGCAACCTTGCCACCTCCCATCTCGGCACTCTCTGCATCGGTGGTATCTGATGAATTAGACCTTCCTAAAAAAAAAAACTCAAGTATCGCCAATCGAGAAGTCAGATGCCTCCTTGCCTTCAAGTGCAGATTGCAATCGTTTCCTCTTCGCGAGTGATGGCTGGAAGCCGAAGCAATTGTCGGTTCCCTCAGCGGATAATTGGGCGCGTCGGGTGCAATTAGGGATTGAGGAACGCCTCGACTTCTCTGGAGGCAGTTCCGTCACTGGCACCGATTCGAGCGGAACAAACTTCTTGAAAGAGGAAAACACAAAAAAAAGGAAAAACGGAGAAACGAGACATAGAGCGAGATTTATATCAAAGAGATTCATTCACAAGTACCAACCTCGTTCTTCTTTTGCATCGTCATCATCCATTTCCTCGTGGGTTGGATCCAAGTATTCGGACCAATCCGTCCTCTTCTTCGTCGTGGAGAAGGGAGAACCGTGGGCGACGGCTTCCCGAGCCTCTGGTGCAGGGTACAAAGCGCGGGGGCCGTCCGATCGGGGTGGGACGGGATGGAAGCCATGGGATCCGATGTCCGCCCGGGCCATGTTGAAGGCCTGGACGAAGCTGCGGAGGTCGCTGGCGACGTGGCCGCGCGAGTGGATCCGCCGGACCGACTGCCTCTGGTTGCAGACGGAGCACACCCACTTGTTGCCGCTCTTCTTCTGCTGCTTCACCTGCTCCGACCGGCGGCGGCACAGAACAATCCAATGATCCGAACACAGCCACATACAGAGAGAAGAGAGAGAAAAGAGGAGGAGGGGTCGTACTCCTACCTGCATCATGGAGCACTGGCAGCATTGGACGGCGATGAAGAGCGTCGCCATGTGGGTTCTTTGGGTAAGAGGGACGCCGTTGAATGCGCTACAAGAAAGCCACAAACGGTGGTGCGCATATTTGAATCCATTTCAAATTTTTGGCGCCCGCTAACTTAGTTTTTACCCTTTAATTTACTTAGGGCATCCTTTTATATATATATATACATTTTCATTTTATACATATGAAGTGATGATAGAGGAGAAAGATAAGATCAGTTTGCTCTAATTTATTATCTGACACAAACGACATAATAAAAGATCAAAGATATATATATTTATTTATTTATAAAAATTTCCCTGAGTGAGTCCATCCAAATTCATGCTCATTCGTTTAAATTACTTTCATGTGGGAAATGTTGATACAATAATAGTGTGCGGGTCCAAATTCTTGGTTCCGCTTAATATTATTATCTGCATTTGTGAGTTTGAAAAAGGGAGGAAGAAGAAGAAGAAGAAGGAAAAAAAGAAAAAATTGATCGATTGGTAAGTACGCCAACCAGAAAGAGAGGAGAAAGAGAAAGGCCCATCAATTACCACTGTTGGGTTGCAGTTGGCAGCCACCACGTCACATCACCGATGCCGATGGAACCTGAAGCTTGTGCGACGTCCACTACGACGACGGCAGCAGCACCCACGCACTGCGTCGGAGACATGGAAGGAAGGAAGGAAGGAAGCTTTCTTTGGCAAGGCGTGCATGCGAAGACAAAGACGGGATCCTACTTTAATCACAGCAAATCCGGACGAGAAGTGGGGAGCGCTTCTTCCGCATTCTAAAACCGGCCCCGTGCGCAGGAAAGCCCCTTTCCTTCCCACTCGTTCCATATATTGGCGCGTTCGCACGGCACAGAGGAGAGGTGGATTCACATTTCTCATCCTTCATTTGTGGTTGGAGATGAAGCAGATTTGAAGATTTGAGTGAGGAGAAATGGAAGGTGGAGGTGATGGGGTCACATGCTTGCGTCGACGTGCCGGCATGGGGACTTGGAGCCGCCTCTCTGATGGAGCTAATGGGCCGGCAGTTCCTTTGACCCCCGTCGAGGCTGCATCATCCGATCGGAGAAGACGACGACGCTCCAATCACAACATCTCACCCTCGTCCTCGGACGTGTGAAGCGAGTCGCGGCCAATCGAGAGATGCTGTGGGTTTCGCTTCATTGGCCGACCCATGTAAAAAGGTCTAACCCCCAATTGACCCCCTTTCTAAAAAAAATAATTAATGTCTTATTATTTTTTTAAATTATCTGAATCTCAAATTGATTTAAGCATCAAAGCAATATTTTTGTCAAACATATCTCCGAGATAATTCTTACAAATTCCTCCACTTCCTATACAATCATATCTAACCTCTTACATTAAATCTGCATAATGAATGAATTGCTGTCCTTTCAACCCTATTATGTATAATTGCACCTCCGCAACATACAGTTCACCTACACCGTCCCATTCCACTTTTGCCCTCCGTCAACTTTTTTTTTTTTCTCTCTCTCTCGCTGCCAACATGTGGCACTGCTTCATCTCCCTACCATATATATTACCAGCGATCAATTGCGCCCTCTCTCTCTCCTCTCTTCTGCCCCGTCTCTACTTACCAACCCCCCAGCATCCAAAATCCAAGAGCGATGGGGAAGAACGGCCTTCAGAAATCTCTCCAAATTTATCTGTCCAAGCTCAAGAAGGTTCCATCTCATCTACACACACCGAATTCCCCAAAACCGGCCGCCGCCGCCAGTTGGCTGCTGTCGGCGTGCAAGTATCCCAGGACCCCTTCCTTCGCCGTCGACCGCGGCCTCCCCGACCGCAGCGGCCAAGATCCCTCCGCCACCCTATCCGACGACGACTGCTTCCTCTACGAGAAGTTCCACTCCCTCTACTCGCGCGAGGACACAGGTGAAGACTTCACCTCCGAGTCGCCGAGGTACGACGAGGACCCGCCCCCTAACGCGTTCCGCCCGACGGAGCGCTTCTTCGTGTCACCCGCCACGTCTAACTCCCTTCTCCGAGATGCTAGACCGAGCGCCGCCGCCTCGGCTTCCTCGCCGTCGTGCTCCTCCTCTTGTACGTCGGACCCCGGGGCGGCGGTCCCTGGCGGCGGGGTGGCGGTAATGACGTTCTCCAAGGACCCCTACGACGACTTCCGGCGGTCCATGCAGGACATGGTGGAGGCGCGGCACCCGGACCCCAACCGGGCGTTGGACTGGGATTTCATGGAGGAGCTCCTCTTCTGCTACCTGGAACTCAACGACCGAAAAGTGCACAAGGACATCCTGAGGGCCTTCGCTGACGTGATCGTCAGCGTCCGCCGCCGGGACATGGCGTTGCGTCGAAGAGCACCGGGGGGTAACAAGGGGAGGTGGGGGGAATAGTAGATCAGGCGAGGGGGCAAGAGAAGGGAGGACGATGGCGCCGCGTTATTCTCCGGCAGTCGGCTGATGCACATGGAATTAATAGGTCAGAGAGAGGAGTGGCCATAAACGGCGCCGTGGAAATGGGTGAAGCCATAATTTCCGGTGGTAGAAAGAATATGTCATCTCAGATCATCAACCGCGGCCTGCCTAAGAAGCTTCAAAGACCGCGGAGGAGACATTGCAACGCAACTTACGTGACGCTCACATGCAAGTAGATGTGTGTACCCTTCTCCTGCGTTTATTATGCTCACATATGAGTTGGTGGGGCGGCTTCAAAGAACCGAGCTCGACTCTTTCCGAGGAAGAGCCCCACCACCCTTTTTTCCTTGGAGCAACTCGCTGGGGTGGATGCCGGCGTATACACGTCACGGCCTCATGCATGATGGTCATCAACTTTTGCAAATTGAAATGCTCCACCAACGCTCACCCAAACGTTGATGGGAGAGTAGTAAATAAATGGGTAGGGGGGAGCGGAACAGGGTGCATTTTGCATTTAATTGTTCTGAATCCAAATTAGATAGTACCCTAGTTAAGTCGACTCTTGATTGATTGATTGATTGAGTGTATGTAAATCATATTTTATTGATCGATCTATTGAATCTGCTTTAAGTTAGTTTAAACAAATCAATATAAATTAGGATTTAGTTAAATTAGAGTTTGATTAAGATCAGAATCAACTAAGTTATAATTGTAATCAACCTAATTGATTTGAGAAGTATGTTAGAATTAAATTGGTGTTTTACTTAGAGTAGGAGTCTCACTAGGAATTATTTTATTTGGAACATAAGTTCTATTAGAGTTAGGATTTGATAATCCTATATAAATCATATAGTCATCACTTCTTCAACAAATAATATAACTTCAACCTTATGATTAAATATCAGGAGAAAAAACCTCTACAAAGTTTAAAAAAAAAAAAATAGATCCCTTACATAGTTCAATCTAATTATGCGAGAATCTTTTAAAATCCTAAAGCATATTCCGAGAAAAATGAAAAGCATATTCTGAGAAAAATGAAAAGTTGAAAGGAGACATCCTTCAAAAAAAAAAAAAAAAAAAAAAAGGGAAATCCCTATCATCGATGTCAGTCATATTAGAAGCTGTTGTTGTGTTTGCTGGGGTGGGTGGGGAGGGAGAGATCCCAGAAAACTTGCAAGTACGACCGACCCATCCACGAGTTGACTTGTTGACCCCTCTCGATGAGGATTCGGGATGTGGAAATAGGCACTTGGAGACAGACACCAATTTGCTGCAGCAATCAGGGTGGGCAAAGACACCGGCGATTATTTTACTCCACAAGCGGACAGCACCCACCGCAATGGACTCTCATAAAAGTTGTCACTTCTGTGTCTAATGGGCTTATGTAAGTATGAAGTCCCTAAGGAGGCAACAGAAGACAGAAAAAAAAAAAAAAGAGAGGAGCAATCGTACCTTAGAAGAAAACAAAATGCATAAGAAACTGTGCAATCTGCCAAGTGATGTGTCAACGAGCTATTCTATCTACATCATCATCAGAAACACGAAGCTTCCTTGGCTGAACTCTCGGGTTAGGAGGCCAAACCCAAAGCTCAGCGGCGGCTCTTCTTACCACGGCCGCCGTGGTAAGCAAAACTCAGCCGTTCCCAATGCAAACTTCACTACTTCACGTCCCCATTGCAGCAGGTCAGCAGTAGAAACCCATCCAAAAGCATCTACATAATAATAATAATAAGTGCCTCCGTAGAACTTGTTTGAGTTCTAAGTCAACAGTCCAAGGGACAATTCAACACAAGGATACTATCCAGCCCAACCTTCAGCTCCAAGACCTGCATTTCCATTGCCCAAATTTGTGTGGTCAGCATCTCATATCCTAGTAATAGTAACAGCCATCAACTTGATAGCTTTCACGCCACCACTAGAGCAGCCGCTAAAACGTGTGCAACTCTTTGAATGACGCAGCGGCTAAAGAGTACTCCGAAGGAAACTGCAGCATCTGAAGAATCAACCTCTCTTATGACTTCACAGAAAAACAAGTAGGCCACTCTAGCTTGTACCTCAAAAGATCTCTCGATAATATCTCTTTATAGTGAGAAAATACATTATTCAGATTTTTAAAACTATAAAAAGTCATAACAAGGTATGCAGAAAATAATTTATATATTTTAATATTATAAAATATAGTTTAAAAGCCAATCTTTACCTATATCACTATTTTAAAAAATCATGTGTATCATATGCACATTAAAAATAAAAATAAAATCGATTTTCTATATTTATCATATCGTCGTCGTGTAAAGATTGATCTATAAAAAAAATCATAAAATCAAAAAATTATGACTAATGTGAGATTAATTACCTAAGGAGATTGTATATCCTTAAAAATTTCAGATTCAGATGGAGATGATGAAAGAAATCATATGTCCTCTTCTCTAGCAGTATCCACATGATGGATCGCTATAGTGATGCTCCTCTAATCGTAGCTAAAAGCTCGTAACTCTTGCGCACCTCCTTCATAGCTTTTGCGTATCATCTCGTAATGAACGTAGAAAAAAAATCTCCTATCTTCTTCGCTGTCCTCTCGCAGTTGGAGAAGGGTGGTCAGCTGAGAAGAGATGGGAGGGAGGAGAATAGGAGAATGCAACTAATGGTGTAGCTTATCACCCTGTTTTGTCGCACATGCCTCCTATTTATAGAGAGCCACCAAAACCTTAACGGATCATGTCTTAGTGGGTATTGGATTTCCATCCAATTACCCTCACTCCTTAGATTATTGGATCTCTATCCAATAATCTTAATTGGCCTCTAATTGGGTCTCATGCAATCGATCCATCAATGTTGGGTCTCATCCAATGAGAACAAGAGCTAATTGGATAATTTATATTTAATCCTCTGCTCGCTGCAATCATCCACCATATGTGCATGGACCCTCTAGGCCCAATATCGAGTTGGCCATGAGTTTCATATGTTAGAAGTCCTCCTCACTCAATGAATTGTTATCTTATAACAGTTCACTCAACTCATTAACTATGAACGTACTAGGCCACTATAGTCCCCAAACGGTACAAGGGATCTAATTCATTGGAGCTATCTGTCCTCAGTTACTATATATATATATATATATATATATATAGTCTCTCATCCATCTAATATCTCAGAGACCGTATATTGGGTATTGTACTATCAGACCTCATACGGAATCCATCTGAGTTTCACTCTAATCGGATTCTCCTAGAGAATTCTCTCTCTTAATCCAAACAACCCTGGCCAGAGATTTGTCCGAACAAGAACACATGAGATATTTCTCTTTTAATATTAAGAGTGAATGATCATCTATTAACACTCAATTTTCTTCGTAAGGTTGGCTACCAATCCCGATAATCGGTTGTACCACATCTAGAACTCTCCAGACCTATAAGCCCGATGTTAAAGAAAGAAGTACTCAAACAAGGCATCAAGATGTCTCAAGTTTAAGGACTAGACACATAATTGGGACTAAGAATCATTGACGTTAGATATCATTAACCATACAACATTCCATAAGCGGATCAATTAGTGAACTCATTCTCTAATGAGTACTTGTACTATATCCTTAGTGTCCCCACACAAGCGACTATGAGACTAGCCGCCTCTATCACATAGACGGGAATACAGTACATCAGTCTATCCGGTTATCTCGATGTCTCTCTCAAGTAACATATGACCGAGATTATTTAGGATCTGTGTCTAAAGGTGAATCGACCCAATTATCTTGATCTCATCATGATCTGATTCTCATTGCACAAAACCAAAAATATCATAATATACATGTAACATATAATATAATATAAATTTTTTGATAATAATAATAATGTAAAAAGACTATAGAACGTGTTACACGTGTTATCACTCATGTGATTGGCTTACAAGACACCTATAACTAGTATATATGCCCCATCATTCGAGGTAAGACACTATAATTGGGCAGATCAAAAGACAGAGCCTCACCTCGAGGGCATCGTAGGATAAACACAAAGACCCAAGCGTCAGGTCGTATGGATGCTAGTCGGAACAATGAGCCTACACTCGAAATCCCCGAGATGGAGTATTTGACTCACAAGTACTCTAGGAGTGGAGCACTCACCAACAAGTGTTTGTCATACGAACTCCTCATTGACTCTAAATCATGAACAACCCTTGGGTTTATGGAAGTTACTTATCCCAATAAGGGGGAGGTTGGGACCCCTTCTCCCTTAAACTATCTGAGGACAAGGCTTAGACCTCAACCAACTAGCGGCCAGTAGATCGGGCAAAACTTGTGCAAGAGAGGAGAGACATCCTGACCTGGGGTGCAAAAGTTTGATGGTGGACGACCTAAAGATTAACTCACCTTTTAGAGTTGAAATTGAGGAGAAAGCTTCTGAAACATTTATGGCTTAAACAATGGAATGAGCCTTATCATTTAGGCTAAGTGAGATTTATAAATGGGGGATGATCTCTCTCGTCCCACGATTGACACATCCCTTCTGGACCATGTTGAATGGACATTGATCTCTCTCTCCTTGATTATTGTGGTGTCAATCGAGAAAGATATGAAGAAGATAAGATCGCTTTCTCCTCCACTATTGAGGTGCTAATCGAGGAAGATATGAAGAAGATACGATCTCTCTCTTCCCACTACAGATTATGATCGAGGAAAGTGGACTCTCCCCCCTGCGATGAAGCTACTCTCCATGATTGGGTTAAATGTCTCTTCGGGACCTCTTCAAATAGGTGTGTGAGTTGAAAAAACTCGACCCGTGCTAAAAGACCTACTATGGCGAAGGGTCAAGGCGAGTGGCACCCGAGTCACATGAGTGGGGAAAAACTCGACCCATGCTAGAATGCCTACTACGACGGATGGTCAAGGCGAATGGCGCTCAAGTCGTGTGAGTCAGGAAAAACTCAACCTATGCTATAAGACCTGCTACAACAGAGGGTCAAGGCAAATGGCGCTCAAGTCACGTAAGTCAAAAAAACTAGACCTACTCCAGATGACCTGCTATGGCGGAGGGTCAAGGCGAATGGCGCTCGAGTCACGTAAGTCAGATAAACTCAACCTATGTTAGAAGACCCACTATGGTGGAGGCTCAGGTCGAATTACGCTCGAGATGCATGAGTCAAAAAATCTTGACCCTCGTTAGAAGACCTACTATGGTGGAGGCACAAGAGAAAATGTACCCAAAGCACATGTGTGAAAAAAATCAAATCACTGCATCCACCCGATGCGTGGAAATCATGTCCTCCTGAGAACAATATGTTGAACATGCCAAATGAACTAGACGTCGCACTTCAACCCCTCTAGCAAGGGCCTCGAAGTATGTTTTAGAGGAGACAAATGATATGGAATACATAATTAGCCAACTATCGCCCGTCATGCAAGAGTTACATAAGGTTCGGCGGAGGAAAAGGCCCACACAACCTACCACTCGCTTGCCTGCATAGATAGGAGTCCAATGGGCAACTCAAGATGATTACAAGATGCCCCCTTACGAAATATTCATAGGAATATTCATGGGAGTCCAAAGGGCAACTCGGGGTGGTTGCAATTCGTCTCTCCTATGGAATATTTATGGAAATATTCTATCTTTCCAATTTTAAGTATAAAAACATATCCTCAACTTCATATAAGAGATACTAAAATTGAGAATATAGATCTATATAAATTAACTTTGGGACTAACTTGAGCAGTGGAAGGATCGGACTCAGGAAGCCTCTCCTGCATTCGATCTTTGTAACATCTCGAAAGAAAGTGATTTCCACCTCAAACAATACTACATGTATGGATCAATACTACATTATAATGACAAGAACGTTAACAATAATTTCCCTTTAACACATGTATTCTTCTCTATTGCCCTCTTATTGTTCAACATTGCCTTGTGTATTGAACAAGAATCTACCTTTTTTCTAAACCTCTAGACCCCATTGGAACTCCTTCCCCATCCTGTCTGCCATCTACTACATCTTCTCGAACTTCTGTGTTGATGAGCAAGTATCCCAAATGAAGAATTAGAGCTCATTGAGACATTCGCCCTATACAGCGAGAATCCATTAGAATAGTCATCCACCTTATCACCCTCGGCCCTGATATTCCTCGAACTCCCCTTCATCTCATCATTGTCACTATAAATATGCTAGGGCTAGCAAAAATATATTGTCCCATATTTATTAGGGTTTCCAATGAGCAGCGAAGAAAGACCTCATTGTCGTTGGAGCGGCGGGGGTTGTTAGTGTCGATGAACAAGCACTGGGATTTTAGGAGGAGAGAAGCAATGTGATTGTTATTTCGAGGATCATAGAACATGAATCTTGGCCATTCTATGTTCTTTATGCTAGCTGAGATATATATGAAGTTAAATATGCAGTTCCATTTAAAGAGACGAAAAGCTAAAAAGAAATCAGTTGTTCGCTTTACGCTCTGAATGTATCTGGTCCATCAGATGTCCTTGACCATAGATGATCATGTTAAACTAGTGCGAGTTGAGATGCGATCTCATGTTCTCATTCAATAGCACTAAAAATGATGGAATGGAATCAAGTGGGGGATGATCACGTTGAACTAATGCGAGCTAAGACGCGATCTCACGTTCACGTTCAATAGCACTAAAAATGATGGGATCAACTGGGGTTACGAATGAGAGACAAATGTCCCCATCAAGGACAACATAAAATGATATCAACAATAGTCATGCGATAGGACCTTAACAGGGTTGGGACCTCATCTATTGAGTCATGTTCTTTATTGAGACATATTGGTCAGTCCAGTCAAGTCAATCATGAGTCCTAGTAGGAGTTGAAGTCTATTTGATCAGGAGTCCTGATAGGAGTTGGAGTCTATTTGATTAAGAGTCATAGTAGGAGTTGGAGTCTATTTGATTAGGAGTCAAAGTAGGAGTTTGTTTTAGGAGTCAAACTTTAATTATGAGTTGGTTAAATGTCTCTATAAATAAGGGTGTAATTATTTTGTTTTAGGGAATCAATGAAGAAAATATGTTTTAGCCAATAGGCCAAACCCTAGGAGGGCTGATCCGCTATAGAGATCAAGGAGGGTCGATCTCCTATAGAGATTAAGGAGGCTCGATCCTCTCGAAGTGATCATTTATCCTCTTTTCCATCTTCCTCCAAGATAGAACCCTAGGAGTTGCTATCAATTGGTATCATAGTAGCTTTCTTGGTGTTTCATTATTCATCCACTCCACCGTTGCCCCTACAACGATTGTTTATCTTTGGTAGAAACCTTTAAGTTACTATCATCTAGTATTAGAGCGTCGTTCCTTGGCACTTTTGCTACTACCATTTATCATCTCCATCGCTTCCCTTGCCATCATCATCGTCTCCATCACACCTACCACCGTTGCCATCTTGCTGCAGTTTCTCATCATCTTCGTAGCAGCTATCATCAACCAAAAAAAAGAAAAAAAATAGAATAAGAAGAAGAATACGAGAAGGAAGAGCACCGCAGCAGCGACATCTATCGCCCTCCTGTCGCAGCCCTAGCCCACGACCATGCACATCAACATTGTTGTTGCTGCCTCCTGCTACAACAACCACCTTCTTCCTCCCCTGCTTCTTCCATACTTCTCCATCCCAACTGTCGCCCGTTGCTCTCAGCCACGCACTCCCTTGCCACAGCCCTCGATGTCGTCACTCACTCCAAATCCCCTTCTTCCTCTGCCTAGCGCTGCCATCTCCAGCCCTCAACCGCAGTCGTACATCCTGTTGTCATTGTCCTTCCCCTGTGCCTCCACCAGAGACAACATCGTTGCCCCTCCCTTGCCGCCATCTTCCTCCCAAACCCACCACTGCCAAAGTCGATGCTGCTAGTGTCTCCTCCCAACAACGTATGCAGCAACAACAATCGTTGCCCTCATCTTCTTCCCTACCCTTATGACCATCGTTGTTCCCCTCCAATCGCACCCTATGCCTCTTCTTCATCTCTAGTGCCTTACCCGATGGCTACCGATAATTCAATGGAAGCAAGATTTGAAGCATTTGAAGCCTGAACGAAATAAAGATTACAAGAACTCTTCAGCGAATTCAGAAGAAATCTATTGGATAGCCCCAGCAAATCTCAACATGGTGAAAGTTTCAATCTCAAAGGGAGCCGATATGAAAAATATGATGAAGGGCAAGACACAAGATACCCACGCATGAGGGTGGAGTTCCCCAGATGGGAAGATGGAGATCCGACCAGTTGGGTCTCATAGGCTAAAAAGTTCTTTCACTTCCACAGAACTCAAGAAGAATCCAAGGTGTGAGTAACTTCAAATCAACTTGATGATGATGTGATTCGATGGTATGATTTGTACGAGACCAATCATGGAGTCCCTTTGGGGGATAGTTTAAAAGAAAGCTCCTGATTCGTGTCAGACCGTCGAAGTATGAGAACATTAATGGACAGCTCACCAAAATTTGCCAGACTTCCACAGTATAGGAGTACTAGAGTATATTTGAGCGCTTGTCGAACCAAACCCAAGATTGGTCCGAGAAATAATTAGTAATAATATTTATCGAGGGACTTAATCCCAAGATTTGGTGTAAAGTTAAAGCTCGCCAACCTCGCACCATGATGGTTGTCATATCACTCACCTGCATGCATGAAGAAAAAATCAATATGGACACTCGCCGAAATAGAAGTTTCAACAGACATGTAATCGGTAAGCCACCCACCCCATCTATTCCCAACCAAAACCCGGACATCCAAAAGCTGACCCGAGAAGAACCCAAGGAAAGATCAACAAAGGATTTGTGCTTGCATTATAATGAAAATTGATGCATACAAGAGCAACTTCTGACAATTGAGTCAATTAAGGAAGAATCATAAACTGACAATGTGGAGACTGATAATGAAGGATATGCAAGCTTTTAATGATTGAATCAATTAAGGAGGAATCAGAGCTTGACGATGCGGGATCCGATCATAAAGTTATGGATTCTAATGAAGATATTGGACCTATTACACATATAGTGCATGCATTAGCCGACTACTATAACCCTCAATCGATGAAAATTAAAAGAATTTTGAAACATCAACCTGTTATTATTTTAATCGATACTGGTAGCACTAATAATTTTATGGATAAAAATCTTGTTGACCGATTGGCCTATCACATTGAAAGCTGTGACAAATTCAAAGTCAAGATTGCTGATGAATGAATCCTAACTTGAGATAACAAGTGTTCAAATATAAAGATTATCATACAGGGCAAAGAACTACATGTGAATTTCTTTTTGATACCTCTAGAAGACTCTGAAGTGGTGATCCTTAAAAGAAGACACGGAATTGTCACTAGCCATCAGATGGAGAAGATCTTTTAGAAGACTATAAAGATTACTACACCAGAAGATCAACCCATTGCTTACATCAAATGGTGATCCTACTTAATTGATCAAAGGGTTGTGATGCACGATAAATATTGAAGTGCTCTTGGAATTTGATGCTGCTCAGCCTTGAGGACAAGAGTGATTTGAAGAGGGCGAGTCTGACAGGACCTTAACAAGGTTGGGTCCTCATCTATTGAGTCATGTTCTTTATTGAATCATGTTGATCGATCCAGTCAAGTCAATTAGGAGTCATAGTAAGAGTTGGAGTCTATTCGATTAAAAGTCCTAGTATGAGTTAGAGTCTATTTGATTAAGAGTCATAGTAGGAGTTAGAGTCTATTTGATTAGAAATCAAAGTATGAGTCTATTTTAGGAGTCCAATTTCAATTCGGAATTGGTTAAGAGTCTTTATAAATAAGGGTATAATTATTTTTTTTTGAAGAATCAATGAAAAAAAGATGTTTTAGCAAATAAGCCAAAACCCTAAGAGGCTCGATCCCCTCGAAGTGATTGTTTATCCTCTTTTTCATCTTCATCCACGATAGAACCTTAGGGGTTCCTATCAATTAGTATCAGAGTAACGTTTTTGACATCTCGTTATTCATCCACTCTATCCCACCCCTACAACGATTATTTATCTTTGATAAAAACCTTTAGAATCCATGATTATGGGATTCCTTTGACATTAATTGGCGTCGGATCAGAACCAAAATATGTTGCATCAGATCATCTTACATTCGTTGTAAACACGAAAATATAGAGATAGTTTAGCAGGAAGACTTCGACCTGAATTGGCGCCCGAACAACACTTCAACAGCAATTGCCACCCCGAAATATACTGGGCACCTTCAAACAACGCAGTCAATGACCTTATAAGACTTATGTAGGTGCAAATTATATTATAATTGTTATACGTAGACCCGAGTCCGTCCACGTTCCAACCTAAACGAGGGAAATCGTAGTATCCTAAATCCGGCTCTTGGATAGATAGAACATTATATATCATCATCAGTTTTATCGCATAAAAACAGCTCCGCGGGTATTGCATGCAGTAGGTTAATAGTTCTTTTCCCGCAGGAGATCTTGAGGAAAAAGTGTTGCTAAATTTATGCCATCAGCTATTTCATATGTGACTACGGGCCGAACCAAAACACAATACTTTTTCTTGGTAGGTGTGATCCGTCACCAATTCTAGGAGTCGGACGAATCACACATGAATAAACCCTAGGATCCACTAAAACCCACAAAAATGAATAGAAAAAGCTGCTTTTCTAATGACAGAAAAAAGAGTTACACATAAAACTACTGCTAGTACACAAAACATAAATGAGAAAAAAATAACCAAAGACGGGCCAAGTTCGATTTAAAAGCGTTTCCAAACTGCCTTTCATTTTTCCTGATGTTAAGTTTGGCGAGTGTTATAAGATTTACATTTAAGGCATTTTTGTCCAACGACATGAAATCGAACCTCTGAGATCGCTCCACAGTCGTTGCATAAGATGCGAACCTACAGTTTATACAAGGTTCAGTTAAGCAAAACTGTAGCCCTCAAATAGTACAACACTTTTTAACAGTCAGAAATCCCCATCAAAATATCAAAAGATTATGCTACCATACTTCAACGGCCTAACAAAATTTTAGTGTAGCCATCTTATTGAATGACTGAATTTTTCTATCATATGAGCGCCATTTCTGTCGGAAATGTCAGATTTGTAAAATCATCCCCCCTAAACTCATGTCAATAGCAAATAAAGTATAAATATTATAAAAATTGGTATAATAATAAATAGAGCCCACCTTTTTATTGTGGTAGGATTCAGGCATTGGTGTGGCTGCTATCTCCATATCCAAAATTTCCCACACTTTTGACATGTCACATACAGATTTGGAGCAAAGTGGGCAAGCAAACCTGTGAAAGTTTCTGGTTTTAGCCACCCTAGATTGGAATATAAAAAAAAAAACCAAACAAAAGAAATAAAGATGAAGCAGACAGTCAGCAGAGCTTACTGCAAGTGCTGTTGCATTTCCTTCAAGCAGTTTACATGAATGGTGTGGCCACATGGAAGCACACTTACATCATTGGTGGATTCAAACAGATACTGTACAAGACAAACAATTTTAACAGGAAACATGCTAAATCTTATGGAAGCTAAAAAAGGTTTTTGCTCTGACTAATCTAAAAAAGGAAAAAAGTAGACAGGCAACCAACCTCGAAACAAACAGGACAATCATGATGCATTGCTCCTTCCACACATGAGTGGCTGTTCTTTAACACAACCGAGTAGCAGCAACCTTCCATTAATTAAAAACACAAGGAAGCACATCATCAAGACAGGTGGAATCAACGAAAAAACAAAAAAGATCATAAATAAATACGACATCAGATTAAAAAAAAAAACAATCATAACTACTGACTGATAGGATATAGATCTGCTGGCAGAGTACAAGCAAATTTCTAGACTTGTTTCCTAAACAACACCTAAATGGCATAGAGTACCATAATGCCACATTATAAGAAATTGTCAGAAATGCAAATACCAGAAAGCTGAACTCTTGGAAGATTTGAGGAACAGTGCCCCAAATGCTAAGATCCAAGTTGTGGATCGAAAGCTTTTTAAAGTGTAGGCAAAAAAATTAAAACCAAGAAATTACAACTAAAAACAACCTACAGAACACAAGGAAAAATTGGTGAAAGAATTTTTTTGTTAAAAAATATTGGAAATACAATATAAAAAGAAGATACAGGAAAAAAAAAAAGCCTAGAGTTTAAGATCCTCCAGCTACACAATTGGCAAACCGATAGGCAACACCAAGACAACATGACAACTACGACACGGTAGATAACTAAGAAAGGAGAAAAATGATCTACATGACTAGCTATTAAGTGGCATAGCTGAGATAAGCTGAACCTAACATTGAGTTGCTTGGCACAGCAGATCCCATAATGTAATAATGACTCAGCTCCCACCAGGGCCAGTTCCAGATTGAACATATAACAAACTAAGCTGTTCACTTCTGTCAAGTCTTGCTCATCTATTAACTGTTACTTGGGTTCTGCATCCTAACCTACCCAAGTCAAGCTACTTGAGAAAAGCACTAGTAGTCTACAGCCAGATATCATGTGATTTCTCACAGAACCATAAGGTAAATAAGATTCAACAATGTCTAATAGTCAGACCATAACATTACCACATGTGAAGCAATGAAAAAAGTTCTCCCGTCCACCAATTCTGCCAAATTAAGATATCCATCAGTCAAAGCCAAATAAATTTTCTTTATTCAAAAAAAGGAAAAGATGTCATTTATACAGCTATAACAAACCTGCAGATTCCACATCCACTACAGTGGTATTGTTGTTTTGAGACCTGAGACAACAAATGAATAAGCAAAACTGAATACAAAAACAACAGGAAAAGTGATTCTCGCGTCATCAGAATGAAAATAACTCCAAACACAACAGGTTTACATACATCATCATCAAACAGCTTGCAAGTCCCACAGAAGTATTTTCCCATACAAACACCACAATTTATGCAAATTTGCTGCACCTGTCAAGAACGGAGAGAACCATGAATGAAAAGGTATTAGCACTGTCACAAACTGCAAGGGAAAATGGAGTAAGGAACACCAGGATATAATGATCCCGTTCGAAAAGATTGCAAGTAAAATGCAGAGCATAGAACATCAACATAGCAACGGTTAGCTAGCAAGCAAGCTCGGAAGATATTTCGAACACACACAAGAGTACCATTATCCCAACACTCTGTCAACTAGTAACCAAGAACAGATTTGTTGTTAACTTTATAAAATCATTGTCAACCATTGCAGGATAATGCCCATTAGTATAGAATTTCACATGCAGGAACCCGAAACTATGAACTTGCCTCTTGCTCAGTGCCACACAGCACACATATGACCTGGAAAAGAAATTATAAACAAATCCTGTTCAATATAAGAATAAATTTACCAAATAATGTATAAAAATATAGGGAAAACTACCTGTCGAACTTCTTGACGTGGAAGTTCATGTCTATGCCTCCTCTCGACATCTATTGAGTTCTACAAGAGCGAATTCATGATTAGAATCACTTTTAGCTTTAGCTGATGTGACTTAGAAAGCATTATTTTCATATATAAACATGTAAAATCAATGAAATATTAATTCTAAGTAAGACAACATGAAACCCTAACTTATAAATAACTGTCTAGCGGACAATATAATAGACATGAAAGCCCATAAAGACAAAGTTAAATTGTCACATCATATCAAGCAGCCTACATTATCTATGAGAAACTTGTTTCCATACATGGAAAAACTTTTCTGAGAAACTTTTTCTATATGAAACATATTTTGCTGACAGTCTGATGATAATAAAAATAATTAAGCTGATTCTTACAAATCAAAAACTTGTATTGGCAGATGCAGAAAAAGTTGTATAACATAAGAGCACATAGTCCAAAACATTATCAAGCGAGATAAATTGTTAAAAAAGAAATGAAAGAGTGTTCTCAAGTTTGAATCCATCGCAGAACGGAAACAATAAAGACCAAAAAGTTCACATTTTGAAGCTAAAAAACACGAGCATACTGACCATGGCCTCATTGTGGCAATGCCGACAATCAAAAATCTTGCCACAGCATGGCGCCCTAATGTGACACCTTCGTCGATAATGTGGGCATCTGTAAAGAACTCAAAGGGTGGTGGTATAGGACAACACAGCGCAAACATTACCCAATAACCACAAGAACAGGCAACACTTTATATAATGGCATGGCCAAACTAACAAGGTTAGCTAAAATGTGACAAGAAAATATCATACCCATACTGCAAAAGCCCTTTGGCCAGTCTTTCATCAGCAAGAAGGTCTGGAGTGTACGTCAAATCTTCTGGCAAACCACAGTTTCTACCAGATGATTCAGTGCAATTGATAGAATTCTCTGTTCCATCATCTTGGCTGATTTTTGGCTCCAAGATGGGAGATTCACAATGATTAGCCAAACCTTCCATCTAATAATGCTGATTTCTCGTTGCCAGTCAATTAATGCAAGCCAACTACAAGAGTTGATGCACCTGCAATCACAGTGATGTTTAGCAAAGTAGTTTCTACCTACAGCAAGCAGTTGGCAGCCCATCAAACCAGGAAAAGCGTGCAAGACTGTAGGTTTCTTCAACATAGCCGTGGACCAATTCATGTTATGAACAATAGAATCCAAGTATATGTTGAACAGCTTCTATCAGCATCACTTTAAAAGTTGGATCAGTCAGAACAAGCAAGATTTAAAGCTCCATAAAGATATTGCTACGCTGCAATGAAGCTCTCTCGTATCTCCAGCACTGAAAAGTGACCCCTAATGATCGATCACTTTGCATTCGAAGCAGTTTGAAAACCAAATCGAACAAAAAGTATATCAGCAACAGATACACCCTGTGTCTGGTAAGAGCAATACAGGATAGCATCAAATCCAAAAGGAAGAGAAGCAAAAGATGATATTGGACATACAAAGGCTTTAGAGATGCAGAATTTTTAGGCTTCCCAACAACTGGGCAACGCCTGAGTAAACCTACCTTAGCTTGCCGTCAGCTTCATCTTCCACAGAAGATCTCTGATTCGCGAACATTAACATACACATAAATTTCACGTTTGTCCAACCATGGCTCACTCCTCCAGTTAGCAATTTTTTTTACCACCAACATCAGGATGCAGTTCTTTCATGTCTTACCTGTGCTAGCTACCAACTTCGCCAAATCTGACCATGAAGATCTACCTAATCATTCCACCACCAGTTACAATGGATAAACCTGCATGCAACTTACTGGAACTTGGTTCCTTCGACCAACCAAAAGAGATATGCACGAGGTACACAATTAATCCATCGGCATATGGTTGAAAGACGTGAACTCTACTGACAAAACAAAGAGATGAAAATACGGAAAATTTTACCAAAATGCTGGTGGTTAAGGATCAAGTCAAAATTGGCAACATCCAGTGTGAGATTACAAAATATTTTGTCTGTACACATAATAACCATGGTATTGGAACCTAATTTAAAGTCTCAAGCAAGCTCGACCCTGTTTGCAGGTCTCTCCCTTCTACATCTATTGTCCTCACCGAGACATTTTTAAGTCGGCCAATAGACAGATGAAAGTGTGCATAAGCACATTGTTCATCGTTCCCACTATTAAGCCATAACATTAAAAATGAGTACAATAATATATTTGAATTCATTGGATCACAACAAAAGTAATCATGATTTTACAAAACCTAGTAAACCATCGGGCATGAGGAATCAGGTTATCCACACTTGCATTACTCCCAAGTCATACATTTAATAGCATCAATACGAAGGCGTCCTGAGAGACTAAACCTGATGTGTGAGTTTGACATGGAAGTTTTGTCAAAATAATAGTAATGATCTCGGCTCAATGTCAGACATTCTAAGTGTAATTTACATGATAACTGCATAGAAAGAAACATAAACACGTTAAGAAATATGGCATGTAAAATCAACTCGTTTAGGGCCTAAGACATTGGATTTACTACCTTTCCTACCTATCCTAAAGAAACCATCCTGTCAAGGAAAGTCCCTTTAAATAAATCATCCCATATTTCTCCACACTGCATAGGCTATATCATACTGAAGAAAGCATGTAAATCACCATTCAAAACCAGAAATCATGAACATCATCGTAAAGGAACCTGCTGCCCCTTCTTCCCATTTCCTCTTTTCCCCTCTTGTTTGACGACAATAACCTGACACTTTAGACACAAGAGCTACTACTACACCTATAAATCTTGGACGATCTCAACAAAATTCAAGGAATTAAGAACAGTCCGTGCAAAAAGGAAATTCAGCAAGGAAGAAAAGCATCACACTATGAAGTGATGGAACCAATGAGGTGCAGGAAAAACAACTTAGTAACTATCCGATTTAACAAGCAGGGGAGAAATAACAGCTTCTTAATAGGACAAGCAAACGTACATCGAGATTAACACGAAGGAAACCCACAGGATATATCAACAAGTACTCGATCTCAGTTATGTACTACACACAGCATGAACAGATCGATAACGCCCCAATTCATTACAAAACGACGCTATTCTTGCAATTAAAACAAAAACACGACAGCAAGAAGTACAAATTAACAACCTATTCGAAGTACGCGAAACCCCGATGCATATCAAATCAACAACCAAGGATCACGAGTATCTCCAGATGCGAACAAAGCCAAAAACGGATGACAGCAGATATTTACCTAAAGCTCCTAAACCAAAAGATCATTCAAGACAAGAGGAAGCATAAAGATCACCGAAGAGAAACAAAACTCGAAAACAAAGAGAGGCACTAAAACTGCAAGACCGGACGAACTTCTCTGTCGATCGACGGATTCGACTGGCGATAGCAAACGATCGAGATCAACTTTAGGTTTCCTTCCTCCCGTATTGCGAATGAAATCGATGATACCACGAAAGAGACGGCGATTCGAGAGGCTTCGAGGGATTCGCAGGCGAGGCGAGGGGGTGCATTCGGTAAAAGCATATACCGATCTTAGTTACATAAATGCCCTCAGTTTCTTGTACGGTTCGCATACGAATACCGAGGGTAATATTGGGATTCGAGGCGTTGATAAATGATCAAATGGGTCCGGCGATGAATGCAGCGTTATCCTTAGGCAGGTCGGTGCCACGGATGTGGCCGTCATCCGACAGATGGCAACGCGGGATATTTTAATTGTGCCGGGCCCACCTGAGCCGGAGTCGATCGAGATGATTTGGACGCGCCCGTTGATCCATTCACAACTAGAGAATCGGTTAGGATCATCACATTAAAATAATAATATAATATGCATGTTGCTTTCGCAAAATAAAATTGTGAAGCTAAATTTGACGATAGAAATATGCAGCATGAAACCTTCTGTAAAAACCCAAAAGACATATGAAATGGAAAGACGAGTGATTAACTAGTATGAGATTAACACGAAAAGTGGTGAATTACTTAGTCGATAGTTATTAGTATGATCTCGTAAGCTTGTCAGACTAAAAAAATATTTAATTTTTAATCAATAGAAGATTAAATAATTTTATCATTGCTCTCTTTCTTCGAGAACTAATTTGATAAATTATATTTAGTTGATCGTCATTGGTACCCCCTCCTTTTTGAGAGCAATGATAACGCTACATAGTTCTATATTGATTGCGAAACAGAAAAATCAAATATTTATAAGCCCATCAAATCACTCTTATACTTAGAGAGTAATTATGTTTAAGGGTGTTAATATAAAATTTGATATATTTTATGAGATATGTCAGGAACATATTTGATAAATATTTTTTAAAGAATTTGAAGAGTTTACGAAAGAAAAATATTTATATACTCAAAATTGTTAGATAGAATCTAAGAAACACATGAGACTCTTTTTTTTTATAGGGTTTGGTTATGTGAAAAATAATAGTTGAAAGTAACGAATTAATTTATAGAAGTGATTATGCCAAATCTTGGAACATTACTTGATATTTGTCGAATCATCGAAAGTTATAACGGTAGACTCGATTGAGGAGGTTGAGTCGCATATCAAACCAACTAGATGAACATTGGATAGTGGAAATCTTTTCCACGAACAGCACAATCAACCGTAAAAAGATGAAGAGGTAGGATCTATCTAATGATTAAGAAATGTTCCATGTAGGGACATTCATGGAATATTTCTCCTTTTTAACCATTATATTTGACATAGTAATATAGTTCAATTATTTTTTTATTAGATTTATTAAGTTATAAGTATTCATAATCATGATATTATATAGAACAAATTTAATCTCATAATTTAAAATCAAATGGCAATAGATCAAGATTAGGATGCGTAACTCCATTCATAATAATTTTTTTTTATTTTATAACATTCCGTAATTTGATCTGTATTACATAACAACATCCATTCCCAAAAGAAACTAAACTTGCTTATGTATTTTTTTTTTTTATTCTTCACATGATTATGATTATTATGAATGATAACAATACTAACTAATGAAGATAAAGAGAGATGAGAATAAATCAATAATCTCGATTGTGTCCCTAAGAGATTACAAATAGATTTAATGAAATGACGATAACGACGAAGGAAGTTAGATGTCCTCTCTAGCGATCGGGATTTCAAGTGTCGATTGTGTCACTTTCAAATCATTTACATGGCATATGTTATGAGTATTGATGCGTCTGAAAGAAAGAAAGACGATGTGAACAATGTATACACCTGTGACGTTATAAGCTATGTCATATCTTAAGGGAAGAATCCAAAGGCTGCTAAATGATAGATACTTAGATCCATTCGATTATGAATCGTATGCAACCTACGAGTCTTGCTTTCAAGAAAAAAATTAATCAACTATTCATTTAGTAGAACTAGAGAGAGAGAGAGAGAGTCAATGAGTTGCTATAACTCATACATACTAATATACGTGGTCTTATATCAACTTAAGTCATATGAGGTTATTCGTATTTTATTACATTTATTGATGATTTCTCTAGTTATGAACATGTGTACTTGATGAAATATAAGTCCGAAGTCTTAAAAAAGTTTAGGAAATATAAGAATAAGATAGAGAACCAAATTGAAAATAATATTAAGAATCTTCTATCAGACCGAAGAATAGAGTACTTAAGTACCAAGTTCATCTAGTTCTTCAAACACATGAGATTCTTTCCCAATAAACTCCTTATACACCTCAACTCAATGGTGTATTAAAAATGATGAGCCGCACATTATTGGATATGGTACGATTCATGATAAGTTTTATCGGCCTACCCATCTCTTTCTAGGGATACATCCTAGAGTCAATAGATTACCTTCTGAATATAATGCTAATTAAATCGGTAGTGTCTACACCAGATGAGATATGAAAAAGGAAGAAACTCGATCTTAAGGTTGTTAAGATTTGAGGCTACCTTACCTACGTTAGAAGACACAACCTTGACAAATTGAAATCAAGGAAGAAATGATGTAAACTTATGGGATACCTACCCTAAGGAGACTTATAGGTATTATTTCTATCACTACGATGATCAAAATATCTTTATTACCAAGAGGGCAGTGTACTTCAATAAGGTCTATCACTTCGAGGATCAACTATTATGAGTATAAACTCTAAGAAGTGATAAAAAGTCATGAATCTCGAGATGGATCCATGTACTTCAATAAGGTTTAAGACTTAGTTGATGCACTTCAAGGGTATTGTACCAATTGGTTGTAAATAAATCTATATATAAAAAAAAAGATAGAAATAAATAAATAAAATGAATAGGCAATGCTACATATCAAAGTTTGGAGCTTAGTAAAGTAACAATGTTTGATCACAGTTGTTTTTACTATAGACATTGAGATTCTAGTCTAAAGCATAAATTTAACTATTTTATGCGAAGATTTTTTTGAAAATTTCATAATAAATCGGTAAACAGCATCATCTAGCTTCATACCGTAAAGCTTGCGTTCTGAGTTGGTGCAAGTTAGGTTTATTTTTGCTTATGCTTTTGTTTAAAGATCTGACGTGAATCTGGCGCGGTCCGATGAAGACTCGTGTACGCTAGTCGACTAAAATGTAATCCAGTAAAAAGATATAACTTCACTGCTTGCTTGAAATAAAAATGTTTTTTGTTACTTGTAGACGCAAACTATCATGATGGTCTTTTTGTTACTGAAATGACTTGGTCACGTGATTTGGCGTTGTTGTTGATGATATATATTAGTGTGGCTTTACTGGGACATGTGGAATCTGCACGAGTAAGACTATCACGGGGAATTTGCCCACAAGGAAAATGTACAAAATATATAAGGAAGGATCTCACTACTACTGCACAAGCACGGTCGTGTAAAAGGGGCGGGCAGCAGCCTCTGCTGATAGATATATATATATTGGTACATTTAAATGGCAAAACTTTCTTAGGGCTAATTAAACAAATATTTGTGGAAGGGTGTTGAAGACTTTTTAAGTTTCGAGAAATGGGTGGAGGAAGGCTTCCTTCCTCATCTCTCTCTTTTTTTTTTTTTTAAAGTTCTTTGGTTTCGTTCGTAGTCGGACGGGACCGTGCGACGTCCACCGACGCGCGCACGCGTTCCACTCGTGTCGTCGGCAAAACAGGCCGTGGGTCCTTCTTCGTCTGCACCGCCCCCACACAGAACAGCACGTGCACGTGCACAGAGCATCCGTCGTGTTGGCCTGGCCTCCCTCTTCCCGCCGGTTGCACCCCCCTTACCTCTTCCATAAATGTCACATAATGTCGCTCTGCAACAAGTACAAATGGTGGGGAGAGAGACAAGCTTGCGCCAAAAGAAACCGATGGTCGTGTTTTCTATGGAGCGTTATCACGTGAGAGTCTATTGCTATTACCACGGACGGGGCCAACCAAAAGCACCTGATTGATGACTGTGGACAATTATGTAAGCCAGCTGTCTTCTGGCGGACTCTGCTACATGACGTGCGAGGACCGAGTCAGCAAAATCTTAACAAATCAGATTCGACTTGTGTTCTTTTGTCCAAAGTAATTATGTCATAATGGTCGTTCGTGAGTTATTCGCCCGCTCACGCGTTCCAAACTTACAGTAATTATGTCCAAGGCTGCTGCTTGTGTTTCCTCCCTCGGGAGGAGACGCGGCTGTGTCAGCAAGCATCAACCTGCCACCTACCGTGTCCCCAGCTGACTTCATTCTCCACCTCAGCCTTGAACCACTCCTTGATCCACGTCATGGCCCACTACTGCGTCTTTTTTACTACTTTGCTTTCAAAATCCAAACAGCCAAACGGTACAAACAACAACAGTCCGGTTAAGAACCCTCCGATATTAATAACAGATTAGAGAAGGAAAGATGATGTGGTTGGGCAAACAGGGTCATAGAGACCGTCCGTCCGTGGACGGTGTGGCCTTTAAGCTGTGATTTGGCTTTCCACCGCGGGGCGTGCCCGTTTCACTTCTCCATTGATCTCGCAGATGATAACAGGGAGAGAGACCCCCCTCCCCCCTGCAATCTCCACCTTCAATAAGAAACACAAGCAGCAGCTCCTCTCTCTCGGCAGTCACACCCAAGTGTTGCTTCGAAAATAGTAAGAAGATGAGATGAGGAAACATGGCGAGGCCGATCCCCTCTCATTTCTCCTCTTGTCTTTGCTTCTCATCCTCCTCCCTTTCGTCTCCTCCTGCTCGGGGAGCCATGCCCACATGCCGCGCCTGCGGCGGCTTGTCCAAGAGGATCATGACGCGGACGACTCGTCCTTCCCCAACTCCCGCCTCCGTGACGCCTACATTGCCCTCCAGGCATGGAAGCTCGCCATCCTCTCCGATCCTATGAACCTCACCGGCAACTGGGTCGGCCCCGCCGTCTGCAACTACACCGGCGTCTTCTGCTCCCCTCTCCCCTCTGACCCCAGCCTCACTGTCGTCGCTGGCGTCGACCTCAACCACGGCGACCTCGCCGGCTACCTCCCCCACCAGCTCGGCCTCCTCCCCGACCTAGCCCTCCTCCACATCAACTCCAACCGCTTCTGCGGCACCCTCCCCCGTTCCCTCCGCCGCCTCGCTCTCCTCCACGAGCTCGACGTCAGCAACAACCGCCTCGCTGGCCCCTTCCCCGATGTCGTCCTCCGCCTCCCTTCCCTCCGCTACCTCGATCTCCGCATCAACGAGTTCGAGGGCGCGGTGCCCCCGGAGCTGTTCGACAGGGACCTCGACGCCATCTTCCTTAACCACAACCGCTTCGCCTTCGACATCCCCGACAACCTCGGCAACTCCCCCGTCTCCGTCGTCGTCCTCGCCAACAACCGCTTCCACGGTTGCCTGCCCGCCAGCCTCGCCAACATGTCGAGGACGCTCAACGAGATCATCCTCATGAACAACGGCCTCAGCTCCTGCTTCCCCCCGGAGATCGGCCTCCTCAGGAGCCTCACCGTTCTCGACGTCAGCTTCAACAGGCTTGTTGGGCCACTACCGAACGTCGGCGGGATGCTCAGCCTGGAGCAGCTCGATGTAGCACACAATCTGCTCTCCGGAGGTATCCCGGCCTCGATCTGCGGTTTGCCGCGACTCAAGAACTTTACCTATTCCTACAACTTCTTTACCGGGGAGCCGCCCCAGTGCTTCGCGGTCCAAACGTTCGACGACCGCCACAATTGCCTTGCCGACAGGCCGAAGCAGCGCTCAGAGCGCCAATGTAAGTCGTTCCTGTCTCATCATCCCGTCGAATGCTCTGCTTTTGCCTGCAAGCCCTTCGTGCCGGTCCTCCCTCCCCCGCCGCAGCCGTCACCTCCTCCACCTTCTCCGCCACCGCCGTCGCCTCCTCCACTCCCTCCGCCACCGCCGTCGCCACCTCCACCTTCTCCGCCGCCGCCGTCGCCTCCTCCACCGTCGCCTCCCCCTCCACCTCCGTCACCGCCTCCACCTTCTGCACCACCGCTGCCGTTTTGTATACGATCTCCGTCACCGCCGTCGCCAGTCTACTGCGCACGATCTCCGTCGCCTCCCGTCTACTGCAATCGGTCTCCATCGCCACCTAGCCCCATCTTCCCTACACCGGCATATTCTCCATCTTCGCTGCCACCAAGCCCACCCCATTCTCCTCCATGGCACTCATCTCCACCACCTCCGATACCGAACTCACCGCCGCCTCCGTCTTACTCACCACCACCTCCACCGCCTAACTCACTGCTGCCTCCGTCGTACTCACCACCACCTCCGCCACCCAACTCCCCGCCACCGCCGCCTCCATCAAACTCACCTCCGCCTCCACCCCCACCTCCATGCATAGAGCCGCCACCACCGCCTTGTATCGAACCGCCTTCACCGCCATGCATCGAGGCGCCGTCACCTGCACCCTCACCCCTATACGACGAACCATTGCCGGCTATCGTTGGAATTTCATATACATCACCTCCGCCTCCCGTCTTTTGATTCTTCTGCAAATCTTTTTGCCACCCACCTACCTATCCTCCGTCGGCAAAGTTGGGAATTTTCTTTTCTTTCTTCCTTTCGTTTGATGAGGATTGTTGCGGTGAGATCCTCCTCCATCAGATTCTCTCCATTGTCCTCCTTGGATCTCTCCTTTTCCTCTATCATTCCTCCAGCAAAGCAAACAACCAAATTGCTCGACTTGTGTTGTTGCTACAAGTAGATGTTCTTCGAGGTTATGAAGGCGTGGATGGAAGAAGGAAACAGCTTACAACGACTGCATTGTTCATTCCACGGCATATGGATGAAGATATTATTCTGAATCGTGAATAATTGTATGAAGGATCGGAGTTACAATCTCATATGTTCGTGTTCTTCTTCTGTCCGTTCTTGTTTCAACCTTCGATTAATCAACATTCCTGTACAATGTTGCCAGCTGTGATGGGATTACGTTTTCTCGTTACAACGACGCGGATTTCAATCATAAAGCCAAACCAAATGTAATTAAAGGATGTTTTTATATGAGTTAATTGTGTGTCTAAAGACCCTCCGCAGCGGTTTCATTCTGCTTATTTTTTGAACCACACAACTACTCTTTTGCGCGGGCGGAATTGTGGAGGCAACTCCATCCCTACCTGTAACAGACACCGACGGAGGACGGCTGTCACCACAAACACAAGGAGGCCGAATTCGATGGACACTTATGTGGGCTCAGCCCAATTCACGATGGCCTATCTATAATTCCACGTGTGAGCAAAGCAGGCGGAGGGGATTTGGATAGAGGGTAGGAAGCTCCGCGTCTCTGACGTCCCTCGTTCGCCTGCGGTGTGGGAACATGAGGGTTCTCAGCGCCATCTCCCACCACCCTTCGCCGCTGCCCGCCTCCGCCTCTGCAGCAACAGCAACGGCAGGAGGGGGAGGAGCGTCCGTTTGCTCCCGCAGCGCCCACTCTCCTCTCCTCTCCTTTCCGCCTTCTTGTTGCTCTACTGCTGCCACCTCTAGTCCTCGATTCCTCCACCCCTTCGTATCTGGTCTGCCCTCCTCCTTTTGGATTCGTAGGGTTATCTTTCCAGTTCCATTTCCCCCTTTTCCCATATCGACATTCTTTTACGTTGTGTTTAGATTTTCCATCTTCGAACCATGGACGATCTAACGGCGCTGCGATCAAAGGGCGGGGGCTGATGGCCCTGCGCTCCGCTTTCCCCACATCTCCAGCTCTCATCTCCTCTGTCAGTGACCTCTTCGAGTTCATCTGCTCGGGTCCGCTGATGAAGCGGTTGGGTCTTACCGCTGAATCGGTGGCGGAATCCATCGACAAGTGGCTGGAGACCGGGGTGCACCTATGCCAACTGTTCCGCCTCAATGAACTGAGCTTGTCGCTCCCCGAGAAGATCAGAATCTACCACTTCTATGTACCCGTGTTCCTCTGGTGCGAAGATCAACTTACGCGCCACCGCTCCATGTTTAGTGAAGGAGATGATATCCCTCCACTTGTGGTATAATGTGATTACTCTTTTATTGCATTCCAATTACAACTTCGGTCTATTCTTGTGTATGTGTGTATATATATCTTTGTCAATCAACATTGAGGCATTACTCCAATATTTAAGACCGGCCACCTTGAATAGATATCACCTTCTGCATCCTGGAGAAGTTTATTTTCCAACAGAAGGCGAAACTGAAGTAAAAATATGAAAATTGAAAATAAAGGATAGAAAAGTCCTCAATCTTATAGTGAAAGAGTGACTTTTTCTTTGCAGATTGGCATCAGTGCTCCCCAAGGTAGTGGAAAAACTACTCTTGTATTTGCTCTTGATTACCTTTTCCGGCGATCTAGAAGGTAACCTCACTAGACCTTTGTGAAAGAAGAAACTAAGAAAATAATGTTCAGACAATTTTACTGTGCTAGATGCTTATGCACAGTGTGGTATTGGTGTTTGTTGAAAATCAGCTCAATTATAATAGAGTTAATGCAAGTTGTTTCCCAGGAATAGTGCAACTTTATCAATTGATGATTTCTATTTGACAGCTGAGGGACAGGTACATATACACACATTTAGATACTAATTTTCCTTTTATTTTTTCCCCTTAAAATTCCTTTTTTTTTCTTCTGATTACGGGCTTTGTACCTAGGCGGAATTAAGGAGTCAAAATCCTGGAAACGCTCTATTAGAGGTGCTGAAAGAAAATATATTATCTTGTAGTATATGTGCAATCTATGATGCAATGTGGTGTCATAAATCTTCCATTTTTAAGGTTGCTGAGGCTGGAAGTTGGATTAGATTATTTGGTATAAAGTAATTGTTTCGCATATTTTCAGTTTCGTGGAAATGCGGGAAGCCATGACCTGCAATTCTCCATTGATACTCTTACTTCTTTAAGCAAATTAACAAAGAAAGGTATTATTTTACTCATTTGTCATCGGAGTAATTTATGGCTTCAGATACAAGTATCTACTCTTTTATTATCTGTTGTTATGGGTTTGAGCAACATATTCTTTACATAAATGCTAAGGACAGGTGTTTAACTGCACAACTGTTACAATTGTTGATTAGTATTATCTTAAAACTATTCAGGTATGAAGATGAAGCTTCCACGGTATGACAAGGTATGCTGATCGTATCATCTCAGTTTACTTTTTTGTGGGTGTTTTGCCCATTTTTAAAGGTTAATTACAATAGACATTCTTTGTTATGCAGTCTGCTTATGGAGGCAGGGGTGATCGAGCTGACCCTTCGACATGGCCAGAGGTTGAAGGGCCTGTAGAGGTATAACTACTGTAAATTGTAAATTTTTAATAATCCATCAATTTTGACAGAGATCCAGAGAAATAATTTCCCTTTTTTTTTTGGATCTTAAAAGGATATGAGTTTCCTAGATTGGTTAACCTTTTTCTTTTGTTCGTCTAGGTTGTTTTATTTGAAGGTTGGATGCTTGGGTTCAAACCTCTGCCAAATGAAGCTGTGAAAGCAGTTGACCCACAGGCAAGTTCTTGATGGGATAAAGGGAGTCCGTTAGTTGTTTTTCGATTTTGTTATTTATTCATGAGAACCTATTTAATTTTTAGCTAGAACTGGTCAACGAAAACCTCAAAGCTTATTATAATGCTTGGGACAAGTTCATTGAAGCATGGATCATCATCAAAATTCAGGATCCCAATTGTGTTTACCAGTGGCGTCTGCAGGTGAACCACATATGCTGATGAAATAAGTTGCTGCTTAGACTGCTATCTAGTAGTACCTTTATTATTGTGCTGCGCATCATGGATCCTTTACTCAAATAATATCTTATGGCTTTCAGGCAGAGGTGGCCATGAGGGAAGACGGGAAACCTGGCATGTCTGATGAAGAAGTAAGTCCTATTTTTTTTTTTATTGTTCTCTTAATTTTTTCTTTATTGTCTCTTCTTTTAGGCACGAACAAATTAAGGTAATTTAACATCACATCTATGTTGAGTTGTTAATGGTTCTGATAAAAATTTGATTAGTAACAGGCATTGGATGTCTATGATTTGCCACATATACAGTAATAGAGTTTATGGTATAATGCCATTAGCCATTCTGAAACATTACTTGTTTGGCCATTACTTGTTGCTCTTTTGTATGTATGATTAGTTAATACGTTGAGCTGCCAGCACTTGTTAGCTTGCGGACGATGCATATATATTAGTTTAGGTCATTTTGTGTTTGTTTTTTTTTTTCCTTTTATAATGACATCATGTTTTACAAAGTCATTTTCATTTTACAATTCTGTTGATGAATGAACTTTCCCCATTTGAAGATTAATTACCTGGTCGCTTTCTTGTATCAAGCAATTTGATATTTGGAGTTTGGGACTTATATTTCTTCTTCTGGCTCAACATGCAATACCTGAATTTTTACAGGTTTTGGATTTTGTATCACGTTACCTGCCAGCATATAAGGCCTATCTTCCAACACTCTACAGTGAAGGACCAAAAGGCTTGGACCCAGATCGTCTTGTTGTTATCGAGATCGACGGAGAAAGGAATCCCTTATCGGAGGATTGACATTCAATTGTGGAATCAGAGTCTTGTTATTTTGGTACTTTAAGGTGATCATTTGTCACACCTCAGTATTTGCTGCTCATATCTCAAGACGATCGTACGACAAGCAAATCTTTCCTAATGGTTAGTCTCACATCTGAAAGCAGTGTGGTTCTATAATGGGTGATCTGCCTGTAAAGCTGAGAACCCCACATCTGCGTTGCAGCCTTGTAGATTACACAAGCGTGGTGTCTGCAGTACCAATGATTTGTGAGTCTCACTTGGGTGCCAAGTCCGGAGTGTGCCCCTTCAATTATGACCGAATTTGGAGAGTGTGCCCCGTCAATTATCATCCAGTTGAAATAAGAAATGGTCTTACATTCTTAAGAATCGAAAGAGAAGAATTATATATGCTGGATTTGGTCTACTGTCTGGAAGTTGTTAATTTAGACTCGTCAATACTTGTGAACAAAATTTTATATAATTCTTGGCATCACTTATTTCCTGGACATACGGTGAGCCAAGATTGAAGTCAAGGAAACGGTTTCTTAAGATTTATGCAGGTTGTTTAGATTGTTAGATATCTGTTTATTTGCTGTTTTGTCAATCGGACCATAGACATAGTCGAATTTTAGCTTAGTGAATTTAGTCTATAGATTGGATCTTATTGGTCGATTGAGATCTTACATTGAGTAGGTTATGAGTTAAGTTAATTTAAATAAATCAGTTCAATTTTTAATAAAATTTATTACTGTTTTGTCAATCGGAGCTTAGTG
The DNA here is from genome assembly GCA_029747655.1 of Ensete ventricosum. Taxonomy (NCBI): domain Eukaryota; kingdom Viridiplantae; phylum Streptophyta; class Magnoliopsida; order Zingiberales; family Musaceae; genus Ensete; species Ensete ventricosum. Next base: position 55,725,821 of record JAQQAF010000004.1, read on the forward strand.
AATTTAGTCTATAGATTGGATCTTATTGATCGATTTAGATCTTACATTGAGTAGGTTATGAGTAAAGTTAATTTAAATAAATCAGTTCAATTTTTAATAAAATTAGGATCCGACGACTGAGTTGGGGGTGTCGTAACAAAGAAATAGTGCTAACTTCATATGGCATTAAGAACACAGCCTGAATGATCCGCTTGTTGCTCTTTTGTGTATACTATTTATTAGCAGTACTCTGGGTGGTGGCGGTCGTGTTCACGAGGAAGAGAACAGATACCCGGAATTAACACGTCAAAAATGCAAGAATGGGAATGAAGCCATGAACGCGGTTGAAATCTCACTGTATTGGCCCGGATTTATCTCTCAGCTTGATGCCATCGGAGTACATCGGAGGGAGGACCCCAAACGTTCTTGTTGGTCCCCGGCACCACCATGGTGTGCAATCCATGTTTGTAAGAGTAATGGCGTACGGACCGTCGACAGAGGGACTTTTGTCCTGGTGACCTGTGGCCACAAAAACCTGTTCTAATGTTCTGCAGAGAAGAGAGAGAGAGAGAGAGAGAGAGAGAGAGAGAGAGAGAACCATCCATCCACACAAGTAGTGGGCATTCGCTTCAGGTCGAGAAAGAGAGTCTTGTATGTTTCAAAACGAGTAAAGAGGGGGGTACAAAAAAAAAAAAAAAAATCAAAAGAAAAGAGGAAAAATAAAAGGCAGAGAGGAGGGTGAGGGGACCAGAACGCAAAGCTCCTGCCTTCTTCTCTCCGGTGTGTTGATTCCTCTGATTTATAGCTCTCTCTCTCTCTCTCTCTCTCTCTCTCTCTCTCTCTCTCTTCCTCCTCCGCCTCCCCTTTTGATAGCCCCCGCTCAAGCTTTGTTTCTCTTTTTCCTTTCTGGGAGTCCGAGCCCTGGTTCGGGATTGCAGGACGTCGGCATGGGGTGTCGTGGGGTCGGAGGATTACGGTTGTGGTAGTGGTGGTGGTGGTGGTGGTCATGGATATAGGCCGGGATGAGAGCAAGCGAAAGGAAAATCCCTGCTTCCATGACTTCTTGGGCATGAGCGTGCACTGCACTGAGAAGACGCCCTCGCCGGATCTCCTCTCCAGAGGCGGACACAGCGGCGCCGCCGACGACGTTTATGCTGCCTCGACGGTGGTCTCTGCAGTCCGCCATCGTGGCCTTATGTCGCCAATTTCTGATCTCGGTTCAGGTTCAGGTTCAGGTTCGTTTTGGCTTCTTCTTTGTTTCTGTTTCTTTTGGGGATGTACTGGGATGACCTGCTTCTGCTCCTCGTATCAGATTTTTGTTCTCCGTCGAAGTTTTCCAACAGGAAGATGCCTTTTGTTTTGGACATTCTTTACTTTTTCGTGGTACATTTATTAGCCCCCAAAGATGCCTTTTGTCTTAAGCTCGTCTCTAGAGACTGCATAATTGGCTAAAAACCAATTTCTTTCCATTTTTTCTTTTGCTTTTGCACATTTGATTAGCTGTAGTTTCTTCGGATGGTATATCAAGTTGGAGACTAATTTTTTGTTGGATTGCTTGTTGAATTAAGTTATTCTGTTGCAGAACATTTCTGTTGTCTTTCTTTTCACAAATCTCTCTTAATTCCTCGGCTTCCTTTATGTTGTATGTAAATGCTTGTTTGTTTTTTCTTCTTTTGATTTGTTTTTAGTTGGTTTTATATGCTTATTTTGCTGCATTCTTCACAGTTTATCTTTTCGGTGATCGACTTGTAGTATACAAACCCCATTCAACGAACTAGCTGACTATTCTACTTTGCTAAGCTTTTAGGCTTTTGCATAGTGTTAGCCTTCATTTACTAGTGACACTCTGATTCTTACATTATGGAATGAGATTTTGCTATCTGTGGTTGCTCATTTGCCACTTTGCTTTTCAGCTGTTCAATGTGCTATTTGCAATCTGACTTCCATGATTTATTAGTGACAGGCAGTGCAAAGTTTCCTTGTATAGATAATTTAAATGCCATTTTTCACAAATAATTATGAAAGGCTATGCTACTTGTTAATCGATCTGTGGTTGTTTTTTTGTAAATGAGATGTTTTATCAGTCTTTTTCACAGGTTACGCGTTGTTTTGAATTTCTGATAGTAGCTCTCTTTGTATTTGTGATTTTTAAGATTTTTCCAACGGTTTCTTTGTCAGTATGGAATACTTTGCCTCTCTGGTATCATTTGATGCCATTAGAAAAAAGTAAGGGAGATCAACTTATTCAGATATAAGTTCTCTTTTCATCAGACTGATATTTTAAGGTGAAACCTATTTTATGCACTCTAAGCATCAATGATAATCTATAACTTGTTATTCTTAAATAATTTCATGTATACTACATGGCTTTCTTTTTTGATACTTGGCATATTTAATGCGTTGAATTGCCTTTATATATTTTCGTTTTCTGGGTTTTTTTTTTCTCCCACTAAAAGTTTAACGTTCTATTGGCAGTTCTGAGTAATGAGTTAGTGTTCGTTGTTAATTGGGTTGCTTGAGAATATCTTTTCTTTTTGTAGACACTCAGGCCAACTAGGGTTGGGGTCCCCGTGCATAATTGATAAAAAATGATGCCCTAATTAAGTTGTTATTGGAAGTGCAGGTATGACTGAATTGATTTATAAAATTAAACAGATAAACTGGCATGTGATTTTAAACCTAAAATTTTGATGAGTCATGTCTCACCTGCTTTTGACTAGGGATGATCGTCGGGTATGAATTGGGCCTTGGGTGATGAGAAGATCGATTCAGTTTATAAGACTAGATGGGTTACTATTAATAACTTGGGTCTAAACATTTTAGTGCATGTGTATCGACACTTCTCCATTGAGTGAGGTTTATAAGACTATTAGCACTTCAATTATGCATATTTTTTGTTCTGTCAATTTTTAATGTGAATTTCCTCAAATAGTTGTGATGTATGGCTGCATGTTATTCCTAGGAGCATGATCATTGCAGATGGTACGTTTTGCCTCAGATTTGGAAAAGAGCATGCTTTGACACCAGTGGCTTCTGTATACTTGTTTTGTTACTCCTTGCTATGATGTGTTGTACATTGTCAGGTCTTCTTTTTTGTCTTTCTCCTGGATCTTGGTCTTTAATTATGAATATTCTAGCACATGTGGTGATAGGGATTTTAATTTCTCTACAAATATTTATATGATGATTGGTACTGAATTTTCTCACATATTGCAATTTATATCTGGCTGACCAGAAAAAGTTTATTTCTTTTCCCTTTCCTAATCCTTGGTAGAGAGGCACGGGGTGAAAGGTTCTGAAGTTTTTCACTTTCATGGTAGGAAGAGTGCTTGCTGTACCAGGGCCTGATGTTGGCAATACATTCTCTGGAAGAAAGAGGAGCTGTTCTGAATCAATATATTCAGGTTCAATAAATAGAGTGCATCGTGTATCCTCAGATTCTCTCGAAAGCTCATGCCTGGTTAAGGTACTAACTTTGCTCTTTTACTTTTGTCCTAGCCAGGCAAATCTTCTGCTTTTATCTTTGTCTTGGTGAATAGTTGATTGACCTCTTATAAATGTTCAACTTTGAAAATTAGATGTTTGGAAAAGAGGTGGTTAGTGAGCACCTGGGAAAATCTCGTGATGACGAAATTATGCTATCAATGCTACGACCACCAAGGCCGACTCCTTTGATCTTACATCCTCTTAGTAGCAGATCTGATTCTCCTACGGCCAAGGAGGAACAATCATTGTCCAAACATCCTGGACAGTTATCAAATCATGCTTCACGGTTTTCCCAAGCTGGGATGTACTTAGGTTTGGCTTCTTCCTTGTATGCGTACAAAGATGCCAACGAAGTTGCAATGATCATTTCACAATCTGCTACAGATGATGGTTCTCAAACAGCCATTGGAGGATCTGGAGTTATGAGTACTGATAACCCAATCAACATGGCTTTTGGGAGAAACTCAACTGGGTTCTTGAATAAACCCAAGTCTTTTCTGGCTATTGAATCAGAACCTTCTAATATTGTAAGGTATGTCTTTTTTAACTTAGTGGATTTTGCCTTATATATTTCTACAGGATTACAAGGCAACCTTGATTCATCTGTTAGTAGATTTGACTATGAAGACATCAATGTAAAAAACCTTATTTGTCTTGTGTTTTGCAGGCGTCGTACGACATCATCTGCTGGTCGTCAAATGACAATATTCTATGCTGGTCAAGCGCACGTTTTTGATAATGTCCATCCTAATAAGGTCCATCTAATTTTCATGTTAATGATCTTGATGAAACTTTAAATCTATTATAGAAGCATGTAGCATAGAAGGTGGCATGTTGCATAATTTGGAGATGGGCTACTCATCTCTCTTGGAATGGGGTCAGCAAATTGCTTTGTTGCCTTTTGTGGTTAAGACACTGGCCTGTCTGTGGTGGATTTAGTACTTCTCAACAAAAACACATAACCAGCATATCATCTATACATATTTGGTACAATTCACATGCTAGCTAACTGTACTTGGCTGTTGACCTTTATTATTATTATTATTATTATTATTATTATTTTCCTGTTCGGCAAAGGTTTGACCTTCTTTCTCATTTACTTACTGAGCCAGAAATTTTCCAATTGATTAATTTTTTCAATAACAATAATTGCCTTCATACTTGATCTTGAACTACAGGCAGACGTTATAATGGCTCTAGCCAGAATAAATGGTGGGACATGGTCGACCTCTCACTCTTCCAAATCTAGCGAACGGACAACCACGAACGAAGCTAAAGTGACTGTTCATGGAGATATGGGTCATGGGAGAAGCCAACTTTCTGGTGTTACATCTGGTAAATGTTTGCCCTTACTGTAACTATTACTCTTTTTTTATTTCAATGTTATCGGATGACCCCAAAGAGACTATGTAACTATAGTCGTCGTCTTATAAGTGGCGGTATGGCCTTTAGGTGGCGGAACGATCGGCCGAGATGGGAGACCGATGACTCAAGCAAAAGAACCTAACATGGGAGACAGGAGAGAACCGATGACTCAAGCAAAAGAACCTAACATGGGAGACAGGAGAGATGTGTGATTTAGTAGTCATGTCCTGCTGTGGATGCATTTGTCTTGGTGACGTTTAGGCATCACAATTTTGTCATCAGATGCTTTGGTTCAATCAACCCACCTTGCAGACTGCCTATATGCTTTTTGTAGGCGCACAACTCTTCACGGGTGATCGATCATATTATGCATTTTGTGCAGTTTGGCTATTTTTTTTTTTTCTGTTCCATTAAATGAGATGAAATTATTTCACGCTGATCATGGCACTGTTAGATTTCTAACTCTCACATAACCATAAAAAATAAATTTTTTGGAAGAGAAGATATATGAGATGTTACTGTCGTACAGGCGCCCGCGGCTCTTCATCTCCTAATTAAAGATATATTGAAAATCTTTAATTAGGAAACTAATTAAAGATAAGATATATTTTATATGATTACGTGACCTAATTAAAGATTAAGAAATTTAATTATATTAAAAATCTAATTAGATCTTGATTAAGAATTATCGATAAATAGAAAAAATATATTTATGTTCGGAAATCTTAGGAGATAACGAAAACTCTCCTAATTATGTTTTTTAGACGCTTTTATTCTCTTATATAATGACAATATCTCTTAATCCATCGATGGAGAACAACTACGAGTCTAGTTTTTTTTATAAGATAACTTATTCTACTTAGAAAGTAAGCATAATTTATTTTTAATCTATGGTGATTGATGATTTCAACCCTAGCATTAATTTTTTTATATTATAGTTTCTGTTGACAACTGGTATCCTCCTTGAACGCTCTACTCCCCTTGGGTTTCCACATCCCCTTCACCAAAGACACCTACAGTCATCCCACCTCCATCTCCGCCCACGCCTAATGTTGTTGGCCAAGTCAAGATCGGGTATCCGGCTAGGGCTTCAGACAATACAACGTGAGCTCGTCCGGAGTTAGGGATGTCAGGAAGTTCGTCAAGAGTTTGAAAGATCGATTAATGTGCCGGACAACAAAATCAATTTTAATTATTTATCTTAGTGTATCGTAGTTAGCATCTTAATTTGAGTCCTAAATTGAGTTAGTTTTAGAGAAATTATACTAAATCAAATTAGAGGCTAACCGAGTCCACTTTGGATATGATTTGAGCTCACGATAGAGCTCATTTTGTTGACTTGGAAGGAGGTCAAAATGAGATACGACTCGGGTACGAAATAATACTAAAAAAATACTATTTTTGAGTTTCTCGATGGTAGTACCATTGGTGGGTGATGGTGGTACGGTACAGACAACGGTATTACTGTCGTCGCCCAGAATCACTGGGCACTTCAGACGATAGTACCGTTGGTGCCGATGATGGTACCGCCTAGACCCAGAATCTCTAGGCACTTTCGGAGATAGTACCATAGGTCCCTTTTTTTTCTTTCAAGTGTAAAGTGAGTTTAAGGGAAGAGGTAAAAGATTGTAAATGCTCTTCTCTTGGACCTGTGAAAAGGAGAAAGTGTGTAAGGGATAGTTGATCTTCGCCCTTCACAGAAGATTATTAGTGGACACCAGTGGACCTCGACGAAGGAGGACTCAGGAGTAGACGCAGGTTAAGATTGATCGAACCACTATAAAATTCTATGAGCTTCTCTTACTTGTCCTTTTTCAATTTGCTCTTGATTTTAGTAGTTCATAACTAGTTCTTATTAGGATGGAATCGACACTAAGAGAGTGGGTGAATTAGTGTTTTTAAAAAAATTTCATCGATTTAAAAATTCGTTTAATAAAGCTTATATCGGAAAAGTGTATAAACTTAAAACGTTCTTGGGACTGCAATGAGCAAGTAAAGCAATTTACAAAGTAATTAAATAACAAAAAAAATAAGGCACACCAATTTTATAGTGGTTCGATCTACATTCACTCTCGATTCCTCTTCTGTCGAGGCCACTAGTATCCACTAATTGATCTTCATTCAATGGGTGAAGATCAACTATCGTTTTACAATCCTTTCTTCTTTTCACAGGTTTAGGATATAATCTTTACAAATCTCAACCCTTCCTTATAACGAAGTCTAAACTTTCAAGAGGAGGGGAACTCTCAAGATTACAATAATGTTTCCACACTTAGAATCACAAGTTTTTTATCTATATTCTTGCTTCCTCAAGCAAGAATGGGTGGGGTATTTATAGGCCCCAAATGACTTAAAAAATAGAGTCAAATTTTAAATTATCAAAGTTCCCGAAGTGCTAGCGATACAATGCCATCAATGGGTGATACTACCGCCACCTGACAGCCTCGGACATTGAGCATTGGCGGGTAGTATTGCCAGCCTAGGTGGTACCACCACTTGACATAATCTCGAAGACTGTCTTCTTGGAGACTGTATCTTCTCGAAGATTGTGTCTTCTGAGTGATACTGCCATCTGGTCTGACTTTGGGTCACTGAAATGAGCTTTCTAATGGGCCCAAATCAACCCCATTTAAGGCCCAATGGCCCCTTAATTGAGTCAACCTAATTATATTCAAAACCAACTTAATTAGAACTCTAAACTATTTTAATCTAAACAAATTATTATAAAACATAAATCACATGTCCGACATGTCATTGGTTCATCCGACACTTTGTTCGACCCTTCGACACATCATCCTTTCTTGCGACATATTGCCCAATCGACATGTTGACCTTAGCAACATTTGATCTCCTTGGTGCAATGTCCGATCCTTTTAGCCCGATGCTCGAACTCAAGGTGCGAAGCCTTCTGCTGACACATCGATGAATCTTCTGACATATTTCACTCCGACCCAATAATTTTTTACTTTAATCAATTTACCTCCTTTTGATCTAAGCTAGTCTTATATCACTCAAATGCATATTAAATCATAATTATATCAATTACTTTTATCATCAAAATATGAGATTCAATAGTTCTAAGATAAGCTCAAACTTCTTCATTTGATTTTAGATCGTTCTCTAATTTGATCTTAATGAATTCCAACCAAAAGTATTTTCGATTTTCGTTTTAGTTCAAGTGAAATTTTTCGAACCGAGTTTTTTTAACTCTTGCACTAATTTAACAAACCATCCATCCTCTTAGTGCCAACTCAATCCTAGCATGTATAAGTTCCAATAACTCAGTGGCTATCTCTAGTTCTACTAAAAGGAGAGCTGGTCAACTTTCCACGAAGGCAAGGTTCGCAAGTTGCATATGACTCATAATCAAATTGATCTAAGTATCCATCTTTCAGCAACTTTTGAATTCTTCCCTCATAGATATGACATAGCCTACAATGTCATAGGTATACCTTATTCACCTCATCTCGTATCCTCTTGGACGTACTTACATTCATAATGTGTGGAGAAATATCTAGCATATATAAGCCATTAATCAATGTCTCTCTTGTGATGATGTTATCATCCAAAATTATTAAACAACTATTGTTCTAAAAAAATAATTTATATCCACTAACTATCAAATAATAAATTGAGAAAATATTTTGATAATAAAAGGAACATAATATCATGCATCTAATAAAATGGTAGCTCCAATAGGCAAATGTAGAGTGACCTCGCCAACAGCAACTATAACAACTCATGCTTCACTGCCCATCTTAAGGTTCATCTCGTCTCTCGTCAGTCTCCTAAACCTTGTAGAACTTGCAACGAATAAAAGATATGATAAACACTCCTGGTATCCAATACTCATGTGTTATCATAGAAATCTAATAAATGAAGACTGATAATAAATGTACCTGAAGCTTTTCTAAGCTTCTTTTTCCAATTCTCTGCAAGGTAATCCTTACAGTTCTTCTTCCAGTGCTCGTCCTTGTCGCAGTGGAAGCACTGGCTTTTGTCATTAGTTTGGTCTTTCTTAGTGACCTTTGTCGTACCCCATTTACTCTTGCCCTTCTTAAAGGTATTATTACTCTTCTTTTTCTTCTTGGTCTCACCAATATAGAACTGACTTATCTTTCTTGATGGTACTCTCAACTTCCCTAACACATATTGAGGAGCTCAAATAGAGTCACCTCAAACTTGATGAATTGAGAAAAGGAATCTGGCAGTGACTAAAGTATAATATTAACACATAGGTTGTCCTCTAGGTATATTCCTAGGCCTGTGAGTTTCTCAATCCATTCTATAATCTTCAGGACATGGTTCTGAACCAATGCCCCTTCTGTCATCGTGGCTCGGAAGATACTCTTGGATATCTCATATCTCTGATTCTTCCTTGTTCCTCAAACAATTGGTGAACATGAATGAGAATTAAATTGACATTCATACTCTCATGTTGCTTCTGTAACTCAGGACTCATAAATGTCAATATATAGCATTTCGTCAAAGTGGAATTATCTATATACTTTATGTAGTGAGCAATCTCATCCTCGCTTGCTCCTTCCTTTGGCGTGAGCAAAATCGTGTTAAGGACATACGTGATTTTCTCTACCATAAGAACAATTCTCAAGTTCAGAGCCAATACATGAAGTTTGGACCAGTGAGGCGATCGTTATCAAGTATGCCATATAGGGGGTTTGCAAGCGATATGTTTCTGACAAACAAGATGTAATATAAATGAATAATATATATATTTTATAGAAAAACTAATTAAGATACGAACTTCTATCTTTATCAACTCTCACTATTTTTCTAGTAAATCACAAGACACCCTTAGCATATAAAACAGAAGTCTCTAGTTACTTCTAGTGGGGATCAGGATCCAATTGAGATCTGATCAGCATCTTAGTGTAACTTCAAGGGACTTAACCAATCACACTAAGCCCAAAAAGGTTGATAACTCTTGTCAATCACAACTCCTTATGATTCTCATCCTTTTCGGCCTTTGAACCATCATGGTCATGAGGGACTTGACCAACCATAATGTTCAGTTAAGTCATCACTATTGTTACAAGATAAATCTGATTTTATGATATGCCCTCGAGGGACTCGACCAAGCATACTATGTCCTTAGGTCACCGGTGACATCTTTATGTCCTAGGCAAGATCTCGAATCGCGAAGATAGGTGAGTCTCGAGAGACTCGACCAACTCAACCTATATCGGGATTCAATTTCTTCCTATAACAATAGAAAACCACGTGGATCAATCTAATTGTCTCACGCTTACCGACTTAATATTATGTAGGAGGAGATTTAATTTTGGTCACCTAATATGTTGTCACACACATACATATTTAAAATATATCTACATTGCATTCATATATAAATAGTAGGTGTACAATCAATCATATATCACATATGCACATTATATCAAATGATCATGAACCGTCACCTAATGTGATCAGGCCCGAGTTAATGGGCTCAATCACTCACAATAGGATCTATGTGTGTATCGGTGCATCTTCATGCCCTGTGATCATTCATCTCGTCATCATCGATTCCATCGGCTTCGCGACGCATCACCATGCATCGCGATTGCCCATCTCAGCATCTTGGGTCCCGCTGACACTTTCACGCTCTTGTCGTGCCTCTTCATGTAATTACATCATAATCACAAGCAAGCATGGTAGATAATAAATGAGAAAAATGGAGGCTCGTAGTACCCAATAATAATAATAATCGCATACACACACATCAAAATATATGATCCATAATTATTCATCCACATCATACATCACATGTACACATCATCATCATGTAGAACTACTAGATAAATAATAATTAATTAAACTATTTAATTTATTATTTCTATAATTTTTGGGATACCTTACAAAAGGGTACCCTATATCGTAGGAAATGGACTCCTTATACAATTAGGAAACCCTAGCTACTAGGGGCACCCCTACGACCAAGAGTCCTTGGCCACAAGGCAACCTTGAGCGGTCAGGAAACACTGGTCCCCGAGGAGTCCCTTTACAACCAACCACCTCGGCTGCAACCTACCATGGGTCGCCCAACCACTCCTTGCGGCCAGGAGTCCCTAGCTACAGGGTTACCTCTGGCGATCAAGAAACCCTAGCCGTTAGGGTTTCCCATGCGGCCAAGACTCTTGGCCGCTAGAGTTTCCTATACAGCCATGACTCTTGGCTGCATGGGAAAGGCTTCTACCATGGGCAAGAGCTTGTTGTTCTCGGCCATGCAACCCTCAGCAACAGTTGCTACCCTTTTCCCTCCTTTTCGTGTCAACAATTTTGACATCAAGGGCCTCTCTATAATACCTATCAATAGCGAGAAAATGTGTTGCCCATATCTGAAAACTACGACACAATCGCAGTAAGTTACATAGAAAAAAATTTATGCATTTCAATCTCATTACACATAGTTTAAAAACCAATCATTACACGAGCAACCTGGCTTTGATACCATTATAGGGAAACCTTGAGAGCATTACAAGTTCAACTGAAAACCAAAAACAAAAGTTTTCCATGTTTATCATATCGTTGTGCAATGATTAGTGTGTGAAAAATCGTAAAATCAAAGAACTACTAATCATGTGAGATTTGTTATCTAGGGAGATCGTATATCCCAGTAACTTCCATATCTAGTAGGAGAGGATGAAAGAGGTCAGATGACCTCCTCTCTAGCGATATCCACACGGTGGATCTTAGCAACGATACTCCTCAAATCACAATAAAAAGTCTGCAACTCTTGCGCACCTTCTTCGCAGCTTTTGCGCACCACCTTGCAGTGAACGTGGAAGAAGATATCCTTCTTCGTTGTCCTCACGTAGCAGGGAAAGAGGTGGTTAGCTAAGAAAAGATAGGAGGGAGGAGAATAGGAGGGGGTGGCCAAAGGTGCAACTTATCCCCTTATTAGCCGCCCCTGCCTCATATTTATAGAGAGCCACAAAAACCCTAATAGATCATACCTTAGTGGGTATTGAATCTCTATCCAATTACTCACTCCTACTGGATTATTGGATCTCTATCTAATAATCTTAATTTGTTTCAAATTGGGCCTCATGCAAGGAATCCACTAATGTTGGATCTTATCCAATAAGAAAACAGACTTATTAAATAACTCATACTCAATCTTCTACTTACTGTAACATCCACCCATATGTGTGTGACCCTCTAGGCTAAATATTGAACTGATCGTGAGTTTCACCTGTCAGAACTCCTTCTAACTCGATGAATCGTTATCTCATAACCCAACTCACTCAACTCATTGACTATGGACGTATTAGGCCACAACGCCATAGTCACCAGACTGTACAAGGGATATAATCAATTGGACTTATTTATCCTCAATTACCGTGTATATGTAGTCCCTCATCCATCTAATATCCCAGAGACCGTATATTATGCATGATACTGTCAAGCCTCATACGGAATCCATTTGAGTTTTGTTCTAATCAAATTTTATCGGAGAACTCCTCTCTCAATTCGAACGACCGTACAAGAACACATAGGATATTCTTTTCGTGATATCGAGAGTGGATGGTCCTTTATTGACACTCAATTGTCTTCGTAAGGTTTGCTACCAATCCCGATAATTGGTTATACTAGATATGGAACCTTCATACCTGTAAATCTAGCGTCGAAGAAATGAGTATTCAAACAAGACATCCTTTGTGTCTAAAGTCTAAGTACCATATACACAATTAGGACTACGAAATCGCTATATGATGTTAAGTATCATTAACCATACAACATTCCGTAAGCGGATCAATAAATAAACTCATGCTCCAATGAGCACCTATATTGTATCCTTAGTGTCCCCACATGAGCGACTACGAGACCAACCGCCTCCATCATATTTATGGGAATACAATACATCGATCTATCTGATTATCTTAATGTCCTTCTCAAGTAACCTATGATCGAGATTGTTTAACGTTTGTGTTTATAGGTGAATCGATCTCATTATCATAATCTCATCATAATTTTATTCTCATTACGCAGATCCAAAGACATCACAATATATATGTTCACAACAGATAATATAATATCAGAAAATATCGATAATAATAATAAATAAAAAATTATACAACGTATCACACGTGTCATCACTCACGTGATTAGGTTACAGGGCATCTGTAACCAATATCATCTAGTGAGACTAAGGACATCCAGGCCACATCACCGACCTCATAAGATTTGATCTTATTTAATATGTCTACCAAGCGGAAGTGATGTGCCGCCTGCATGTCATGCCTTGTATATCATTTTCCCCTATTATGTTTCGACACATGAAAGAAGTTAGGACACGAAGTGCGGTTCAGTAGGTTATCGACCACATTAGAATAACTAGAATCTATAGGTAAAAACCCTAACCTCTCAAACTCCTAGATAAGTAAGCTACATAAGCTCAAACTCCATCACCTGTACAAAGTTCCTCTGAGGACAACGGTGATCATTCATTTCATGATTTCTATCATATAAGGACGGGAAACACCACCGCTCATCATGCCACAGCTTCGCTGAGACGTGAAGGACCTCGCTGCCGACAGTGGCTCGACTCGGGCATCCTCACAAGGCAATAACACAGTTACCTTTGAGATACGGAGCCCCGTTCGCTGGAGCACCAACAACAACACATCACAACTCCGTCGTTTTCGCACCATAGCATCAGCCAACTAATGTCACAAAACCCTAAATCCAGCACTCAGAAACACAATACGCTTAAATAAAGAACATCCATCAGTCCAACGCCACACCAAATCCCACTTCCGTTGGTAATGTCACCGCATCGAACAATGCATAGAACCCTACATGCCCCATGCTGCTGAGTAAGATACAACATTATGGTCCTTACAACTGTAATCGGATGAACCACCAAGTGGGCAAACGAGGACTAGTACCGGAATTGCCTTATGCTCCTAATAAATAGCATAAGTACCCATAATGGTTGCCATTACTCCTACAAGCATTCCCAAAGATACACCAATGATCTCTAGCAGAGCAATTAGGGGGGCACAACAATAAACCCAAAAAAAAAAAAACAAAAAAAGTGAGCTAAAGCACTTGGGGCAAACTGCACACACTCCAGGCTACTCGTTCTCTCATTTTTCTCTAGAGCCATTTCTACTTCTTCGGCCTAAGTAAGAGCAGCAGTAATAGGTGGAGCGACTGTAGGCATTACCAGGACAGCTGTGTTCCCAGTTACTGGCTGCAAGGCCGCCCTGCTCTCCAGACGCTCCCAGATCATCTTTCGTTTCTCCTCTGCTATCCTTCTCTTCTCTTCCTCCTCGCCCAACTCCTTTTTGCAAGCCAAAAATATCTCTTCGTCCATCTCAGCTAACATTTTTTTCACATTTTGTGATAGATTAATAACCGCTTGATTCCAATGACTCCGTGTGTTCATTTCTAAAGCTGGCAAAACAAGAGGCATGATTGCTTGCCGGTTTTGGGACACCAGACTAATCACATGGTCATTATTCAACAAAAACAGTGCCCTCTCTGCAACCTGAAAATCATTTAAGACATCTAAGATATTGATGATGATATGAAAAATGATACACAAGCTGACTGTATGAAATGGTATAAATTCTGGTAACAAATTTAAGTCAATGTAGGGTGGCGGGCAGACCAAAGATGATCTTACAGATAGGTTATTTCCAATAACCATTTTTGATACAGTTCCAAAAAAATGGTTATAGTGCATTTTTTATTGTTTGCTAACCACCATACTGGATAAAACAGATGACCACACTTATTTTACATGATACTGGGTAATCACAATGAAGAAAAACAAGCATAGGAAGAATTATTTAACATGACCTTATTAGAAAGTTATTTTTCAAAATTTTCCACAGTGTTGCTATAATTGCTTCCTAAAGCAAGCTATAGGTCCTTGTTCATGGATTGACCATGATTATAGTGCATTTTTTATTCTTTATGATACAGTTCCAAAAAAAATATGCCCATGATTATAGTGCATTTTTTATTGTTTGCTAACCACCATACTGGACAAAACAGATGACCACACTTATTTTACATGATACTGGGTAATCACAATGAAGAAAAACAAGCATAGGAAGAATTATTTAACATGACCTTATTAGAAAGTTATTTTTCAAAATTTTCCACAGTGTTGCTATAATTGCTTCCTAAAGCAAGCTATAGGTCCTTGTTCATGGATTGACCACACAAAAATTACTAAAGAAACCCATTCTGTTGATAATATAGATTTATTATAGAGGCCATCAGGAACTGTTCTGCTGTACTATTAGCTTATTCATGAAGAGAATACAATCAAAGAACAAGACAACACAAACAATAAAGTAACAGGAGAATTCAATACTGAAAACAAAAAGAACATGAGAGAACTCTCTAGCAGACACTACTATCTAAAAGGACAAAAAGAAACTAGAAAGAAAAGATTTAATTTAGGTCTACAGAGAAATTTGAACACATAGAAGGTGACTTTAGGTGTCATTGTCAAATGCTCCAAGTATGGAAAAAAACATTTTGTTTACAAGGGGTAAGACATATCCTCCCTATACTCCACATTATCGGAACCTCATGCACTTCTCTTTAAGATAACTATAAAAATATGCACATACACACAAACACACACACACATATATATATATATATGTATGTACATGTATACATACATACATACATATACACATAAATACATACAAACACATATATATATATATATACACACACATATATACCATATGGATTGTATTTTTGGTTGTACCTTCAAATGTGAATAAGAGATACTAGTAAATTTCAGATGAACAACTAATTAAAGTCATCATTATTACAATATATACTTGATTAAACTACCTTCTATACATAATAACACAAACAATAAACACTTGATGGTATTTCTTTGAAATAATATAACAATCGTTAATTTATACTACTGCACGTGCTTACAGTCAAGCTTTCTCCAGCACTAAAAACTGCTCTTGTACAATGTACTTTACTAAAGAAAACCATATGCAACTTACAGCCTATATAAAGATACCACTGTGATGTGAGTTGCATATTTTTTTCTCCAATTTTGTTAATGTGCTAAATATAAAATATCTACCTTCTCTTCTCAAACTAGTATGAACATGGGCCTATTTGTTTCATATTTGTATGAGATCCATCATTATGCTTCATACTTAGTCATTATCAAAAGAAAGGACCATACAGAGAACTTCTGATCCTAATTATCTTCAATATACCATTAGAAGAATATCAACATTTAGATATAACTGCCATGTTTCAAGAATCATATGAGCTAGTTAGGGCACAAGGAGCCGATTTGAACCATAATAAAGATCATTCAGAGGCTTATGACAATGGTAGCATTATAGTTCATTCTTTTCTTAGTAGTCATGTTAGGCTACAATTTTTCGCATATGATATTCAATAATTTGGATATGATTTTATTTTGTTCTATGTGCAACTTAAGAATAGTTATAGGCATTCCATCATTTCTTGCACACTCAACACGTTAAGCTCAACTTGTCACTATATCTTCACTAGAGCTGGAAAGCATACACATTTCTAGGTGAGAAACTATCAACACAGATAAATCCTGACTCAGTCTTGTTTGCTAAAATTTTCTGCAATCAGCAAGGAAGGTGATTGGCAAGCCTGTAAATGCCAATCAATAGACAGTCTAATCTGTCAAGTTACCTCTGAATGTTCACATCATCCAGAGACGAACCAGTGTAACATGAACAAAAATTCAGGCGACACTACAATATCTTCTTTTTGGCAAAGAAAAAAAGACAACAACTAAGAGGAGAAGGCAAGAGAAGTCAACAGAAATGTTTTATTGGTGACTCAATAGAATTATTCAGTAAGTTGGGAACTTAATGCTGACGCTCACAAGATGGAGCCATCCCTTACCAAGAAAATTCTTGGGAAGAGAGAAAATTCTTGGAAACTTATGGGTAAAAGGATCCACCTTTCAAATTGTACAGTAGGTTCATGCTAACTAAGAAACAAGCATAATGATCCAACAGACAATAAAAGAAGATTAGATACAACAGTTTTTATTACCTGGAAGTGGGAGCTGTTAATGCAGAAACCAATTCTCCGAAACAATGGGACCATACAGTTTTGAAGGTCTGCAGTGTCAGTAGCCTCCAGGACCTCCTCCAACTCGCTCAGGAACATGACTTCCTTCTGACTATTTGTAACTGGCCAATGCGTTACCAATCCTTTTATTATTGAACATGCCATCTTGGGCTCTTTCTCTATAAACTGTGTCACACAGTAAGTCAGCTGTTGAAGATAGACACCTAATGTTTTTGGTTTATGCAAAGGTATTAGAACCCTCTGAAAAAATAACTTGTGCTCCTCCTTCAGAGGCAGTGCAAACCCACTGATCACACTACCAAAAACTTCCAACAACTCAGCAATCCCATTGTGCCGGTCTGCCTCAAAAACAAATCGGTAGAATATGTTGCTCACCGCTTTACGGATGAAAGGGCGATGCACCATAAATTTTCCATAGATCCTATGCAAAATTGTTTTCAAGCAATCCTTTTCCCTGGGGTCCTCGGAATCAAAGAGGTCAAGCAATCTCAGGATGAATGAAATGTCAACATACTTCTTCGCAATTTTAGCATCAAGCGAGGATGACTCTACAAACTTGAGCAACAAATCATAGACAAGTTGCAGATGGCACCAAGCAGGATCGAATATTGGTTCTTCCTCCTCATTCTCCCCACCACCAGTACAAGAGCGCATGTTTGGAGGAAAGGCCCTAAATAAGTTAACTGCAAACATCTTACAGCAAGCAGAAATCATAGGCTCGGTGAAACGAGAAGCTCCAGCATCAACATAATCGATGAGATCCAATAGCGCCTGCCTTTTCATATCCTTCTCGGTGGAGTTCTTGTTTGGACCCGAGAAGTCGAAGACAACACAGCAGAGGTTCAACTTACTGATGAAAAGGTTCTGTTTTTGTGAGTTAGGAACATCTTTGAATAGCAAAAGAGGTTCGATGCTGGTGACGACACTGGAGGGGAAAATAGCAGAAGCAGTCCGCTTCACCGTGGTTGATCGTGAGGGAACCACGTTGCCACTGCTAGTCCGCTGGATCGGATTCCCGTTGAAGAGATCCGTACAATCGTTGCTGGGATGGCTAGCGGAACCCGAGGAAGCATCAGGTTTGGAAGACTTGCGAGGTAATTTACTCAGGAATTGCTTCCACATGGTGCCAAGATTGGGGAAGCCACTCAGATCAAGCACATGCTGGCGGTGTTTGGCAGGCCTAAACCCAATTTTGTTTTGGGATACACTGATGCCGATGAAATACCAAATGGTGCAAAGAGAACCTTAATACCAAGCGACGCCAGACGACGACGACGACAACAACCGTTCTTGATCAGAAAAAGAAAAGGGAAAGTAGAAACAGAAAGCAATTAAATTAGAATGATACAGAAACCACCACTTCCTCGGAAGCTCTGAGACATCGAGATCAAGTAGGAGAAGGAAAATCTTTGCGCTAAAAATGAGTGATCAAGCGAACAGAAGCCAAGATCGAGAAGCAGAAAGAAGGGATTTCAACAACGGCCAACCGAAGCACAAAAATATCACCTACCTACCGTCAATCCAAGGTAACCGAGACTATACCAACTGCAGATCTCCACCGAGGGAAGGAACGCTTTGGAAGAAGGGGACCGACCGCAAGCGCTCGGAAACCTCTGGAGAAAGACGGTGTCGAGGTTTTGTTACGGGCCGACGTTTAGGGATCTGGCAAGAAGAGGTCGATCCGAAGCTTGGTTCCGAAAGGCGGCGACGAATTCCAGCAAGAACTCGAGAGATCGGCGCTGCCTTCGATCTCTCTCACCCGCATTGCGAGATCTACCGTAGAGGAGGAGGAGGAGGAGGAGGCGAGAAGCAAGCAGCAGCAGGTGAAAGTAATACAAACAAATTTTAGCAGAAGTGACCACTGTCCCTCCCTCCCTTCTCCTCGCCGAAGCTTATTCTTTTGTGGTTCGGAATGAACGGTTCTGGTGGCCAGCCTGGCCCAGCTCAATGCATCTGAGCCGTCGGCACGAGATTCATCATCATCATCATCGTATCCACCTTTGAACAAAAGCTACGACGATTAGATGCGTAGAATGGTTGGAACGTATCCCGCTTGATTCGTCCAAAGATAGAAGATGCATCGCACAAGTGAGACGGATGTTTTCTTTTTTCCCCTCTAAGATCGATGCACAGAGCAAAAGAGACACTTTGTTCTGTTGGTTAGTGAATCGAGTGCTTTGATGCCACTCCCGACTTGTTGAGAACATTTCAAGGATGTATGTGTTCATCGCAGGCAAGTCATACGCAACGTAGTAACGCTAATAAGGAGCCACACACAAGCCGACGACAGGTAAAAAAGCTTTGGCTGGATTAACCCAACTCTGCTTATTATCACGCAACAAACTGTTAAACTGCTACAAATTATAACCCAAAACACAATGATGATACTTAAAAAAGTACAACAATTCTTATTTCCTACCTACTCTCCTTGATGTGAAGAAACATGGAAGGATTACAAATAATTTATGTACCAATCTCATCTTTTTTATTGATGGTGTGTGTCCTAGTTCACCTGCCAGTGGTGCATCCCTGAGCTGTTCTTGGAGCTGCTGCAAGCACCACAGCAAGCAAAAAGTCCAAGTTGAACCCATGAGGACTGTAGGAAACTTGGGGTTCCATGCAATGGCTTGATGGAAAATGGAATAGTACCCAAAAAAAAAAAAAAATCATGGATTTCAAACATAAACATGCATCCATGCGCTCGACACTCCCATGTAATAATATCTCAGTAAATTAATGGTGTTGAGTGTTCAAAACAATGGAGTGTGAGAAAAGTCATCAGAGTTACCTAAATTGACGGCTTCTGAGCTTTTCATCAACCTCAGTCTCTTGCATGAAGCAACAAACATCCTAGAAACAGGAAGCACTAATTAGAACTGCTCATGCACCATCATGAAGCTTCAAACTACAGAGATCACACAACATAACATGCAAATGAGTAGTATATTGTGATTTTGATTACATATACTAACAAATAATGATATATTGGGTGTATTAAAATGATAAAAGCATTAAAGCATGTTAGAGTTTATTGCCACTATTTCTTACTCTACACAATACAATGAAAGTTCATCCCACTTAGCAATGATGTTATGGCATCATATACTATATACATTTATGGCCATTTTTTACAGATTCTTAAACCCTGCTTAAGTTCTAGAGAATGCATTTCCACCTGTCCTCCAACCAGGTGACAAAAATTTTACTAATGCTAAAAAAAAACAACTTGTTCAAAGACATTTCTCATCCCCGAATGAAAACCTTTATGTTCTTCTTCATTTGAACCTGCCTATAGTTATGCATCATGGCAAAGTTGAATGGCTTCTTCAAGAATTTAAATCATCAAAACTCAATCTTGCAGATTGGGGATATGTTGGTATTGATCCATGCATCAAAACTTCAGAAACAGAAGGAAATGGAGAAACTTACTTCCAGGGGACATCACCAACAAGCATCCAGTCACCGTCCTTGTCCTCATACGTAGGGACATACTCTGCCCCGTTCACCGGGTCGACCAGCCTCCTCTCGTTGGTATAGTTGCCTGCAGCAAATCAACAACGGAATCAATCACCCTCATAGGTGCCAAACCAGAAGAAGATGATGGAAAGGTGACAGGATAAATCGGTAATCAGGTCAGCAACGATGATACATATCGATGATACATCGGGAGAGAGAGAGATAGAGGACTGACGGGCGGTGAAACAGGAGAACATCTCCTCGAGGGCGGTCAGCAGCTGCTGGTACCCTGCGTAGGCGTCGAGGTCAACCTTACGAAGGTAGGGCGTTCCATCCACGGCCACCTTCACATAGGTGCAGCTCCTTAAAGCGTTCCTCCGGAACGACCTCACCGGCGGCCAACCCACCACCTGTGCCCTGTCAAAAGCAGAAAACAAATTAAAGAACGATGGTATTACGCCTCAACCAAAAGGACGAGATCGTTAGGACGGCCGTTTTCTTTGCTCCAAGGGCGGCGCGTCAACCAGATCGTGGAATCACTGGGCACACCATTGACATCGGTAATCGACGCTCGTCTTCGTAACTGATAGAATAAGATACGTCCAGGCAAGGGGCAACGTAGGAATGAAAGGCACTGCTTGGTCAATATGAGAACAATCTAGGGGTAATTAGGTCCTCTCATCGACGGTCGGCAGGCAGGCCCACTTGCCGTTCGCCATCGAGACGACCCAAAACACCCACCAAATGTCGGCAATTCCGAACGCAGGGCTCCGGAAATCGAGACAGTTCACAGGAGTAAAATCGTAATTTTGGAACATGAGGTGGACGCATGCGCTACTTACTTGGAGGCTGGAGACTTTCCGGCACCGGAGACGGGCCCGTCGGAGGAACCGGACGCGGGATCCTTGGGGTGCGCCTCCAACGCAGGCCTCCCAAAGCTGAGATCGATAGACTCCGAGAAACCGCGCTGCTTCTCGGGCTCCGATTTCGAACCCCCGGGCGGGGCGAGCGTCAGCTGTGTCTCCTCGTAGTCGAGACCGGACACCTCCGACTCTGTCGAGGAGCTATTCCCCGTCTCTGTCGTCGACATCTCCTGCTCCGACCTTTTCCTCCCAAGGGCAGTCGATCCGAACAAGTACAGGAGGTGAGTCGTTACAAACAGAGAGGAGAGAAGAGGCCGAGCCTCGGGCAACCTTCGACAGACGCGTGGCGGGATCGGGCGGTGGAGATTTGCCCGGAGGGTCCCTGTAGCAGAGTGGCTGTCTCCTCTACCACAGCTCGTCTAGCAATTCTCCGGGCGACCGAAGAGGAAAATAAACGAAAGCGGAGGGAGGAGGGGAAAGCCAAAGAGACAAAAGGAAGGGGCAACGGGAAGAATATTATATAAAGAGAAAAAGGAAAAAGAAGGAATAGGGGACCAACCAACGCGTATCGTGCGAGGTTGGCTGGGATCAGCGTAGACGACTCGAGAAGTTGCGGAGCATAACAATCAAACAGCTGCGTCCCGTGTTTGCTTTAACGATATTTATATGATTAGCACTTTGTTTCCCATTATTTATCTTGTCCACTGCAGGTGGTGGGGGACAAAAAAGAGGAAGAAATGGCGACGTATGAACCTTGGTGTTTTCCTGCTTGGGCATCATCGTGCCTCAAACATAACCAAATAGTGCAAGGAAAGAAAATTTTCAAAAGTGACAACTCAATGACACACTGCCGCTGTCTACAATGGCAAGAATGGCTTCAGTATTGCTAAGAAAACAGCGTATGTGATGTCGGCTTGTCAAAGTCTCCTCTTGGATTCCGTCGCTGCAGCTATCTCAATGCTTCCTCGTGTAGGAAAAACCGAGTTCATCCCCCATTCAATCACAGAATTAACCACTACTGTGACACAGTAAAAGGTTAAACTTCGAATCTCTTATGTGTATATAAATGTGTGTGCATACGTGAAGGTTGTTATTTTAGGAAACGAGAACCACCACATTGAGGAACATGTTGACACCAGCATAATAAAAGGGTATTTAACTGGTTTACACTGACCACACGACTGTGCGTCAAAAGCTTGTAAATATTATATGGGGGACAAACAAAGCTCTCTTATTTGTCGCCAATCAGATTTGAATGACTTAACATTATTCAACTTTGGAAGACAATAATGGGATCGCACATAGCATATGCCAAAATTTGTACTTTTAATAATAACACAGATCACACAAAATTTGTCCTAAAAGGAGTGCAAAAAAAGTAAATCCAGGCAATAATCATTGACCCACTGCTTAAATATATCTCCAAGCTAGCTGACCACTTACAGATCTTTGCTACCGAGCTCAAAACTGATAAATGACTGATTGTTTGATGCGAGGAAAAGCTTCCACCATTTTTTGCGAGATCAGATCTAAATACTACAAAATTACTCGAGTTGTTAGTACCAACCCAGCAATATCTTTACTGCAATTGAGCCACCAAAATATACCTTCTAAGTGCCCTAGCAAGAAAAATTAACTTTTGTACTGTAATGAGTGAGGCAAGATTCTACACTTGATGAGATCACTCCACTTCCCGTCTCAAGCATTTTTTTTTTGATCCACCTGTAGCGTTAGACAAGAGAACCATTCACTATTGGATTTTCAGGTCCTTCAAGCCATGTAGTTTTCCATTTAAGAAATGAGAATCTACTATTATGGCATCTTGGCAAGCTGCAATTCCATTTTCTGGTGGACTATGTGTGTTATTACTGATTGTACACGTGACAGCAGAGCTACTGCAGCCTCCAAAATATGTAGAATATGGAAAGTATTCTGCACACCATGCTCTCCATCCTGTAGTTGCACAAAAGTATCAGGAGAAATGATAATTTAGAATTTGACAAAGCTTATTTACCCGGACAAATATCGACATTGCCATTGGTACATATGCATACAATTACTTATTTGACTATTTGAAATATCCAGGTACACTTACTAGAAGCAGAACCGTGGTCCTTGAACACATCTTCAAGCAATTTGTGGACTGCGATACAGTCTTGACGCTTCCATATGTTGACAGGACCAAGTGCATCGTTTCTGTTTAAAAGTCCAGAATCATTAAAATATGAATATGATTGTTGACTAGTTAAGATCGCTCTTACCCCATTGCTATGGTGTTCTTCGAATCTTCAATTAACATAATTGCATCAAGCTTCTTATCTGGCTCAAGAACATATAGCATTTCAGCAGCTGCTGCTCTATGCATTAAGGAATCTGAAAATTCAGAGAGATTATATTAACAACCTCAGTGTCACCGAAAAGATAACTTGGTAGGAAACAATTTAGAAACCTTTGTGCTTCTCGAGGAAAGATTGATTAGCTTCAATTAGTGACTTTCCGCTCAACTGACTGCAAGAGATGAGAATCATAAACCTATTACCCACTTCAAAAACAATGTGAATTTGTTGAAGTAAAACAGGATTCAACAGCAACCTTATATGTGGCCGTTCTGCTACTAAAACATTCCAAACAAGTTTCTCTGAGTCTGTCTCTGGAGAAGTTAAGCTGCTAACTTTGTGAAAGAACTTTATCTGTGAAATGTTACAATGAATTAGTCTACCAAAACAGAAATAATTGTGACAGTTTATCCAGGCAAACTATATTCTACAAGATGAAAAATATGACTTCCACACATTTTTTGACTAGTAACCACAGTTGGAATTAAATGAAGTTTCCACAGACACCTTAATTTTTCTTTTCCACAGACACTTAAACCAGCTTAACAGTGTAAACAAGAAAAGTGCAAAAATTAAATAAAACCTTAAGTAAGTCACACTATCTCCAAGGTTTCTGGATGATTAATTAAAGAACAACATTAATATTCCAATTTATTTTATAAGCATGAGTTATCTCCACTTTAGGCCTAATAGTTTCACAAAATCCAACTTCCATGTCCGTCCAACTTAAACA
The DNA here is from genome assembly GCA_029747655.1 of Ensete ventricosum. Classification (NCBI taxonomy): domain Eukaryota; kingdom Viridiplantae; phylum Streptophyta; class Magnoliopsida; order Zingiberales; family Musaceae; genus Ensete; species Ensete ventricosum. The sequence continues at coordinate 55,750,138 of JAQQAF010000004.1, forward strand.
TCAATAAAGTCAAATTTTGACTCTTCTAATTGACACTCTTCTGTTTCAATTATCATCCAAAGTAAATTTTCAAATCTTTCATTCATGGCGTTTGACAAAACTAGTGATATATGCTAGGACCCGGACAAGTTCAGGCATGATTGAAACTGGACATGAAACTGCTTCAAGCAATGGATTGGAGGACCAAATTTGAAACATTTTACTGTTGGGATGTGGTACAAGAGATCAGTTCCAGATCAGCTGCAGTGGAGCATAGGTCCAATATATGCTAAATTATTAAAAAGTAAAAACTAGCTAATAGAATAAACAAAACTCAAATGAAAGCTTGGCCAAGTCAATCACGCAAATTACCTAATTTACAAACTGTAAGGTCAGAATTCATAGCCAAATCTTCGAGCAAGAAGAACAAAATAAGCAAAGAATACCCAGGACATCACTGGAATTCTATAGCAAAATTTAAAAAATTTATAGAAGTATCAGAATATATAGATTAAAAACACTTCATTTTGTAATATTCTCTACTAGGATCCTAGTCCAGGTCTAATAAATTCAAAGAGGTTTTATCTCAGACCCATAACTACCATAGGGGCCATAAGTTGGCTTTGGGCAACTGGGTCCTATTATCCAAAGAAAACCAAATTACTAAGTACTTGCATCAAATGATCCATCTAGTAAGTGGTAACCACAATCAAACTTCTCAGGTATTCTCCCTTAAGTTCAAGTAATTTCTCCAATAGAATAGTACCAAAATTCTTGCAATGCAAAATTTAAACCCATAATACCAATGATCTTGTTTTGTCCATATTTATAAACTTCCTTTTCTCCTTCACTCAGGCCTCCTCTAATATTCAAAGTATGGAGCCTTGAGATATTAGAGGTATGATGAAGTGCTGATCATCGCAACAAAGAGGCGTGATGACCTGGATAATGTGAATGCAATCAAAGGTTTTCGACTATCATAACTATGATTAAAATCCATAAAAATTTCATGCATATTCACATATATAAACTTTGAATATCATATATCCACAGATGTAGATGAATCACATATCGGTGCAGCCAATTTAGATATGCAGTTTTTCATTAAAATAAGTTGTTCTGAGAAGCAAAAGCTAAACCAAGCAAGTTTACAAGTTGGTAACACGTACCAAACACCGATGACAATCTGGATCGTTCTCATTCAATTTAAGTAGATGCTTAACAGCCTGAAGATTTAAAAAAAAAAGTTGAAGTCAGAACAATTATAATTATCAAGGTTAAAGAACAATATTTACAGAGTACACATCATATGGGACAGTGCAAATTAAGGTCCATAAGATTTTAAATTAGTTGCATACACTGCATGGGTAGGGAGCAAAGCAAATTGAACTTAATCAAGCTCAATCAAGAAATTACAGTATGTCTTGTTTTTTTGAGTTCTAGCCACAATATCCTAGCATCCTAGTCAGAAAGACAAAATTGTAGCAAGCCAGTAGAGGTTAGATGCCCCAGCTTTTACTTCAACCTTATCACATAGAAATCATGTAAAACTATAATTTACTACTAAAAATACTAGGAAAATTGAATTACCTAACATGATCAGATTAATTAGTTGCTGGTACGGTAAGAATCGACTGATATTTACCAGTCCAAGCCAGGACCTGTACAATACCATGTGGTCCAGTACTGGTATTTAATTTTTTAATACTTTTTCAGTTGATAATAGATGACACAGGCCGGTATGTGTCCGATACACTGATACCACAGATTACCAAAACGAGTTTTGAACCGAGATATAAAATAATTTATAAATGTTATTGCCCCATCTCTAAGAACAATAACACACATCTGACATGATCGAAGTATAGAAAATGCTCCCAAAGAAACATACACAAGATACATGAATGACAGTGACATGAATGAGTCTATCCTTCAAGAAACAAACAAATTATAAGGAAGCTTTAGCCAAACATTCTTTAATCAATAAAGAAGTGAGCACTTAGGTAGCTCAACCTTCCATTACATAGCCAGATCAACAAGTGAGCACCTAATTGCTTTCTAGTTTCAAAATCTAGACATCGAGTTCTAGGCCCTAGTTTCAAATTTGGCGAATGTTTCACTTTCAGGATGGCGCAAATGAAAGTTCAGGCTAGAACAACTTGAATAGACCAGTGTTGTTAAAAAATGCCGGGGTGCTCAGGCGAGGCAAGGCCCAAGCACCTCACACAGTGTCCAGGATGTCGTGCTTCACTGTGAATATAAAGAATCGAACCAGATTGTCAATTATGTTTTGATTTAACAATATCTTGGTTCAATCGAACCAGATTGTAAACAAATAGTATCTTGGTTCAATCATAGGTAACTCCTCTTCTCACTGTAACTAGTTTTAAATAGTTTAAAACTGATATTAGTCCCTATTTAGAATTGTTAACCTTATATAAGACTCTTAATTTCTATATAGAACTAATATCCATTTAGCGCTGTTAATCACTATTTAGAAATGTTATTAGTCCTTATTTAGCACAGTTAATTTATATTTAGAACTATTATTAGGGTTTAAAGAAAAAAGACAAGTGTACAAAGTAATATTACAATCAATTTCATGCCATATTTTTATTTTGATAATCATATTTATCAATTGTACTAATATATTTTTATATTTTAATATTCTAAAGCGTCTTGCTTCGGTCGGGTGGGCGCCTAGCGCCTCAGGCATTTTGCAACCTTGATGCCTATCACTTTTAAAAACACTAGAATAGACTGAGGATTGGGATACTTTACTGAAAGTTGTATTGGCTGACTATAACAGACTTCTGCTTACCAATCAGTAAACTGTCAATTTATTTTGTACAGAAAAGATAATAACTATTGCTTCAAAAGACGATTAAAGAGAACATCCTTAGCATTGGAGCACAGAATCCTAGACAACTCAACAATCCATGTTCCTTTCCAAAAAAAATTGGAATTGTATTTCCTGGCATAATTAGCTAGCCAGTCTGCAGCTCTGTTACTTTCTCTATAGACACGACAAACTTTAAAAATCCATACATCATAAAATCCTAAATATACATCATAAACTTAAGGATCTGCCATGGGGATTAGGCCCGATTGTTCAAGATATCCATGGGTAAAGCTGCATCAGCCTCAACATGCATAAATTGCACACCTCCTTAAGAGCAAATGCTCCAGGCCTGCTTTGAGTTCGATAGATGCATTTAGGAAATTTGATCTATCTTGGATATACCTACACCCAGCCGAGATACAATCAACAGTCGTATTTCATATTAAAAACTAGCTCCTCCCATATTCTGTATGTCATTCCAAGCTTCATCTAAGTTTAGCTTAAACCGTTCTACAACAGGTTTTTCCCACCTTACATTGAGATGAAACATCTCATGTATTCCTTCAGATATTTTTGGATTCAACATAGCTAAGAGCATAATTAACAGCCTTATAGAGGACATTTCAAGGCTTAAGTTCATGAAGAGAATCACTGCTAGCTTTCCAAAGAAGCCATGAAACATGGCTGTTAAAGCTCTTAGGAGCATACCATTCAACATGTTCCTGTCATTTCCTCCTTGAGCCATAGACCATCCAGCCAACCTGACATAAACCTAGATTGCACAGAAAAATATTGCAAATAAAGCCCCAAATCTGTCATATTATTATCTTTTGTGGCCAAGGTATATAACATAATTGCATGTCATAGTTCCTATTAGGCTTTTGTTGTTGTCGAGTTTTAAAAATTAAGCAGATTGACCTAGGCTCAGGTTCAAGCTAATAACATCGGCTTCAGTTTCAAGCTACTGTATTTATGCCCAGACCAAAGATCAAAAACGAATAGCTCATGACAGGCTCTGACTTGAGGAAGCCTGAGTTCCCACTGATCTTCTACGTAATGCTAAAAGACCAGTTCAGCATTTGGTGAAATCCAATGAGGAAATCAAAACGTCCCTTCCAGTGCACCTGGCTAATGCCCTGTGACAGACACCAGTACCAGACCCTTTCTTCCAAAGAAACAAGAAGTGTAGAAACTTTATTGGCTGTAGGTGGCTCCTCTAATCAAAGTCGGTCTTCTGTTTTCTTTAGTAATATCAGGATCATAATTCATCCATGACACATGCTTCTTCCTTTTTCTTTGAACTAAAAAAATAATTAAAATATCAATACTTGATTATTACCTTCAATATCCCCCACTACCTTATATGTTTTTTCTTATCCATTATGCTCAGTTACATCCGACCTTTTATATTTATACCAAGGATGAAGGATCTTACAAGTTACTGTTTCGTTGGATGTAAAAAGTAGAAACATTATTAATGACAAGATGAACAAACCCTGCAAACAAAACCATGCTCCCAGCTTGGTAATGAATATAAGTATAAATATCACATATAAAGTACATAATGCAAAAGAATCATGTTTCTTTATTGTAGTTTCAAGCAGTGATTTAAAAAACGCTAGGCGTCAAAAGGCACCAAGGTCCCAAAACGCCCGAGGCGCTAGGTGCTCTCCCAGGCGCTCGCCCGAGCGAAGCAAGACGCTAAAATATAAAAAATATATAATACAATTAATAAATATAATTATTTCAATAGAAATATAATATTAAATTAAGAAAATCTAGAAACATGATATTAAATAAATATTAGTATTATTAAAATTTAATCAAAATAATGTATTATTAATCTAATAAATAAAAAATTATTCAGTATACTGTTTACAGTATACTGTTAACAACTACTATTAACAGTATACTGTTAATAGTACACTAATAGTATATTGTTAAGATACATTATACTACTGTTAACAGTAGATAGGCGAGGTGGCTGACTTCGAGAAAGTTGCTTACTAAGAGCAGCGAAAGCGACAACGACAGCGGCAGCGACGAGCAGCTACAGTGGTAGCGGCGACCAACGACAACGACAGAGAGCAACGGCAGCGATGACAGCGGCAGAGAGCAATAGCAGCGGAGAGCGGCAGGCAGCGATAGCAGCGAGGGGCGGCAACAGAGTCGGTGACGTAATCGCGATTCGTGAGTGGGATTAGGGTTGAGGAAGCAATTATCGATGCGTTAGTTGGTTTGATTGAACCAACTAACACGAATTCGATCGAACCAGGCTAAAAGCCTGGTTCGCCTCACCTGGTTTAACCCGGGCGCTCGCCCGAAGCGCCCAAACCCTGGGCTCGGGCGAGCGCCTCTTTGAAGCATGCCGCCTGAAGATCGAGCGAGGCGCTTGGGCCTCGCCTCACCCGAGCGCTTAGGTGAGCGCCCGAGCGCCTTTTGCAATCGTTGGTTTCAAGCAAGATAACATTTTGATTTTTGAGTAATAAATAAGAATGTGAAGTGAGGTTACCTGAAATGCTAACAAAATCTTCTGTTTTCTCATGTTCACTTCAAAAGAAAGAATGTGTGTTTCCAATGAATTAGCTGAGTTACTCTGAAGCAACTTTAGATATTTTGTGGCTTCCAATAATGGATCCTCAACCTGCATAAAAAGAATATATTGACTGGGTTATTTAAGCATACCATACCAACGTGGCAGATCTCTAGACTACACAAATCAGTGAAATCAACTTCTTTGAATTAAAATAAAGGAAGCCAGATAGCTGTTGCATTGCATAACCAAAAGATTTGAGAGCTCAAACGAACATTGAAAGTTTAGAAGGGACCTGCAATAGCTTTTTCCCATGAGGATCTAGATCAACTGGTCTAGAATTTTGTCGCTTGCCAGATTTAGATGTGCCAGAAGTTGTATCCTCATTTCTTTCTTCAGCTTCCTGCAGAATATCAAAGAGAAATTTGGAAGAAAACATCCCAACAGAAGAGCATCTACAAGTGTAAAAAATTCTGGCTAAATTACTTTCTTGGCACGAGCTTCTGCCTTTTTCTGTTTTTGTCTCATTTTCTTCCTCTGTGAAGGAGGCAACTGTGACATCTCATCACCTTCCTCTGTTGCCGACTTCGATGGAAAATCATGCAACTTTATATAGCATCTACAGTTAAAAGGTCACATTCAATTGGTTAATTTTCCAAGCAAAATAAACTTTATTGTACATAAATGTTTTGTCAAATTAAGTCCTGTAAATAATCTTTCCATATTTGCAGATAACTGGCTGGGGTGAGTAGATCTGTCATGAAGTGCTCCTCTGTATGCTCATTTCTCAAAGGAAGACTATGTTCCTTCACCATCATTTCATCTATGATCAACGAATATTAGTACACACCTTAACACCTACCACCCAAGGTCTTAAATAGCAGTACTGGTTCCAAACCAGAATCTCATAAGACCGGTGTGTATCAGTCAGTATTGTATGCTTTGGTATACTAAAGAAAAACGAAAATGTCTTACTATGTCAATATATATCAGCACAGTTAGTACACCAATATGAAACCAGAACAGTATGGTACAATTGTCAAACTGGTATTTGAAATCTTGGAAGAAGGCACAAGGATCGATGAAGAATGAGAAGGGTTAGGACAATTGAAGAAAGGAAGGAAGAATAATGGTAAACCACGTGATTGTAGCAAATATGAAGTGTTTGATATTGACAAATTGGGAAAGCTTATTGGAAACATAAAAAATGATTATACAATTGCATGCAGTGAGAACACTGTCATGCAGAAGCAACAAATCAACTTAAGCCAAAACCTTGTGTGATGCAGACATAGAAGCATATCAATATCTACTACCAATGTTAAAATGAGACCGACCATTGAATGAGTTTTGAAACAGGCAAAAGGAGTTCTAATGCCTTGTGGTTCTAATTGTAAAATATTTTTTATGTAGTTCATCAAATTGATAGATTAAATTGGAGCATAATATAAAGTGTAACCATTAAATACTGTTATGCTATTTTTGGTTATTTAATCCTTCTTCAGCAATCTTTTGCCAATCAAGATGCTAAAAAATGCTACCTTTATAGTACACAAATAACAGATAAATTATCCATTCCATGCTCAAACTTATTCAATCAGTTTAATGCTAATCAGGTATATGATAAGGAATCTTTTATGGTCAATGGTCACATTGTATGTATAACTCTAGGTTTTGATTGCAACTAATTTTATGCGAAGTAAAAGAATAACAAGTGTAACATCTGAAAAAGTTCAAACTGTTGACAGAAGGATGCACTCAAGAACTCAATCAAATAGACATCGAATCAAGGAAAGATGCAACTCCACCTTATGGTACCGACTGCAGCTTTATGGAAATATTCATGTGAATGCAACTGGTCTTGAAATTTCAGCATTGATACATAAGCCCGTAGAGTCATTTTACGCAAACAATAAGAATGGAAGTCAAATTGATCCTCGGTCATGTCTGAATAATGCTTCTCAACGGCTAAGTAGTTTTTGAGTGCACGTCCTAGATCACCTTGACGGAAGTAACTTTCACCAGAGGCAAGTTCGTACCTTCCACAACACGTACATGCCAGAAAGATTGCATAAAGCGCAAAGACAAATGAAATTTTTCAATCAAATAGTCAATCATGACAGAGGAAACTCAAGCATACCACATGCACTGCATGTCATGAAGATTATTGTGCTGATCCCCATCCTTAGTAAACAAAACAGCTGTTTTCTCTGCTAATCCAACCTTCATCGATCAATAAATAAAAAATATTACTTCCACAGACTCAAACAAGAATATCATATAATGCCTAGTATATCTAGGTCAGAAAGTAGGATACCTGATCAGCTTGAAGCATACGCATAACACACTCAGTATTCAAGTAACGATCCGCAAGATCCATAGACCTAGCTTCATCTGCCAAGGCAGCTGCAGCAGGCAAATCACCAGCATTTTCTAGTATCCTGCCCTGTGATCAAGATGAGAAAAATGTGATGAATGAACAAATGATCATCTAGTTGTTGCTAGATATAAAGACATAAATTTTCTATTTACTAAGGAGGCTAATTTAGAACTAACGGTAAGAATAATTGTCAATCTGGAAGGTGTATATTGAAAGAGATCTAATATGCTTAAAAATTAATTATGTCATAGAGCCTCCGCCAAAAAATAGATCTGATGTGGGAAGAAATTACTACTCCAAATCACAAGATGGAATCTGAGATCCAAAGGGGAATAATAACTCAAGACTCTTAATCCTGCTTCTAACACGCCTCCAATTAGTAAAAGACATAGACACTAGCATTAACACTTCAAATATCTAAATCAAATTCCCCTCCCAATAAAGCTTGTCAATTCTCATGTTGTAGCTTAGAAGAAAGCTCACTACAGCAAGACCCTGCATCCCAATAATTCTTATCTAACACAGTCCCATCTTTACGACCAATATATACAGCTTAACCACCTTCATGCAAGTTTGTCACTTATTTAAAATATCTTCCCCAAAAATTTTCACATCCCTCACTTCACCATCAAAGAGATTTCCTGTCAAGATCACATTTTGGATTCTTCATTCCAAATCAGTTCTGAAAATCTCTAAGATCAACCAGTCAAAAAGAAGACATCCTCATAAAAACAACTTCCAAAACGTGGAATTAAAAATTTCTGAGCCAAGTTTTGCTGCTACCTCAGTTTTGATTTCGAATTCTAAGGCAAAGTATTAAATCTTACAACCTTTTGATACAGAGAAGAGTAAGTGTACTTTGATGGACTTTACTTCTTACACATACTTTTAAGTATTTTCACAAAAAGGCATATACATGTCGTATACGTCTTGTCAAATAAAGCACCGGCTGCTGAAATGTCTGATCATTTCAAAATCTTTCATGACAATATAGTATAACCAATATCTTCTTATACTAATATATTTGCCAGTACTTAACTGTAGTTGTTCTTATATGCAACCTATTAATTCTAACCTTTATTTCCCATCACTTGACATTATAAAAGATAATACTATACGTAATACCCTGATTTAATCTCACAGACACAGTGGGAAAAGGCTCAAACAGATGTATAACTCTACCATAATTAACACGGCTTAAACATTTTTGACTAATAGTTCAGGTTATCCCATCAGGTTGGGTCATGACGTTATAAAATGTCATTTGGATGCCTCAGCTAAAAGACATAACCAGGTAAACCTCATCTTTGAGAGAGAGTTTACCTAGATACCTTTAACTACATGAGATTGTATATAAAGCTTGATACTAAAACAACTTAATCTTTGAGAGAGAGTTTACCTAGATACCTTTAACTACATGAGATTGTATATAAAGCTTGATACCAAAACAACCCTTCATTTTAACATGGAACTGTTAAATCTAAATAGTTTAGCATAACTCTTTCTCCAAGAAAAAAAAAATCACCCCCTTCCTTAGCAACACAAAGTATCCCAAAACAAGCAAGACACAGAAATATGGAAGAGACACACCAACTTGACTAGAAAACTCCAACTAATAAACACTATTGTGTCTTTGAAAATTGGAATAAATATAGTAAACCATAATTTGCATATGACAGTTTCATCACTGATAAGTCAGATATGTCCTCAAATTTGCTAATGTTGATTTATGACACAAACCTTAATGGAGTACAAATCAATGACTGTTGGAGTGTGTTCAATAGCTTCATCAATTTTAGCTAGAGCAAGAGAATACTGGCCTCGTCGGTCATAATGCTGCATCACAACAGAAGCAAAAGTCTTGACTTATGTAATACATATTCAGAATGACATAAATCTAATTTCATAAGAGACAACAAAACAAACCTGGGAAACCAGAAACAAAGTCCACATGATTGTTGAAGGAGGCTCTTTTTTGGAACTGAAATTTGAGAAGAAAAATTATGACCACAATCACAAATGCCATTTCTACGGAACACATCATTATGCATTTTAAATGGAATCTTAGCAATAATTTTCAAAGGCTTAGGCTGTTGTTTGAAAGAAATACATCATGACATGCTTATTCTTAGCTAAATATTTAAGATCAGAACAGTATCAGAGCCAATACAATACAGGTTAGAGATCATTAGAAGACATATGAAATTAACCGAAGGTAGTGTTCAATTTATGTATTTTCATATGAACTTATGAAGCATTCTAGAAAAGCTCCTTCCTATCTGATGCAAAATACTTCTATTAAAGAGATTGCCTAACAATGTCTAAAAAGTTGCAACATTTCCTAGTTTTAGTATTTACATCTTAGTTTCTCCAAACGAGAGAATAACTGAATGACAAGGATAAAATAATGTCAGAACCACAGTCATGTGCAAATACTCACTGCCAATCCAGCCAAAGTTCTTGCCTAAAGATTCTTTTTAAACCTAAGTTGTTATAAAATGATCAACATTTTTTGTCAAATCATGTATCTTGTTTCAAGTAGTAAGGAGTCTCTATAGGATATTCATCAGCCAGAATTCAAGTTTAGGTTGGCAAGGTGAATCTTATGCTAAACTGTCCAAATTATGCTGTATGGCTATTTTATAACATAGCTATTCAATAACTAATCTGAAGATAATTATTGTCATGCAACAATTGAAATCTTGAATGGTTCAGCATGATTTGACTGTTATATATGGTCAACAGTACGACCAGTACATGGACCAATCCAAATCAATTAAACAGAAATTCACAGTGATCATCATGAGATAAAAGTCTGGTTTCAAAATTACCTTCCTGGAAAGCATCCTGTTGATTTAATTGAGTGTTCTAGATGAAGAAATAATTGTTCAAGAATGGCTGCCTGCAAAATGAATCCAACTGCTCAATGATTTTATCAATTTTTTATTTGAAAAGCAATTTGGGAAGAAATTGAATAGGTCTTTCATTAAGGATTCTGTATACCTTTCCATTTCGTTCATACAAGGGGCTAAGATCAGAGAACAATGAAGGAACACCCTGAATGTGTGACAAGTTATGTTAGCTTTGATTGGCCACTACACCCAATTCGAAGAGTATAGAAAACTGAGAAAAAAATAAAAATAAGAAACAGCATGACCCACTACAGAAGGGTCACAATTTTATAATACAAAAAGCTTAACAATTAATGTGGTAAAATAATTTTTCTAACCTTAGTTAATAAAGGCCTGACATAGTTGTCTGCTGCTTCCCGAAATGCATCACCCTCTAGAAAATCAAGTGGTATTCGCTGAGCAAAGAAAAAAGAAGAACCCAATAGGTGATACGGTAATTGCAAATAGAACATTGCAGGGATGATACAGCATATAAATAATACAAATAAAATAAAAATTCTGCTAAAGATTAAGAAGCTCGAGTAACTGCTCGAGAAAACATTCTAAAAGGCATGACGATGCTATGGCAATCAAGAAGAAAACAGAAGAGTTTCGTTTGCAGAAACTTCCTGAATTCTAGTTGCCTCAAAAGAAATGATAACAACATTCTACCAGGCATGAACCAAAAATGAACAACAGAGATGATTCGTTACAACCAAATAATTTATAACATTTAGAAAGAGTAACTAAAAATATAAACCAGAATCATTGTCCAATTACAAGAAAAGATTATTTTACCTTAATAGCAGAAGACCAACTGTATTGCTCCCTAAGTGACTTATACAAAGCATCTAATCTTTCAATTTCATCAGATGTATATACACCTTTTTCAGAATATAGTCCAAGACATTTTTGCAGGCCAATAAAGTACCTGTTTAACGAAAAGGAACAATAATTAATACAGTTTGAAGCCTATAAAATAGGTCCACGGCTTGGATAGAAAAGAATGAGATAAAAGATAACCAAAAATCCAAATGGCATTTAAGAATATGCCGCATAGTCAGTATATGGAAAAGCAAAAAAAAACATTTGGCACTAGGTGGCTAAAAAGATAGTTTTAAGTCCCATGGTCCATCTCACCGGTCCGTATCAATGTATCGATCAGTTGTCAGTACGGTATATACCAAACTAAACAGAGTCAAACCGAGCATACCGACACATGATACATGAGGGCATACCAATTTACCGACCATACCAGTCCCCTATCACACTGATACATATCGCCTAAACCGAGCAGTACGATGAACCTTGAGTTTGACCGCTAAATGCTCTAGTAGAATAGAAGATAATATTTTTATAGATTAATGGCTAAAAAGGATCCATGTAGGCAATCCCAAACAGTTGGTAGATGATCATTACTGTTAAATGAATATATAAGGAAAATAGGAAACTATCTCAACCCCAAAAGAAATAATGTATGCCTATCAAGATTCTTATGATAAAGAAAAGTAATTAAGACCCTCCATCAATATCAAAGCAAATTTCTAAGCAATGAAGTGAGACCAAGTATCTGCTGCAGTATCAGCACCTGAGGGTACCAAATGCATAAACATATTTGACTGAAAAAATAAGAAACTTGAAAATCTACAGACAGAATAAAGCATGTCATACAAACAAAAAAGAAACAGAAGAAGAAAATTCAAATATCATCCCTTTGATAATTAAAAGATTCATATACTGAACCACTTACCTGTAATTGTCAGAATTCATAAAGAGCAGGGACCTATATATTTTCTCCCCTTCTTCGAAGAGACCAAGTTTCAACACAATGGATGCCATTTGTTCCTTGAAGGCTAACTTATCCACCTGATGAGAAAATAAGAATACAAGCAACAAAAATGTTGTAACAAGTCAAAAAGATGATCTAATGCATAAAAAGATATCTGATATTAACAGTTGAGGACCTTCATGTAGACAATACTGACCTTTCCATTGATACTTTGTATAACTAGAATAACAGACTGTGAACTACATAGCATCAACTAAAGTGAGAACTTACAATTTTAGCCTCCTTCCTGTGCATTTCCTCCAGTGCTCTGTCAAGCAACCCACATTCCTCTAACAATGAAATCTGTAAAAACCATAAGAATATAACCTTCCTCATAAGCACCAACAAAGCCTATATTCTAAAGTAACAACAAACAATTTATGAACAATAACAGAAAAATGGTGGATGAAGACAATGTAAATTGCTTTGTCAGTAAATTAATTACTGGTTGGATTAAGCCTTTTGTCTATCAAGAAAACAAGCCCGAAGAAAAGATGCCATTGGTGTTTTTACATGATAATGAATGCATAGTCATGGAGACATATAAGCATCAAGGTTCCCTCTGAGGTTAGTTTTAGCAATACAGCCTTCAAATAAACTGCATGATCCATTGAGCAGCACTCTGCGAAAAGATGCTATTGGTATTGTTACATGATAATGAATTCATAGTCATGGAAACATATAGGCATCAAGGTGCCCTCTGATGTTAGTTTTAGCAATACAGCCTTCAAAAAAACTACATGATCCATTGAGCAGCACTCGGATTACCTAGCTATCAAAATAAAATATATTCTTCACATACTTCAATTTTTTCTACGAAAATTTTTGGATATGTTAGTGGCCACAATTTGATACTAATCAAGAAATTTGACTAGTGAAACAAAGAAAACAAAAGAAGAAATGCTGGAAAAGCATTTATCATTATGAATGGAAGCCACATGTTAAGAAAATCACTTAAGTTAACAACTTATACTTAAAAAAGGAAGTCATACATTAGAGAATTACCTAAACTATCAACAAAATGCTAATTCAACTTGCAAAATGAAACATAAAAAAATTAAAGCCTTGTCCAAACAAACTGTAGTGAGCTTCATAAATTCCCAAGTGCATTTAGGTCTAATAAATGGCTGTTTCCTTAACTAGTATACTCCAGCCTTTCATTTTCTCATTTAAGCCTTCAGATGAAAATAGAATGGAACACTTTAAGTCAGAAGCTTAGCATTATATTCAACGTCCAGCATCATGAAGCAAGAATAGATTACTTCTAAAGAAAATTTGAAAAGCTTGATTCAAATTTTCAGACAAAAATTAAAGGGTTACATTTATAAGCTAATGGAGTTAAAATAAGGTAATAGTTACAACAGCTGTGTGGAGTTATCATCATACATTTTATCAACAGATAATGATGAACATCACATTGTCCACAGATATTATCATATGCCAAACTAATCAGCAGATAAGCTCTCTAGATAGCTGATATGCCAAACTCATCAGGCTTTCTAGATAGCCGATATGCCAAACTCATCAGGCTATCTAGATAGCTGATAGTCTTTCCTCTTGCAGCAGAAGGAAAAAAGAAGAAGAAATTTGCTGCCAGAACTCAGCAAAAATCAGATGAAAGCAAGGTTTGCAATTTCGACCTGTATCGCCCAATATGGGTGTACATACCAGTCGGCCAGGTTGCCGGTACGCGGACCGCCCGCTACCGGGCGGTATTGCCAAAAATCGACCATCGACGGTCGATTTTCGGGAGAAATTGGATTGATTGAGGGAGAAAAAGGGAAGAAGAAGAAGAGGAAAAGAAGAAAAAATAAAAGGAGAAGAATAAAACCTAGCGCCGTCCTCGCTCGCACACCGTCGCCACCCGCAAGTCGCCCACGCGCCGTCACCGGGCGAGCGCCTTCGCCCGCGCGCTGTCGCTGGGCGAGCACCCTCGCCCACTTTTTCTCCCATGCGAGGAGACGAAACGTCTCCCGACGCGAGGAGAAAGATCGAGGCGACGTTGCCCCTTTTCTTTTCTTTCTTTAAATATATTTAATATATTAATATTATATTATATTTATATTATAAAATATTATATTATATTTTAATATACTAGGTGGTACAAACTATGCATACCACTCGGTACCGGTGCCGACAATATGTCAATACACCGGTACGAACCTGTAAATCAAACCTTGGATGAAAGATTTTAAAAGAAAACTAGAATATAACATAAGTTATGAGAAGGATAAGGCCTGCCAACTCTAAAAAAGCCTCCCGATAATTACATAACAAAGGTTTTTCATCACCAGTGTAACATTATCAATCCTACTTGCATAATATCTTACAAAAAACCCTTCCTTTTCTAACATGATTGATCTCTCTTTTCAACAGTCCGTACTCTTTAAGGAGATACCATCTTCATTTCTCAACACCCTAATTTTCTACAGGGAATGTGCATATACTTCTTAAACAAGATCTCACTCCTAGAGACAATTCTAGACCAGACTACGGCAAGATATTAGCAATATTTTGCATATTGATTATAAAATATACCAAGATTTTGTTTTTTTAACATTTTTTATGTGGACAATTATTAAAACTGCATATCCTTCCAATGTAAAAGAATTTCCTAGCACAACTCTTCAAGCATAGTAATCGGCAAGTCTACCAGCCTAGTCATAAGGTCCTGATCAAGAAAGCTACTACAAAGAATGCAAAAGGAAGAAATTACTGCACAAGATCTAATTAACAAAACAAAGAAACATGATACATATATCTCTTTAAGTTACATGATCTAAACATTGCTACCTTATACAAAAGCATTTCACCATGTTCATAACGTTCATTCTCTGGGGGATAATCATCTTCAAGTGTCCCTTCATAAGCTTCTAGAATATCAACAGCCTTTAAAGCACTGACAGGCACAGAAATCAATGGTAAGTAACAAAAAGTTATATAATGTTCTTATACTAAGAAAATATAATAGAGAATCATTGGATGTTAAAATTACAAATTTCAACATCCTAGAAAGAATCCTTCATCTTACCACAATGCACAACAAAAATATGGGTCATAAATTGTGATATCTATCATAAGCAGAGAAAACATTGAAAAATTAATACCCTTAGCACTTGTCAAAGAAAAGAATATTCTAAGAGTACGTGCAAGCAAAGCATTTGTCCAAGAACCCCAATGCCACTTGACTGATAGGAAGTTTGTGAGTTCCCTGTGACCAAAGATGATGGCAAAACCTTGCTACTATTGTGGTACTAATTAATGATCTGATGCTTTGGACAGAAAACACCTAAAACAATTTATCAACATTTACTCATGAAGCAGTCATGAGTAGGAACAAGGTTGGCATGGTTAAACTGAAGTAGCTGCAATTAGATTAGCTTCCAAGCTAGAACTACATACCTAACAGGCAATTTTGCACTGACGGAACTCACAAGATGAATCACAACATGAACTGTAACAGAAACGTATAAGTTCAGCGCCTGTTTTAGGAGTACTACTAATGAGCAATTTAAACAAACTTCCACCATGTCAACTGTGTTGCCTATGACAGTCAAAACATTCAAATCAATGCAGTGAGCGAATAAAGGCATGATGGACAGACCTCCAAATATGTGTAAATCCACAATTATGATTTCATGAGCACATGTCAAAGAATATAGGGAGAATCATTGGCACAATGCAGACTGTACTGCAGCACTTTACTCAATCCAGCACTGACATGATACAGCGCCACTCCATGCTGTTGATGTCCACCAAAAATGGCATTTTGAAGTCCCAAAAATCAAGACTTCAAAAAATTGTGTTGGAATCAAAGACTAATTTCAAAGATTCTAGAGCCTGCTTGGTGATAGAATCTTGAGAAAATAAAAAAGTCAAGAATTTGACCTTTAAATTGACCAACCTGAGGTCCTCCAACTAAAAGTGACCTCATTTAATATATTTTATTTTTCAATGTCAACAGGCTGATGGTTGGATCAGCACTAGCTTCTAAATTTCACCTGCACAAAGGATCTGAACCAGGGCAAATCAAGGGCTGACCAGCTCTCTTATACTCGGATCTTCAGCATGACACTACATTGTGCAGAGTTTGAATGGTCTATCCAGTCATCCCAGATTCACCTATGGGTTAAGAGAATGTGTAACAAAAAATCATAAGAGAGAGGTTGTTTGGAACATTTATGTGGTCTCAGGGAAGTGTCAATAGAAATAAATAAGGTTTAATTGTACCAATAGCAATACAATCAAATTAACTACACAAAAATATCATGAATTTATAGAAGAAGGCAGAAAAAGCACAGCTCTATGCTGGGATAAAATCCTGGAAATCTGGGCATGTTTCTCTTTCAAGCAGATATTTGTCAGTTCTTTCTGCCCCTCTGCACAGTAATGCTTCAATAGAACTATTATCTGATTCCATCACATGGAATGAATATTAGGGCATTTATATTCTCCATATAGAAATGCTGTGCTGTGCTGTGCTTTTACTTTCTACCCCTTAACAGAATTAGTGTGCTGTGCTTTTACTTAACCAAAGAGGATTGAACTGTCCTGCTATATTCTAAAAAGAGACAAGGTGTGACCTAACGTAATCTATCATCCGCAAAATAAAGGACTCTCAACATATTGTCAAATCTCATAAACATATTAATGGTAAAAACAACTAGTAGTCATCGGTGAACTATTATGAGTTCCCCAAGAAAATGACACATACTTGGAATTCAAGTGATGAGCAACAGCAAAGCCAATCCAGTTCATGCGGTGGTTTGGCTTAAGTGACAAAAGTTGCTGTCTAGTTTCGACAAACCCAGTCAGATCCCGCATTTGCACCTGCAAAAAGAATGTACCTATAGTAAATCAAATTTGATTTGTACTTAATATAATAATTATGACATCACTAAAATGAAAATAAAAAACAAAACAACATTTTAAAAAAATAACCAAAGCTAAACTGAAACCTCAAGAAGCCCAACATTTTAAGCTGAGATCACATTAATCTAAGAATGCATGTGTAAGCTACAAAAAGTGACCACTTAGTTAAGGGACCAAAACCGCCCAATAACCAGTATCAGACCAAAAGAAGATGAGCAGTCATCAGCAACAGGCACCCATGAAGTCGATAGAGGAAATGAACATTTCTTAAACTAACGCTTCTGGGCGATGGTTGGTAAAAACTGAAAATCAAAGTTGCAAATATAAACAAATGCATACATACTAAATTGCAACTAGAAAATATTTCTGTATAGGCCACAAAAGAAAATATATACGAGGCATTTACAGCAACCAAGCTGGACTACACGTAATGCTCAAACCTTGGTGTAACTTTGACTAGGCCATCAGACAACCATTCTTGATTAAATTTATGCCATAAATTATCTATGCAAAAGTTAGCATCCTATATCTTAGATTTTAAATAAGGAAATGTTTTCATCTTGAAAAATTAGCAATAGTTATGGTTGAACAAAATGAAGAGATTGTGAAATGAGAATGTCAGTAAGGTAACGAGTCGGTTTAGATTAGCGGTATGAGGAGAGGTAAAACAAAGACCTAAGAACAATTTACTGGAAATCGATGGATCTCATATTGCTAGTTTGCTACATAATGACCCACAACAGGATCAAAGGACCAAATGCCTTGACTTAAAAGCATTAACAATGTATCGGAATTATAAGTTCTAGACATGCCTAAGATAGCAATTATCATCCCCATAAAATTCACAAACAGAATAACCATATTCAGCAGTACAAAACAGAAGACAACTTTACAATCATCAAATTAAAATATGTAGGAGATGAGATAAAAATTTGTAAAGAGATAACAAGAAACTCACACAATTTAATATTAAGATCAAGAGCTAACCACTTTCATACACACCTGTAACAATGATAGATCCCGCAAGATCTCAATGTTGTCAGGATCAATCTTCAAAGCATTTCTGTAGCACTTAATTGCTTCCCTATATTCTCTGTCTGATCGATAGAGTAGACCATAAACATGCCAGCACACATGACTTTTAAGGTCATTCTGCAAACCTTTTTCAGAGTCAGCAAAAGTATATTTTAGATAAAATAAATGGCAACCTTTTTCTCTATATGCAGAACACTGGCTAACCTTGAGACCGCGACGAACAAGCTCATATGCTTCTGATTTCCGGTCCATACAATTCAATGTTAATCCCTTCATGGACAAAGTTTCTAACAACAGCAAAAAAACAAAAAAAGGACATCAGCCAACACTTGCGTTGAAACAAGTTGGTCAGAACACAGAGGCAAAGCACCAACAACAAAGAAGTCCACCTCCATGTTCAGGAAATTTCTTCAATATGGCATCTGCAGCCTTTAGTCCCTTTTTATATTGTTTGGTCTCATATGATTTCTGATGAAAAACAGAAAATTTTGCTTGAGCTTGAGGATTCATTACAATATGAGGAGAACAAGACTAAGCGACAAAAAAGCTGATGAAACAATTTTTTCCAGAAATTGTTTAAATAATAGATGAAGAATCATAATGGATCAAACATATTTTTACAGTACTTATGTTTCTTACACTAAATATTCAAACATTATATTTAAAAAGTTGCAATTGCTCCAAGCAGTGTCCCTAATTTACATGATAATGAATCTAATAATCTAATAGAACACCCGTGCAATAGATAAAAGAAGTTGCATGAGGGTACAGGAAAGTTACCAGAATATAGAAAGAAGTAAATTCATCACCTGCACAAGCTTTAAGCTGAGCTGCTAAATCATGTGGGTGCTAGAAAACCCTGTTTCTAGCACTACCAAAAATCTTCATGAAGCAGACGTGTAAGGCATGTCGTTATTGATGCCCACAAGGCAGCTACCCATTTTAACAAAATATCACAAACTTTCTTAGATCAGAAGAAATGACAAAATTGTTCTGTGGAATTGCACTCTGACATTATACATTCTAATTGGCATTAAAATCCAGCAGTGCTTTGCATCATGTTTGCAACTACACAACTTTATCTGGTGTTGCCTACATAAGTGCTAACTCAGAAAAATTCTTTGTCAAATACCTATCAGTCTGTCTTATAGTTGCCAAAGATATTGATGTGGTTGGTCTGTGAAAAAGTAGCAAGCACTATGTTCTTATAACCAATGTCATAAAACTTACAATGCCATAAAACCAAACAAAAACAATGACACAACAATATGGACACGAAATTTCATATTCTCTGTATGTTTGAAACCGCTAATGTTCTGTTCAAACATGTATGAGATCCAATTCTTTTCATTCCTCATCCAAGGTTGGGCGTTGACATTTCCTCCAAGCAAAGCCATGAAAAACACATCTAATAAGGCAATCAAAATCAAAAACCATTACTGGTAAGATATTATCATTTGCAAGTCGATCCTTTATCAAAAGAAAGATGCTGACCATCGTGCATGATACATGACGAGCATAAACCAGAACTGAATGCTGCTGGAGTTTATGAAGTTCATTCAAGAAAATGTGATTGCTGGTTTAATTTAACAAAACAAGTACAGCAAACACTTGAGCATATGCAGCGGAAACCATATCAACAAAGAACATGCAAAGACCTACTTTTTATCGAACAAAATTGTATAAAATCATGCATCCTTATCCCTCATAATACGATATCTATATAGGTCTAGTTAGACTATGATAGCTCATGAGATTGCTAAAAAATAGCGAAAAATGTCTCAAACAAATACGCCAACAAAGCCAAGATTACTGAATTTTGCACACATTAATATACAACAGCGGGACATGTTAACTAACTTTAAGTTTGAGAAGGAAAACCCATTTAGTAACTCGTGCAAATTAATACGAGCAACAGGTAAGCGATAACCCTGATAAGACCAGCGCTAAAATCAAGATGAACACTGACGACCAAGTAGATGTTAGGGTCATGATGAGGCAAAAGAAGCAAATCATCGGATGAAATGGAACTGCAGATGATCGATAAAATGGACAATAAAAGTTGCACTTACCACGATGACCTTGAAGAGATTGGCTTCCTTGGGGGGAAGAGACGAACCCATCCTTGGCGGAGATCTAAGGAAACCCTAGAAGGGCACGAAGCGGAGGAGCGGGGCGAGGATAGGGAGGGCAGGATCGAGTCGAAAGGGTTTCTCTTGTCTTCAATTCTTTCGGTGGTAGGGGTGCGAAGCAGCGGAGCGGAGGTATCTAATGCTGCAACCCTACCCCTTCCTCGCTTCCTTCGCAAGCATCAGCTGACCGAATGCACTGAGAGAACCATCGTTTATATGGGGATGGCATCGGGGCCGCACCTTCGCTTTGAGCATCGTGCTCCCATCATCCTACGGTCGACCGATCCTGGAGTAGCAGGGTAAGCCGATCGAACGGCTACGGCATCTTCTCGGCGCGGGTGTAGGCGGCTACAATCCCGTTGGATGGCCCAGATCAATTTTGTATTTTTTTTCAAAGCAACAAAAATATGTAGTGCTTAAAAAAAATGTAAAATGTAGCACTTCAAAATTCTTGTATACCTTAAAGCCTAAAACAGATCCAAATCACGATTTCAGTTACACCTCAAAATCTGATCAGATTTAGGGATCTTGGCAAAAGTGGTAAATCAGAAACACTCGGGTAGTCCTTCACAAATAATTAGAATGATTTAAAAATATATATTTCATAATGTTATCTTTTTTTATAAAAAATTTAATCCAAATAAAACTAATTACTTATTAACTCATATAGTTAGCTATGCTTAGCATTCTAGTTACTACACTTTAAATAATTATATTAACATCTCTATACTTATATGAAATTAAAATATTTAACTTTATTTTTTCTCGTACTCTACTAACGAAATATACCACACATATTGTCACGTGTAAAAATTATGTTAAAAATTAGATAAAAAGATATTTTTGATACTCACCGTCAAAAAGCGGGATTCAACATAGACTAAAATGGAGTTTGCTAGAGTTCCTTTATGGCCTAGATCTATGTGTGTGGGGATATACAAGTTTCCCAATGTTAAAATATCTCACCACTTTTGTTGGGCAGATAGCCCAGATTAAGCTCATAATGGGCTTTAGTGAAGCTCACAACCCAAAACTTTACTTATATTAACCTAAACCCTATATTAAGTGACCAATAGTTGAGATTAAGAGGGCAACGACAGTTGAAAATATAAAAGAGAGAGAAAGAAGACTGCAGATTGACAATAGAGGCTAGAAAATAAGAGATACATGGAAGAAGATAAGGACAGAAAAAAAAGACTATTCTCAATCATTCATATCTCAGGTTAGATCAGTTTGCAGTGGATTCTTACTGTGATCTCTTGGGAAAGTTTTGGATACTGTGTTTAGTATTATAGTCATTATATCCCTGTGATTCTCTTGTGGTTGTTGCTTGGGCTTGGGCAAAAAACCTTGAGATCTGTATATTCATTATTTTGATAATGGATTTTCTCTGGCTTGTTCCGTGATTTTTATCCTTCGAGTTGAAGGGATTTTTCACGTAAATCTTGGTATTCATTTGATTGTGATTTCTATTTGATTCTGCTGTGTGTGACGGTCTGCTAGTATTTGTTAGTATACAAAGTTTATTTCTGTTTTATTCCCATCAACTTTTTTATGAGGTTTTGAGTTTTATACTTCCAGTCATCTTCCCTAGTGATTCGACGCTATTTTGTTCAGGAAATAGTTTTATTTAATTTTGTTTTGTTCATGTGATGTCACCATGTCGTTTCCCCAACAATATATATAGCTAGTGAGAGAGTAGGTGATAGGGAAAGCAATGACGTAGGCATTGCACTACTGATTAGCTCGATTGTGGGCTACCACTTAGAATCGACACACATGTAAGAGCTCACGCCATCCCCCCACACGATCGTCGATCAGAGCACGATGCTTGGGGAAGTCGCATGAGTCGACCATCACTATACGATACGCTACTTGACCTCTTAACATCCCCTCGATCATGCCACAAAACCTCTCAGCTACCCCTCGATCGCTCCATCGGTTTCCAACGATTCGTCACCCTCAGCCATGATTTCGAAAGGGGTCGCGCGCTTAATCGCAGGGAGCATTAATTTTTGACAGTGTGGCCCAACTCTTCGGGCACATAAATTAGGTATAAAAGCCAATCGTCGAAACTAGACGAAGCAAGTACACTCACCCTAAGCTCTCTTGAGCTCTACTGAACCCTCTCCACTTTCTCTACTGACTCGAGCGTTAGAGGGGTCGGGTTGGGATATCCTCCGGTATCGACCAATTGTGTAGGACCTCGACGCGTCTAAGGAGCACCTCGCAGTGACAAAAGAGCATCCCATACAAGACCAAGGCATACCTCGAGTTGACCCTAAGCTTCCTTGAGTAGATAAGCCATACTTCGGAAGGATCACGGGTGAGTCAACAAAGCCTTGAGACTCTCATTATCACCCCAATCTTGTGCCCGAACCTCATCCATGCGATCCACTTGGGCTTCTTGGATGGGTATGTGCTTTTGGGATGGAACCAGATCGTGTGTTGATTCTCTAATCAACGGTATCAAGATAATAATATTAGAGGGGATCGTAGTAGATAAATCCACCGTCATTAGTCCTCGCATTAAGTGCTTTATCCTCCCAAAGCAAACGTGATAGGGTATCGATATCATGATGGATTTGTGTGTTTCACGCGTTGAGCTCGGAATGCTCTGTTTTCTGCTCCAAACTCGGCGGGTTCAACTTCCGGCAGGAAAGCAAAGGAAATTGATAGTGGAATACGTGTATGTAGTACATCCGAAGTCTCAATGGCATGCATGCAAATGGGCTCTGTGGTGGCTCCGAGCAGCCCCCCCCCCCCCCCCCCCCCCCACCACACGTCTGTTAGAGAGAGAGAGGAATGCAACCCAACATTGCGTGCTTTTATCAACGGAATTCACGAACTCGAGAAAAAATTTTAGATATTAGGTATTCTCGATTGAAATAGACATAGAATCAATACATCTCAAGTGAGCAATCCCATAATAAATAAATACTACGGCACACCATGCACGGTCTGGTTTGACGCCATGACCCTGTCGAGGATCTCGAGAAGCTTGTGGGGAACAGTGAGCTGAGGGAAATGGCCATCCGAGTCGATCATCTCCAGCGTTGCCTCCCCCTTTATCCTGCTCTGCATGTAACGTCCGACAGAGACGGGTGCCACGAAATCATTGCTGACTTGAACAATGGTGCAAGGAACCTCGACTTTGTCCAGCGTATGCCTCATATCACCCAAAAAGATGGTCTTCGCGAGGGCGAGCGCGATCTCCGACCTCATGCTCTTGAAGCTCGTCCCCAGTTTCTCAACGGAGATGGGATCATCTGCTCCGATGACGAGCACGATGAAGGTGTCGGCCCATGCCAGGAAATTGAACTCGATGTTGGAAAGGACGTTGTCGATCTCAGCTCTCTCAAACCCTCCTTCATAGTCATCCGAATTCAAGTACCTGAGTGGAAAACATAACACCACCCCACCCCTTCTTAGGCTTGCTTTGCACCAATAATAATAATAATAATAAATAATAACAATCATCAGTCGATCACCGTCTCGTGTTTATGCTGTAGGAGATAAGAATCATTTCGAGGCGAAAGATAAGCCGCAGCAGCTAATAAAAAATAACAAAGATATCGAACGCATGCGAGTGAAATATACAATAAATTCAATAACGAAAGGTTATTATTGCCTTGGAGATGCTGCGATGAGCACGAGATGACTGAAGAGGTCCGGCCTTTTGACGGAGGCAACGCAGCCGATCATGCCGGACATGGAATGGCCGAGGAACA
Organism: Ensete ventricosum; assembly: GCA_029747655.1. Classification (NCBI taxonomy): domain Eukaryota; kingdom Viridiplantae; phylum Streptophyta; class Magnoliopsida; order Zingiberales; family Musaceae; genus Ensete; species Ensete ventricosum. The sequence continues at coordinate 55,774,361 of JAQQAF010000004.1, forward strand.
CAGTTCCTTTGAGATTCAACTGGTCGATGAGCGCGATGAGAGCATCCGCCATGGCAGTGAAGGAGGAGTACTTGGAAGCGTCGACGGCTCCCTTGAAGTTCCAGTCAAAGAGAAGGAGACGGTACCTCTGAGAGAGGTGAGCGACGACATGGTCCCAAGTGGACTGACTCCCCCCATACCCATGAGAGAGCACCACAGCTTGCTCTCCTTTCCCTGCGATCCTCACGTTAGTGATCATGTTCATGATCACCTTAGAGAGAGAGAGAAGACAGACGCACAGGCAAGACAATGGCTATTTAGGAAGGTTGGAAGGCCTGATCAGTTGAAGGACATCATCTCCTGTTGATGGTGTAATAGATTTCATTTTCTACATGAAGCCAGTCAATTGGCTAAAGGTAAAATTTGTCGCCAAAGAGGCTGTTCCTCGACGGTGACATATGTTTGTCCTTTGCGCTGAAATCGTCGTTGCATGTCACTAAGCTTGCATTCAATTTTAGGTGGAAGATTGCTTTCACAATCGCTCGAGAAGAACCAAAGGTTGCAAAAGTCGCCATAAAAGACAACCACAGAAATGTAGTCATAATTTGCCGCTGCATGTGTCCAAATCTAACCTTTTCCCACTATAAAAGCTGATGGCCCACGATAACGTATGACCAACGTCTTCAACAAGGAATACATCTCAAAACAAATATAATATATAATATACTAATCATATAAATTGACACATGATTAGTATAGAGATATAATTTTTTTTATTATGATAAGAAAGGTAATCATAAACTTTATTTTTTTTATTTTTTTCCTTCGTGACAAGAAAAAGTCATCATAAACTTATTTCCTATTCTTAGTGGTATAAAAAATATATCCTAAATAGGGAATGAGGGATAGGGGTCTCTCTCATTTCTAGAGCTACTTTAACCTATATTTAGGAGTCTTGATTTACTAACTTGAGTATTAGAATGATCATATTGAGAAATCTCTCCCGACCTTTGTCTTAGTGCATGTGACACTTGGATCGCGCAATACTTCACCTCGGGAGCACAATTCTCACACCTTAGAGATACCTTAGACATTTTTGGATACACAAGTCTAGATCATATCGGGCAAACCAAGATGTTAATGATAATTTTTTTCTAATATTTTGACACTACAAGGAGGGTCTGATGTTTTAGGAATGTCCACCCACCAATCTTATCAACGAGAGCTCAAGCGAGGAGGCCCCACCTCCAACCTATGTTACTTTTACTCAAGGGAGCGATCGTCGTCCTTCCCATATGTGGTTGTATCCATCTCAGCACAGACATCGACGAGGCACTAGCATTTGTTCAATGACCTATACTCATCATTCCTGAGGATACTCAATCGATGAATTCAATGGATAACTCCTTGAAGGTCTGGTTGAGACAAATGGACCAATGCCTAGACGAGATACGATAGAAATTTCAACAGTCCATGGGGGAGAATTTGGTTTATCCTACCTTGGATTGATCTTTATTCACCCGGAACATCCAAAAGGTACCGATCAACTTTTGCCCCTCATCACTAGAAACCTTTGATGACAGTACTGATCTGGTCGAATACACTATTACCTTCTACACCCAAATGTCCCCCTCTATGGCACCTTAGATGCTCTAATGTGACTTATGCTTCCAACGATACTAAGAGGCCCAACATGAGAGTGGTATACTCATCTAAAGCCACTCTTGGTTGGCTTTTTTACTCAGCTTGTAAAGGAGCTTGAGCTCTACTTCCTCGAGAATGTATACATAAAGCCCTCAACGATAGTACTGCTAGGACTCAAATAAAGGGAAGACGAGATACTCTCTGACTTCATCGCGTGGTTCAACAACGAAATCTGAGGCATGCAAGAAGCCTATCCATCATCTATGATTCAATCCTTCATGTTGGGGCTTAGGTCCTCTTGCATTTTCTGGTCATAATGGAGAGATTGTTTGTGGTCATACCCGAGGTCCTCCAAAGGGCCAACAATTCATAGTCGTCGAGGTGATGGTCTTTAGTAGGCACGAGGAGATGCGTAAAAGGCTGCAGTCAGAGCGATCACTATTGGCCCTAACCATGATGTCATCTCGATGAAGAAAAATAAGATTGACCCGAGCTACCTCACCCAAGACTCAAGTTGATCCCCTTTAACATGATGAGAACCGAGGTCTTCTTACAAATAAAAGAAGATTGGTTCTTGGAGGACCCTTGACCGATGAAGACACCACTAAAGAGGAGAGATAGATCCAAGTATTACTGCTTCCACCATGACTATGGCCATGACATGAAAAAATATCGTGATTTGAAGGAGGAAAACCAAGAGCTCATTTGTTAGAGACACCTTGGGAGATTCATTAGGAGACCTTAAGAACTTTTGCCTCGACCTTAGGGCCCGATAGAGAGGTAGATCAACATCATTATCGAGGGACTTACTTCGGGAGGGAATAGTACCTCGAGTCTTAAGGCCTACACCCGAGCCACTGTTGAGAAGCACATAAGGTTAAAAGATGACTTGTAGATAAGCTTCAAGGATGAGAAGATGGAGTACCTCTACCCGAACATGATGACGCATTGGTAGTCTCCATAAGAATGATCAATGCCCGAGTAAAATGGGCAGCTCTATCAACATCCTCTACATTGACGTTTTTCAAAAACTTGAGCTCTCGACTAATGATCTCACTCCTATCACTTCTTTGTTGATGGGGTTCATGGGTGACTCTTTCTCTCTTCTTAGGATCATGAGCATGCATGTCATGATCGACGATGAATCCTACTCAAAAGTAGTGATGACCAAGTTTGTGATAGTTGATATCCCTTCGGCATACAATACGATCATAAGTCAACCCACACTCAACAGACTTAGGGTTATGGTGTCGACCTATTACATGGTATTAAAGTTCCCAACAAGAACTAGTGTCAAAAAGCTAAGGAACCATCTAAAGGAGTCTCACCAGAGCTATATGACGGCCATCTTCTTATCGAAGAATGCATAACCCAAGATACCCTCATTGGACCCTCAAGATTTTGCTAAGCCTTGTCCACATGCTGAGCGAATGGAGCCTTTGATCGATGAGCCTCTAGCAAGGCCCGTCTTGATCAGATCATCAAGGTTGGGGAAATACTCCTTGAGGAAAAGCGAGTGAAGCTCATCGACTTTCTCAGAGAAACTATTGAGGTATTTGCATGGTCATCGAGAGACATGCTAGGAATAGAACTCGATGTGGCCTAGCACCAATTGAACATATCTCCCACAGTCTAACCTGTAAAGCAAGTTGTTAGCTCGATATTAGTGTAGAATGACTCAGGAGTCCAAAGATCCATTTATCTCTCTCCTCCCTCCATTAAGACAAGTGTCCCTTCGGGGACAATTCCTAAGAGTTCAGTAGAGAGGGAAAGGTGAGCATGACACTCGTATCTAAAAGATATCTCAAATATTTTTGTATATATAAATCCGGACTACGTCCGGTTGATAAGGCATCAACTATATTTTATCGTAACATATAGCTTTGGGTGTCTTCAAAGTATATTTTATCGTAACAATAGACCATACGGATCTCGTAAGAAACGATAGCAGTTGCCGTAGAAACCATGGAAGAGGAATGTACGTACCTACCACCTTGTTGACCATGAAAATTAGGTATATGTTTCTTTTGGTTTCCTGATATCGTTGGCGTCGATCCACCACAAACAACGGAGAACACCATATCGACCGATGGTAGTACGTACATCCACATCTTGAGTGCAAGCAGCATCCAGTTATCGTTCACGCGAGGATGGACGAGTAAGTGCTGAGACGAAGAAACAAGCCAAAATTGGTTGGGGATATCGTCCCACGTACAGATTTTAAAGCAGCCATTAAGATAAGAAAGAAGTGGAAGATGGACCATCTCTCCTGCCCACTCTTGAGAATTAAATAAAACTGGGTGACAATTAAGCCGGCTGGCCGTATTGCATTAATTAAGCTTCCCCAAGTAAAGCCTTCGCCTATAAATGACAAAAGTTCTACTCATCCCAACTATTTATTTCTATCGGGGGATGCATTTGTTCTTTTAAAAATATTTTATATGTAAGATAAATATAAAGATGGATTGAAAGGATGGTCTCATTTTACTATGGACTGAATGAATCCGATTATATATTCTAGTTTTGGGATTCAATTGATATATATTAATTCAGACTAATCCGATTCAATCTCATTATTTCTAGATTTTTGATATGGTATTTGAATTTCTAATATAATATTAGAGACAAGTGGAAGTTATAATTATAATAAATAAAAAAGATGGAGCAGGACAATGAACCGTACGTATTTCCATGAATAAATGAGAGATAATTAAGTCACGCATGAATAAAATAGTCGTGTGAGATAAATAGAGATGGATCGAAACAGATTTATCTCATATCGCTAATAATTGAAAGAGGCAGGTGACATATACTAAATTTAGCTCGTAATTTAAAAGTTTAAGTTTTTAGATTAAATTAGTATCTAACTTTAATCTTAACCACTTTAACTCAGACTCATATATTATTAGTTGATGATTTAAGGTTCAAATATATAAATAAATGTCTTAGTATGTTCATTTATCCTTTTTGTACAAAGGGTTATATTCTTTACGTTCTACTATAATATATTTCAGCAACAAACGAACAACTACTACTACAGTATTGTTTTGGGATGGGTTATTTTTGATATATAGTCATCGTATTTAATAATCATTTATTTATTTTCAACAGAAGGTGTTGACTAGCTCGGCTCATTAAATAAATGGAATTCATGTTGACATCACATTAGGTTAATGATAGGACAAGTAATGGCCTAGCCTAGCTTACTGAGTGAGACCCACGCTAGCTCAGCAGTCCATGACGATACTAAGATTCAATGTCGACCCGACTGGCATAGGCCCGAGCCGCAGAGCGATGACTTGGCCGCCAATGACAGCGGAGGTTGTGTTGAGATTCATTTAATGAAGAATGACGCGCTGCGTCTCTATGCCACGCTGGTTAAACGAATAATAACTGATCGTACAACCAATCATACCCAGCCTGACGTTAGAGGTAATGTCGAGGGTACGATCGACCCTTCGATTGGTATGTGTATAGAACCCTCACCCGAGGGCAGGAAGAGGGAGACTCTCTCGAACTCTTTTCCACATCAAAACTCAGATTATTAGGGGTACTGACTTAAACGTCAGAGGGGTCACGTCGGACGCCCCCCACCCCCAACAAGATGTTCGTGCAGGATCTACGCTGCGGACCCAAAGAAGAAGAGCCCAAGTCATCGATCCGAGGGCGATCATCCCAATACGTAGACCTGAGTCGAGCCCGACGACCCACTCCTATGACCCATGCGGACGAGCTTATGCACTCGGGATGAATCGAGCTCGACCACATCATCTAAAACCACAACAGTTAATTTAGTTGTGACTCTGTTGTCAACTTATGTACATGTGCGTCGTCCACAGACTTGAACTGGTCTTCTTGTATTTGCATCCATACCGTCCTCATATCTCCTTACAAAATTATGTTGAGTATGCACGTACGCGTACGCCAAAACTCTTCGCCATGGCGTATGGCGGCAGTGTGAAACGTCATGAGCACGCTGCGGATGAGCACCGTCGAGTCTTCTTCCAGTGTTGCGCAGAATTAATTAGTCATGCTAATTATTTATGGGATGTCCTCAGAGAGACATATCGACGAGCGGGTTGCGGGTGACTGTTTGGCATGACTGCTAATTATTTAGTGACTGTTTGGCCTCCCAAAGGATCCATGAAAGATAAGATAGAGCGAAAGCAGTCGTCAGTGGCAATCTGCTTCATGAATTGAAATGGAAGGCCATGACGCATCATCATCCACCTTCAAAGCGGGAGGATCTGTGTATTTGGTAGACTGTTGTATGTGTATTGACGTCAACGGGACGACCGAGATATGTAACGCAATGCATGGTGGCAAAGAGAGACGCGAGGCCTCGGCATTTCCCGTGCCGTGTTACGCGAGAGAGAGAGAGAGGGTGTGTGTGTGTGTGTGTGTGTATGTATGTGGGGTCAGGCTTGCGTACTTGTCGTTGTCTTCACTGGGTGATGGGTGATAAGGAGAGCCTTCAACTACCAAAGTTATGGTTCAAGAATTTGGATGATTTCGAAATATGGTGTATTTATATGGAGGAATTTGATTGTCCTTCAATCATGCATATGAATTTTATTGATTGATTCTTAAATCATCTTGAGATATATTGAGAATATAATAAAATTAATCATATCTATTTCTATCTTGATAATGATTTGAGCCTCAATAATGATCTCTTATCGAATCATATTGTTTTATCATGACCCCTGATAAAAAGACTTTTCTATCATGGATGTCAATTTTGAAATAATATAAGTGAAACATATTAAGAGCAAGTGATACACATAGTTACTATTATTAGTTGATCAGATGTATGCGCATCATATATACATAGTTACTATTTGAAAACTTATTGTCTGACAAGTGAACATTCACATATAGCTTTTTTTTAAGTTTAAATATATAGTTTAGATATTAATTATAAAAAAATTCAAGTATTTGATGTATAAAAATATTTTTAGTTCATGTCCTATGCAAGAAATTATTATTAACATCTAATTTATAGTTTATTTGTGATAGCTAAGCTCAAGATGAGTCAAATTATCGTTGGTTTATTGACCGAGTTGAAGGTTTTTGTGAATTCAAACAATTGATCGCTAGTGAAATTTTTTAGCCATTAGACGTACTTCGTATCTAGCAATAGATTTATTTGAGTTCTATTTTTTTTTTTTTTTGAAACATCCACTTATACCCAATGATAATTTATGTGGGCTTAGAAGGAATAACGATTCATGTGACAATATGAAGTAGGACATCATACTCCTCACACATGATTTTATGCTAGTAATAAGATTTTTGAGCTTAGGTGATGTGTAAAGGTACCAACAGTGGCCCCTCGTAGATGTTATCCTTACTCTGAACATAGATTAAATATTTTCTTGTATACAAATCCTTTACAAAAAAAAAAAAGTTAGGACAAATATAATGAAGGTGTTATTTTGTTTGTAAAATTAAGAGACATAAATTTTGTTTTGATGTGATGTGCATATAAAACATCATCGAATTTTAAAATTGTCTATGTGAATTAAGTATTGTGGAACCCATGTGAATGATAGAGAATTCATTATCGTTAATAATGATGATGTCTTCATTATCACCATAATCTAAATAAATAAATAGATTCTATAGTGATATGATGCCAAGTACTAGAGTTAGTCTACAATCCAATTGCCTACGTGAATAGTTGGACTGGTCAACGTTTACCTGAGCCCAATTGGGTGTGAGCGTTGGGCTTGAGTCGAGATCAATAAATTTTTGTTAGATGTCTAATTTTATCATAGAGTTGGTATTATGATTTTTCCTTGATTGTTATTATTGGGACACTAGCGCTCTTGATAGTTGTAGTGATCGTTAGAGTTGAAGTTGGTTCTAGAATTGTTCAGGTGGAACCTACCACCATAATTAGAATATTGATACTACAATAGAGGATGATAATTCTATTAGTTACCCATGTATCCTAGAGGCATTGTGTTTTGTCTTAATAGTCATGTTGCCTTATCCTTCCCATAAGATGGTATGGTAGCATGGAGAAGAAGAGAGATGAGTCTAATAAGAGGAGAAGAAGTAGTGTTTCTTGATGGAACAGCCACGGAGGAAGATTCATATGTTGGCACACTTTGACAGAGAGATGAGATGATGTGGTTGTTGGATGCAATATTTTGGTGATCGTATCGAAATAATATTGTCTATCGCCAATGTAACGCTGAAAACGTCTACCGTCGTTATTAGATTTATTATGGTTTGACCTAAACATCCACTTAGGGGAACACTTAACTTAGTAGATCTGCTGCTGCTGAAGGAACACTGTCAATTGCATCGATCAAAGATCATCACAACACTACTCGAAGCCATCCTTCTTTCTGGGCAGGGTGGGTCCATTTATGATTGATTTTTATTCATTTGAAATATAGAATATTGATTGATCCTCAAAGTCAATTAAGTAATTGAGGATTTGTGAAATGTTTGGAATGCAATAAAATCAATCATATTTATTTCTATCTTATAACCTCAAAATCATCATCCTCTCTCTACCCTTGGGGGTGGTGCACCGGAGCCCTCATCGCCTCTCCCTCAAGGCATGGCATGGCCGAATAGTTTCTACTCTTTGGAAGCCCCAGAACTCGAAAACATGGAGGTTGGATGCATGGGGCTTATAACTTTTTTCGTCGGCCTGCTCCCTTCGCTGTAACATAGTGCAACATCATAAACTATGCTACTCGCATGACGTTGAATCTGGATGAGGAGATGGACGACTAACCCAACAAATGCCTTCATTTTGGGGTATGAGAGAGAGAGAGAGAGAGAGAGAGAGAGAGAGAGAGAGAGAGAGAGAGAGAGATGGCCTCTCGTCTTGCATGACGACTTGAGAGAGAGAGAGAGAGAGAGAGAGAGAGAGAGAGAGAGAGAGAGATGGCCTCTCGTCTTGCATGACGACTTGACTGGCTGTTGGAAGAACGCGGGGATTCACCGGGGGGGTTTGGTGAGTGCTCTAAATTATTATTATTATTCGTCTTTGTCGTCGCCCTTCTCCACACGCAGCTGTGATCTGTCAATCCTTCTCTCATGGCCGATACGGTAGGTAGTATAGTGTCACCGAGTCACGCTTCCTACCCATGACCGATGTAAAAAGAACATGAACACTTAGGGGTTCCTTTGCCAGTTTGCTGTGTGTCTTTTAGAAGACGAGTCTGCAAGTGAGCTCAGAAGCAGCTAGTTGCAGGGTAGCTAGCATATCATTCTTCTACGTGTAGAATGGAATGCTTGTGAGATCTATCAAGAACTGCTGTCTATTTTACTCGGACGTTTACTTTCTTCCAGCATCTCGAAACCTACATCGAGAAAAAGAGAAACAGAAAGAGCACATCATGATCGGAAAGGAGCAAAAAAAATAAAAATAAAGTGTCGTTTAGAAAGAAGAAGACCCTCTCGATATATGTAGAAGTCGAACCCACATCACCGAGATAAATGAAAGAAACAATTCATGCTCGTTTCGACTGAGCATTTCTATCTGGTGTCACTGACAAGAAACACTGCTGTGTGTCTGATTGCATCAATCATCTTCCATGGCTTATCCAGATCCAGAAAGGTCGCACCAAACTTGTTGCTTTGTTGTGATCCATATCCTTTATTATTATTATTATTTTTTTTTGGAGTGTCCATTCTCAACCATCAATCCCACCCAATATGGCCACTTTGTTCCCGTCTTATTAGGCTGCTGCTGCCTTAGAGGATCAGAAATCCAACCTTCCTGTTGTCGACGGGTAAGAAGAAATCACGACTATAGGAGGACGAACTGTTGTACGTAACCAAACTAAAGATTACTCGCTCTTCTTTGACCTTATACAATGATCCAGATTGAAATTTATCATCATGACAATGAAAACTCGGAACTCCAGCCTCAAGTTAAAGCAAGTATCCAAAGTCTCCAGTGTTGTATCCAGTTTCAACTCCAGTTTTCACCTCGCCCTGCTTCTAATCTTTATTATTATACGTATCCAGATCCAAGCTTTTATTCTATATTAAACTCCTTTTTATCTTATTCTTCGGATTCAACTCGATAGGATTGGATTCAACTTCTTCACAAAAAGACTCAGCAGGTGATTGTTAAGCATCTAGGTGTTTGTGGCGATGAGAATGAATCATCTTGTTGAAATAGGAATTAGAAATTAAAATCTCAATTGATTCACTGATACATCGTCAATTTATACAGGTGTATTAGAATTTTTCTCAACTAAATTACATAATTTTCTCGTTTAAAAAAATCATATCTAAATCCTAATTTAATTTTATTTAAATAATATCTAAATTTTAACTTAATCCTATCTTCTATCACATCTCCGCTCGTAAGATGTTGATTCTAACATAAATGGTATGCATTTTATTCTATTGGCATCAACCATCCTCTTGCTTTCCACATGTCATCAACAAATCGTTTGAGTACCCGATGGTTGATTGGGTGAATAAATCTTTGTTTATGATTGGATTTTGCGAGAGACGAAACCTTGCTGTGTGGTGCATTCGATGCTTCTCGCTCTTGGAATCATTCTCTTTTCAGGTTCATAAATCCATTCACCTATTATGGTGGTGAGCTTGATCATGATGAAATCAACCGATGAACGATAGAAAATTAAGTAATTTTAAAATGAATTCCATAATAAATTTCAATAGATTCTTCATTTGAAGGTGGGGTAAGAAATATCGCTAGACGATTCCAAAGAAAACTTTATTGAATACAAACATTTTAAAATAATTACATTATGTCGCTTGTTAGGAAAGACATCGACAATAGCTGGATCGAGTATGATCAAGGGAGTCGCGGATGTTCGATTTAATGTTAACATGCAAGAACATCGAGATTGGGTGAAATTCTCGATATGGACGATACTTATGTTAGTTGTAAAATAGGGTAGAAGAATATGAGATTAAAAAGTGATTGAGATTTATTATTTTAATCCGATTGCATCTTTTATAATCGATCCAGCCTAAGAAAAGTTTTACAGCATAAGAGTTTGATGAAATGCTAAAAATCCACTTAGTGGATCATCACATATTCGGCCCTGATTGGGATAAACATTTCGCCCATCTTCTCCAAACACTAAAAATATGAAATTGACACAATCTAAATCCAAAAGGAATATAATGAAAATTAAGACAACTAACTCATCATCATTTAATGGGGCCAAATCATCCCCAAGATTTATGGCTCCCATCATACGGAGGCTTTATAATATTAAATCCGGTTAGAAAAATATAATTTTGAAAATAATGATAGACAGTTGTACAAGTGCGGCTTGGTTTCATCCCTACAACTACATTTGAAAAACTCTACAGTTGTACATTTGAAAAACTATATATATATATATATATATATATATATATATATATATATATATATATATATATATATATAAATTGATCATATAAAAATATTATTTTTAAAATAAATTTTAAAAAATTGGGCTTATTTTTTATGTATTATATCGCGTAAACCCTTGTCATGTTGCTTGCAGTCGAGTCACTCATTATCATTAGTTTTTACTAAGAGGGTTATCTCATCTCGTAATCATAAGTCTCCTTATTTCATGGCCCTTACATAAGGGTTTATTATTGTTGCTTGCAGCCCTCACACGAGGGTTCGTCATCGTCGACTACAACCCTCATGTGAGAGTATGTCATCATCTTTTGTAATCTTTATGGGAGGGTTCGTTGCCCCACCTTTGTCGCTGGTTGCTAAGGGGCCATTGTAAAGGTTACAACTTCATCGTAGGTTCAATAGGAGCCATTGCATCTTCGTTGACATGGTCTGATAAAGAAGGATGATCGACACGATGGAGGGAAGCAACAAAGAGGTGAAGGATAATAATCGATAGGAGCAAAATAATTATTAAAAAAATAATTTGTAAGAATTTTTAAAGCTGATATTTGAAAATTTTCAAACTTAAAAAATATTATATATATATATTGCATGGTTTCGTTTATTGCAAGATGTTGGCCATAAGATAAGTCTGATTAAGCTACGAATCGAATTTAATAAATCATGCTATTGTTTAAATTCTTAGTAATATAATATTATTTTCTCGTACGTAAATAATTTTGTTGTACGTATAATCCGACTGCTCATCGGTGCCGCCCACCCACGTCGACGACTTCCATCTCCAATCGAACACACCTCCGTTCCACAGGCATTGGTTTCGACCACATGGCATGCTTCCATCTCAGCCAGCCAACGGTCGGTCACGACCTCCTGAGAGTTTGGTTTCGCCCGCCCGTCCGCCTCATCTTTGTTGACGACGACGACGACGACGACCTCGACAGCTAACACAATTTGATTCAATCACTCTCCCTCGCCCGGCCTCGCTGTGAGCTGCGCTCCGCTGTTGGCTTCGTCCATTTCCCGAACGCCGGCGGGCCCAACTTCCGATCATTTCGCGCTGTCACGAGGAGGCCACCGGGCCCCACCGCCGTCTGACCGCCGGCCCCAAACTAATGGTTTTTTTTGGACTTCTTCGTTTCTTTCAGTTCAGGAAAAGAAGAAGAAGAAGAAGAAACAGAAGAAAAAAATAGTCATTTGAAGTAACGCACAAACAAAAGTTGGTAATCTCAGTTCACTCCCCCCCATTTCCTCACCAATTTTTTTGGTTTTTGTCTTTGGTCTCGTTGTTGTTGCTTTCTTGTTTTCCCTTTTCCCAATAGATTCCCGTTACAGATAGCACCAAGCACGCAGAGGTGAGGTCTCACCTCGTTCCTGTCGTCCACCGCCAGTTCGGCCAGGCCCCGCGATGCCACCTCTCAGTGCTGCACGCCGTCTCCGGACTGACTGACCACAACCTATGTATGGGTAGGGGAGGAATTTTGAGTGGAGTGGCGGGCGAGGGTCTTCTCGTCATTTCCTCACAACCCCAGTTGAGTAACCAAAGAGTCATTAATGGCCGATCAACGCGGACATACACACATATATTCGACTTGAGTTTGGTAACCCTTCCTATCCCTCGAGGCTTTTCATCTATTTTATTCATTGTTATTTACCCCGTTTCCGCTCCCCCCCCCCCCCCCCCCCCTCCCCGCTCCTCACCCCCCTAGCCTATGGCCTTCCCGATCGATTCGGCGCCGCATCCGCTGCCTAATTGAGGTGGAGCTCGCACGGGGATGGCCGGAGTGCCGTCGGCATCGACGATCGCGGGCTTCGATTCTTCTTCGGCTAGGGCCTCATCGCTGCTCCTTCCTCCGCCGTGCCCCAAGGCGGACTGATCCATCGAACGCACGAGCCACCGATTCCACGACCTCTGGAGAGAAAGTTGGTCTGTGGCGACATCTGACTGGGAGGGTAGGGGAGGGGAGGGGGAGTTCGGTCATGGCCGCCGCTGGGAAAGGTGGCTTGGAGACGATTCGAAGGGGGTTCCGGACTGCCTTGTTCATGGTGACGATGGTGGCGTCGTTGCTTGTGCTATCGGCTCCCTTGCTCGTGGCGCTCGGGGATGTCTCCGTCTCGCTGGCGCTCGCGTCGACGTTCGCTTGCGTGAGGTGCCATGGCTTCAGAGGGCACCTCGACGGATACAGTTTCCGGAGCTCCTTGATGGATATACCTCTTGTTTCCGTCGTCAGATCCCTCATTATCACATGTAGCGCTATTTTTTCCTCGATCGCATCAATTTTCTCCCCTCTTTACTGTCATTTATCCTTCATCCCTCTGAACTATTGCGTGCTGCGTGATCGGACCTTTTTCTTGCCCATTCTTATTTCTAGTTTCTGTTTACGCCATTTTTCTATAGCATATGTTGTCTATATTCGACCATCGAAATTGTGTAGACCTTCAAAATGAAGGTGAGCTCTCCGCTCCGCCTTTTGTTTTCGTATTCCTGCGAAAACCGGGGAGACAGGGAGAAGAAGAATAGCTCTGCACAATTTTTTAAGCTTTAACCTATTCTTCAAATAAGAGGAAGAAGTTAGTTTTCTATTTTTTTTTTTTTTTTTTCTTTCATTCTAGTTCCCTTCTTTTCCTTTGAAGTTTTTTTTTTCCGTTTCTTTGCGACTATCACGTTTTACTTCTTTCGGAAATCAATTGCCAGAAGCAATTAGGAAAAGGAAAGGTTCTTCGATTTATTAGGAATTAGATTTTGTGTTTGAAATCAAATTTGTGTTACACTTTTATTATGAGAAATTCTTCTAAGTTTGATATATTTTTGTCTAGTTCTGTATGTAACGGGGTTAATTCTTTTGCTTGTTTAGGAGCTTTCCATTCCTTTAACTTTCTTAAGACATCAGTATGAATTTGGGCAAGCTACCTCAATGTTGACTTCACCCAATTAACCATTTCATTAAATTTCATTTTTGTGATGGTTAAAGAAATAATTATCTCAGTGAATAATCTGCTTTCTGGTTAAAATGTCACAAGATACTGACTACAAAAAAAATTCACCTAAATTAGGTGTCATATCAATTAAAAAGCACAATCTTTGCAACTGATTCCAAAGTTTTCAACAGGCCAGGTGAGGTGAACATTTATTTAAGAATACTTCTGCTGATTTCTTTTTTCAGTAAAGTTTTCAACTGGCCAGAAGAGGTGAGCATTTTTGTAAGATTCTGCTGATTTTTCTTAAAGTAAAATAAGTTGGCTGGTCACTTCAAAATGTGGCGTTCTAGTAGAGTAGTTGCATGCATATATGGTTTGTGCTGAGGAAAGAAATCGTATCCAGTTTCTTTGAGAGTTATTTGTCTTTGAATCTACAGTTATGATCAGAGAATGTCATAGGCCTTTCTTATGATTTTTGCAGTGATCATTTTCGATTTCTGCAATGCTCCATGCTCATGAGAATTTTAGATAGTGAATTTGTTTTCTTCATTTGCAGGTGTGTATTCTCTTTGTGATAGTCCAACCATTTCTAATGGCCCATTTCTTGGGACGGCATTGCTATGTTCCTTGGCTTCAGTTATCATCTTGTCAGTTAAAGCTTGTGTCTTTAGTCCTATATCAGAAATTGAAACTGATGCTTCACCCTCATCAGTACGAGAGAGGTTGCATTTGAAGAAATCATGTGGGATGCCCATACTTTTCCTTTCTTCGTTAGTTTTTGCACTTGGTCACATCGTGGTTGCTTATAGAACGAGCTGTAGAGCACGGAGAAAGCTATTGATTCATCGTGCAGATCCTGAAGCGGTATGTTTTCGATCACAGTTATGTGTGCAAATGCTCATTCGTGCTGTCTTCAGTTGTCTGTTAGCAGTTTGCCATACCTTTTGCATAACATTGTTAAAGATAAAAAAAAATTAGTAGCACTTTCTTATGACCTTTCTTATTTTTATCTCAGGTTCTGGTCTGCAATGTATTCTCTGGATACAAGATCCCTCGATCTCCCACACCATTCTCGGGGAAGTACTCAAAGTTTGATGGTGAAATCAAAAGAAAGGCTATAGTTCATCATGACTGTGAACTTCCAATTAACTTTCTTTCTGATGTGGATAGTTTATTCATTACTTGCCAAGGGATTACTGTTCACTTTAAGATTAGCCTATTTGAATCACCTATTTCATGGTCTTTGGCCTTGTCGCCTTCCCATGAATCTAGCCCTAATGCAAGTCCTCGGGGCATTTCATCTGGTAGGCTTAAACTTGAGAAGCCTTTGATACTTCCAACTAAAACAAGTCATCATCTTAGTAGGAGCTTCAGTAACCAATTTCAGAATTCCTCCCTGTATGCACCACTATTGGCTGATGCCACAAACTCACCCAATTTTCCTTCAGATTCAATACCTAGTTTTAGTCTTGATGATGGCTATACTGATGTATGTTCAACTAAATTCATGAGCTTGAAACATGGGATGGATGAAAGGGGCAAAGTTGCCATAGTCTTGGTGCATGGCTTTGGAGGAGGGGTTTTTTCGTGGAGGTACGTTATGAGTGCATTGGCTAGGCAGGTTGGAGTTCCAGTTGTTGCTTTTGATAGGCCTGGTTGGGGATTAACATCTCGCCCTCGTAGAACGGATTGGGAAGATAAGCAATTGCCAAACCCATACAAGCTTGAATCACAGGTGATTCTCTTGTTCCTCACGAAGTAAATGAAGTACTGTCTTAAGTTTCCTTCACTGATCTAATAATCTGTAGTACATTATAGACATTTAAGTTCCTTAAAAGTTCAAGAATTTTCTTGTCATGGTTTTCATGGAAGTGGTCTTTTTGGAGCTTTGCTCAATGGCCTTCTTATTGCAGATATTGATATCAGACCCAACTTTTAATTTTTGAGGATTCTTTGTCTTATGCTAGAACTTCAATTAGATCCTTTTGTTTTTTTTTATTGGATAGGTAGAGCAGTCTTTTTTCCCCCACAATTTGTAAATGCTTCTTCTTCATAATGCTTCTGTTGGCTATTTTATTTTATACACAAGTCAAAGGTTATCCGGTGCCTAAATTACATATTAGTTAATAAAGAAAAAATTCTTGTTTTCTTAACTTTTAACTTGCAATATATAATCCAGTTGAAGAAAATTTAGTTTTAGGATTATCCAATTCCTAAAGATTTCTTAGCTTATCAGATGCACCTTGGTTTTTCTGCCAATATATGTTCATGTTGTATATAGAGGAACAAGAGCTTTTCAAATTTCTTGCATGTTTGTAATTAACTAATCATTGTAATTATTTATAGTATTGCATATATTGCATTCATAATCGTGATACGCTGCCTTTGTATCCCTAATTTGCATGACAGAGACAGACAACCAGGAACATTGTTCTCAGGTTGGTTATTGGCTGTTTTTTCATAAAAAAAAATCAATATGATGCTCCTGTGGCCATGTGAATTAGTGTTGGAGCCATGATGTATTTTACATGCATATTTAATCGGTTGATTGTAGTTTTGTGCAAATTAGTAACATTTCATCTGCTGGTTCATGCAACAAGAAGAGCCACATTTTCATTGTTTCATTACAATTCCAAAAAAGCAGACATCATGGTTGAATGGCCGACTGTTCTGCTTGTACATCGATTAATCAGTCCATGCATGCTATTTTTCACTTGGCCAATCAGATATATATGGTCTTTGATTCTGCCAGTTTTATTTGACTCAGTGATATTAGAACATTTGAAGAAGTTTTTGCAAAGTCTTGCAGGTGGATCTTCTTATCTCATTTTGCTTAGAGATGGGCTTTTCATCTGTCATCTTTGTTGGTCATGATGATGGTGGCCTCCTTGTTCTAAAAGCAGTAGAGAAGATCCAGGCATCCAATGGTTCTGCTAATGTGAGGAAGTTTCTGTAATTTCTATTATCGTGAACTCTTTTTTTCTAGAGCACTTGAAAACTTTTTTTTATCTAAATAAACATATATATATGTTTATATATATAATTTTCACTCTTTAAACTTCCATGCAGGTTTGGAACAATGTGTATATATTGTGTTTGTATATTTTCATTAGCTTGTATTCTATGTTAACATTCCATGCATTTGGCTCTTCTTGATGTTCAAATTTTATCAATCTTCTCAAATTTTGGCTTGGTTTTATGTTCCTTTTGAAAATTCCATGTTATGAAAGTCCCTTTTGTGATTTTGATTTTCACTTGATGTGTGCAATATTTAGGTGGAAGTCAAGGGAGTGGTACTTGTTAGTGTCAGTTTATCAAGAGAAGTTGTTCCTGCCTTTGCTCGAATCCTCCTGCATACTTCACTAGGGAAGAAACACTTGGTCCGCCCTTTGCTACGTACTGAAATTACTCAAGTCATTAACCGCCATGCATGGTATGATGCTACCAAGTTGACACCTGAAGTTATGAACCTCTATAAGGTATCATCCATATTTCATGCTTAATCGTGAAGAATTTATATATGCTATGGCATCCGTCGATTGAATTATAATTGGTGGTTCCTTGCCTTCTAGAAGTTCATGTCTCCCTCTTTTCCTTTGACAACCTTGTTTTTAGATTCCAAAGAATAATGTGTTATGTTCAATACCTAGCGAGTTAAAAAATCCCAAATGCATGTTATCTATGTAGTTAAACAAAACAACCATAAGGAAAATTCTCTCGTGCATTTTTTTGTTTATCTTTAGTTGTCAGAACTGAATTTTTCTGGTATTGTATTTTCTCGATGTAATTATAAACTTCGGTACGCATGTTATTTAGAGCCATTGTTGGTCTATGCAGGCACCGTTATTTGTTGAAGGATGGGATAAAGCACTACATGAAATAGGGCGACTATCCTTTGCAACAGTCCTCTCTCCACAGAATGCAGCAGCATTGCTGAAATCAGTTGAAGACTTCCCAATTCTTGTGGTAGCTGGTGCTGAGGATGCACTCGTGCCTCTGAAGTCTTCTCAAGCTATGGCTTCAAAGCTTGTAAATTCGGTAGGTGGCCTTGGTTATCCCTACTTTAGTTCTACATTTAGATGTAGAAAGTTGAAGAACTTTATTTTTAAAGAAATTTATTGTCTCTGTTTCAAGATAAATAATATATCTCTCAACTGAAATGGCACTTAAGTGATAATTTTCCGTAACATAATAATCTTTATACAGTAGATATGCATGCTTATCTTTTTGAAGCTTCTTTAACCTATTAGATTTATGAAAGGCAGTATCAATTTACCTATCCAAATAATTGCTGTAGACCAATTAAATATTAAGCTGTTGAAGGTTGTCCATAAAACTCAAGTAACCATCTTAATATATTTTGAACATTTAAAAATTCAAATCACCATATTTGTAGATTGATAAGCCAAAAGAATTGTTACATCTAAAGAAATAATAGAATGAATTTGCATTTTGTTATGCTATACTTTTGTGTTAATTGTATGCCCTTTATCAAGCTATAAACTGCAGATTGTCATTTCCTTTTCCTTTTGTTGTTTTTGGGCAAGAAGTTAAAAGAAAGTTGAGGTGAAAAGAAATGGTAGCTAATTGTAGTATGAGATTGAAGGGTTTAGACATGGTAGAGAAGAAGCCGTAGCTTTCCATCTCAATTGTAATTTTTAAATTATCTAAAATGGAACTCTTAAGTCAATCATTTGTTTCATTAATATTTCTTTTTGACAATAATTAAATGCTAACTTGACATGTAAAATCTAAATAGTATTTCAGAAAGACAGTGTTTAGTGCATGGGCCTATAACTAATGAAGAATGGTAATGCACTGCAGTTAGCAAATCTTGAACTAGTTCTTATAGGAAATATTGTTCTAGAAACAGAATTGAACATTTTCTTATTTGATGTGTTTGAGCCACTTCCCTATAACATTCCTTGTTCCAATTTGAAGCAGTGGAAATTGTTATTGGTTGGATCTACACAATCTCATATCATGCCTATCTGGTTTGCAAGTTCAGGAAAAAAAAAAAGAAACCTAACAGACCTATCTTTGTTGTCAATTTGTCTGTAATAATAGGGTACATAAATAATTGTTCACTTGTTAGGCAATTTCTTTTGCCCCATGAACAGTTTTTGTGGGCCTTTGAACTATTTATTGCATTCTTGCAGGTTTTCGGACAGTTTGGTTAATTCTCTTTTTTTCTCTTTGGTGCTGCTTTGCAGAGACTCGTCGCAATATCAAGCTGTGGACATCTACCCCACGAGGAATGCCCCAAAGCTCTGCTCGCGGCTCTCTCACCTTTTATAACTAGACTGCTGTCCTCGCCATTTGCATTGCACGCCCGGTAGCCTCTAGTTTTGGTCTGTTACCTTCTACTGTTTTGTCTCCTTCAATTTTTTTTTTCTTTTTATTAAGAGGCTTAGAGATCTACTAACCAGTTCGGGCTTTTCGTCGTTTCTGTTTTTTGTTTTTTGTTTTTTTTGTTTTTTTGGGAGGTGGGTGGGGGTGGGGTTGACACCTTTTTCATGTTCATGGTGTTTAGCTTGGAGCCGCACCCATTGCTGAGGGTTGCTGGAGCTCGCACATTCTTGATCTTATCGTCTTGCATGTAACGCTTGTGGGGTTTGTTGTTATGATATTAAATGCGGCTGGATAAGTTGTACAGCATTAATACTCCATTCTGCTTAACGATTCCCTTCTAATGTTTGTTCTTCACTTAATTTCTGAGTACTAATGCGTTAGAAAAATATTTTATTTCGATTTTTTTTTCTTCCGTAGATTGCTCCCTTTTCACGTGTTCTCATTCCGAGTGCCTTTTGTTTTCTGAAAAAAAAAATGGAAGTATTCTGAAAAGAAGAAAATATCCTCAGAAATCTCCCACTTTAAATTGGGAATGTTATCCGAAAAACCCTATACAGAGGGTTTTCTCTAAATATGTATAATAATTTGGATTTGTGCTAATCGATGATGATAGAGCGTGGTGTGATGCTGGTCCTGTGAGTATGCACCCGTAACGGTAACATTTTATTATTATTATTATTATTTTTTTCACACGTGATAAAAAAAAAGAGGGGTCAATTTATTTGTTCGAGAATCGAGGTGGGCACGTGGGTCGTCGTCGTCCCATTTGCCTCGTTTGGGACGCACCGTCTGCCACTCTTACCCGTTCTGACATGCAGCAGTGAGCCTGCAAAGTGTTTCCTTGGAGATACCCATCTCATCTGAAACCAAAGACCCGGCCTTCTCCTTCCCGAATCTGGTGAGTGCTCCGTGGTCCGCAACAACCATTCGTCCTACCACCATGAACGGCGACAGCGGGCTACACCTGGTGGTGGTGCCGCTGATGGCCCATGGACACCTGATCCCCGCCATCGACATGGCCCGCCTCTTCGCGGAGCGCGGGATCCTGGTCAGCGTCGTCACCACCCCCGTCAACGCCACCCGCATCAGGGCCGTAATCCGCGGCATCGACGAATCCGGCCTTCCCATCCGGTTCGTGGAGCTGCCCTTCCCCTGCGCCCAAGCGGGCCTGCCCGAGGGCTGCGAGCACGTCGACGTGGTGCCGCCCCACCTTTTCGCCAACTTCTTCCGAGCCACCGCCTTGCTCCGCCTCCCTCTGGAATCCTACCTCCGGGATCACCACCCCCGCCCGAGCTGCATAATCGCCGACGTGTGGCTTCCATGGACCATGGAGGTGGCAAGAGCACTTCGAGTCCCCAGGCTGGTCTGCCACTGGATATCCTGCTTCGCGGTGCTCTGCTACCACAACATCCGCTGGCAGAGGATTCGCGAGAGCATATCCGACGACTCGGAGCCCTTCGTGGTGCCCGGCTTACCCGATCGGATCGTGACGACGAGGGCGCAGGCGCCCGGCTTCTTCGACGCCTTCGGGTGGGATGCTGTTTATGCGCAGTCGGTGGAGGCAGAGGAGACGGCCGACGGGTTGGTTCTCAACAGCTTCGACGACCTGGAGCCGTCATACATCGACAAGTACCGGGAGGCGACGGGGAAGAAGGTTTGGGCCATCGGCCCCTTCTGCCTCGGCAACAGGGACAGGGCGAGCAAGGCGGTAAGAGGGAGCCAGGCGTCGGTCGACGGGGACCGGTGCATGGTCTGGCTGGACTCCATGCAGCCGCGGTCCGTGTTGTACGTGAGCTTCGGCAGCCTGACCCAGACGCAGCCTTCGCAACTAGTGGAGATCGGGGAAGGCCTGGAGGAGTCCGGCAGCCCGTTCATCTGGGTGATCAAGGACAGTGAGAGAACCCCCGCGACGGAAACGTGGCTGTCGGGATTAGAGGGGAGGACCAAGGGGAGGGCACTGGTGATCACAGGGTGGGCGCCGCAGGCCCTGATCCTGTCGCACCCAGCCATCGGGGGCTTCGTCACGCACTGCGGATGGAACTCGGCGGTGGAGGGCGTCAGCGCCGGCGTGCCTATGATCACGTGGCCCCACTTCGCCGATCAGTTCCTCAACGAGAAGCTGCTGGTGCAGGTGCTGAAGACTGCTGTGCCCATCGGGGTTGAAGCTCCCATTACCTATGTCTTCGACAAGGCTGTGGCGCTGGTGAAGCGGGAAGACGTGAGCAAGGCGGTTCGCAGCGTGATGGACGGAGGGGAGGAAGGAGAAGGCAGGAGACAGAGAGCTCAGGAACTGGGGAAGAAGGCAAGAAAGGCTGTAGACGAAGAGGGGGGATCGTCTCAGGAGAACTTGACGCTCTTACTCGATTGTGTCTCGAAGCTATGCCTAGCCAAGCAGTAGTAGATCACGGAGGGAGTGGAGAGGGAGATTTCGTCTTCAGTGTCGGTGGGTCGTCATGTTCTCAGTTTCTATCTACGTTCTCATGTGGTCTCTTTTGGGTGGGTCGTCATGTTCTCAGTTTCATTGCAAGAAGCTTCGCTCTCAGCTCAATGTTTTTGGTCTCGTTTCTATCCTATTATTAATTGAGATAATTTAACAAGCCATCCTACGTAGATAGATGTCGGCGTTACATCTTTGACCTCCTACTTCTTGAGCGTTCTAAGCCATGCTTTCGTAGGAGTCGTCCATTAAAACCACCTATCGGTGTCGAACTTAGAAACCAGCCTGAGTTGTGTTAATGTTTATTGATTCTTGTGATTTTTTGGAGTGAAGAAAAATATCTTTCTTATTGTACGCTAATATTTCAAACGTATTGTATAACTTGAATTGAGCATATGTCTATTGGAGCTTTAATAATGTTACCTCTAAAACTTAAAAATTTTAGAAGTATTTTCTCTGTAAAATTTGACCATCGATTCATCTTTTATTTAGTTGTCACCTCCAAGTAGGTTTGTATTATTCTAGATTTGATTGACATTCTATTTGAAAATAAAGTTAAAAATCTACTATCGATAGGATCGATTATCATTAGTAATGACTTGATAATTATTATTTTCTACAAAGTCTTGTTAAAAGGTCTTTAAATATATACAGAGCTCCTTTGTTAGTTAAATAAGAGAATAAATATATTTAGTTTCGATCATTCTCTTAAGGGTTGAGAAGATAAATGTTACTTTGATTGCCTCTTCAAGGGTTATATTTCATGCATCAAATTTGTTACTAGTCTTTGCCCGCTCTTTTTTTACACTTCTGAAGCACCTAAAGTGTTTGCACTCATTGTGTTAAGTTAGCTATTACAATTCACCTCCTCATTACAATTAAACTTTTGTAGCACCGCCAGGGAGCGATGGTATCGCCGGTCGACAGTAGTACCGCCCCATGCGATGGTAGTACAATTCCTTTACTTGTTATCTTTAAAATTGTTTTCTCATTTTAGTTACCTTAACTAAATTGATTCTTCATTCGAATTTGATTTAAATCTCACTTACTTGCTTTAAAAGAATTTCAAAAAATATTTCTGATTTCTTCTTTACCTTTAAGTAAATTTTTTGAAACTAGCCCTCCTTTCACTTACACTAATTCACCCACCCCCTTAATGTCAACTTTATCCTAACGTTGGTTTCATAAGTAATAACACACATCAAAATCCAATAGAATTTATAAAAGGACCTACACTACATATTCTTCCTAAAGTTAAATATAATTTTTATGAAAACTTCGATCACTTTGCCTACATATGCTCTCTTAAGAAATTTTGTCATCATAAGTTAGTTTGGGTTATTAAATGAACCATAAATGATTTAAAGCCAAAAAGGTAAAAAAATTATATCTAACCACTAAAGACTCAAAGTTAAATGAGTATCAAAAATAAATCTCTCTTTCTTGTAGTCAAATCTCCGAATAAAAACTAGAAGCAAAAGATAATATCTTGATAGTGGATACTGAAGTCATATGATCATAGATCCTACAAAATTTTAAAATCTCACTAGTTGAGATGGAGGATATGATACCATTAAAACAACAATAAAGAAAAAATTATTTATATTTAAAATATTGGTAACAAATTAAATTTCTTGATTGAAGATATGCTTTTGATAGATGATTTGAAATACAACTTAATAAGCATTAGCCAACTTTTTGATAAGGGATATAATATTAAGTTTGAATCTTATGCTTGCATTGTAGAAGTACCAAATAAGAATAAATTTGTGATAGGTTAAAGAAGTGTGTTAGAAACATGTAAATTTTTTAACTTTTTAGTCATGTTTTTTAGCTATGTTTTTGTGAGTTTGTTAGTCCAATAGGAGTCGGTTAGGAGTTTATTTAAAATTTATTATTTAATTAGGAGTCCAAGTCTTAAGGGATTCTAGGGTGGAAGAGTCCAAGTCCTGAGTGACTCTTAGGTAGAACTCTATATATATGGGTGTAGCTGCTTCTTTTTCATTATCAAGAAAATATTATTTTAGCTGTTTAGCAAACCTTAGGAGGCAGATTCCCTCAAAGTGATCATATATCTTTCTCCCTCTTTTTTTGTTATAGAACCTTAGGGTTCTTTATCATCTAGTATCAGAGCAGCGGTCCTCGGCGTCTCCGCTATGATTCCACTGCCACCGCCCTCTAACTATGGGGCCCCACACTATCGTCTCCCTCCTCTATCACAACCCATCGAGCGATCGCAGCAAGCATTGGGACTACCTCCATCCGTGGCCCTTGATTGCCCTCATCTATCGCTTGCATCATACACGTCTCCTTCCCTCTTGCCGCATCTGATTCTATCCCGCCATTGACCACCCTTCGTAGGCGACACCTAGAAGACCGTAGTGACCGTAGCTGCGACCAATGCTGTCAATCTCTGCTGCTGTCAATCTCTGTTGCAACTCACCTAACTAGATCTTACAACAACCATCGCACCACACCGGCATCGAACCCCCACTTTCTGCCGGTGACAAAGCAAGAAAAGGTCCCTGTAGCCGAGCAATCACTTTAAAGTGATTGCATCAAGCCACCACCCTCTGCTGCCACCTCCCTTTCTGCCTCTGCTACCACATAGCTGTGTCGCCACTGTTGCCTCCTGCTCTAGTCGCACCCTACCACCTCTTTTGCAACCTGTAGCTATCCTTTCCTATCACCTTCCAGTAATGTTGTTGTAGCCCCTCGCGATCCCTCACACAAAGCAATGGAATACGTCAATCCATTCTCTTGCTTGCTAGTAAACAAGTAAGAAAGGGCCCCACTACTAATGTCCTAATTGTCACGGGCTTAGCTGATTTGCCTAAGCCGTGCGGCACCCTTGCGGCCCTCCCGAAGACTTAGCTGAGATTGCCTAAGTCGTGGAACGCCCAAAGCGTTATCTGTCCGCACAGGGTCAGCCTTCCCCGAGATCTCCTAGAGTCCCTTAGGCTCACAAAAGAGAAAACGGGCCAGAAGAAGCAATTCCCACGGGATCCACAAGCAACTGCTCAAGCAACCACTTCATAAGCCATATGCAAATTACATCCGAGGACATCACAAACTCAGAGAGGTTGCACACAAAGGATAATGGTCCATTACAGACCGAAGTCCCCCACAAGTGCTTACAAGACACACTTGTATTTACAAGCCAAAATTGGCCATAAAGCAAATCAAACTCGGGCTGCTAAGCCTACTGCAAGCCCGCTACTTGCTGTACAATGTATGTACACAAACCGAAGGACACGGACAAACATGAGCATTTCATCAAACACCTTGTTTGCATTTTGACCGTGACATTCTCCCCCACTTATTCCTTCGACGTCCTCGTCGAAGCCGCTGTAGACGTTGCATCTCCTTGCATTTTGCTAAATCTTCAATCTTCTGCTTTAGCTGCAACACGCCCCTTTGGCTCCCAGCTGCTCTCTGCCGCTGTTGTTGAGTAGTCGAACTCTGATCCGCCATGCTGCTTCAACTCACCACTGACTGAATCTGGTGTGAGGTTGGTTGAGTTGTGCTGATCCTTGTTAGTTCTCGCGGATCCTGCTGATGAAGGAAAAGACCTGCCTTATTATGCGCCAGTATCGTAGTCTTCTCATGTTGCTTGAACTGGGTGGATGCTTGTTGGAGCTTTAACGAGCATCGCCTCGCAGACTTTGAAGTTTTTAAGGTCCTTCCTCCAAAATGTTGGCCCATTGATCCTTCCTCCACGTTTAGTTGTCACTTCCAAGTAGGTTCGCATCACTTCCACTTTTGATTGACATTCAATTCAAAACTGAAGCGGACAATCTACTCTCAGTAGTGTCGATCACCAATGGTGAGGATTTGACAACTATTGTCTTCCGTAAGCTTTCTCTGAAGGGTCACTGAACTTAGGCAGAGCTCCTCTGCTAGATAAGTAAGAGAACTGGGATACTTGACTTCACCCATTCTCTTAGTAGTTGAGAAGGCAAGGTTACTTGGCTTCGCTCACCTCCTCGAGTTAAGAGAATTGGGGTACTTGGGTTCGCCCATTCTCCTGAGTCGAGAAGACAAAGGTTACTCGATTCGCCTGCCTCCTCGAGTTTGTACTTCATGCATTGAGCTGGTTACTAACATTCGCCCGCTCTTTGCTCACACTTCTGAAGCACCTGAAGTGTTTGCACTCCTTGCATTGAGTCAGCTACTGTGATTCGCCTTCCCACTGCCATTGAACTTCTGGAATGCAAGAAGTTTTGCCCGAAAAGAGTAAAGTTTACCCCAACTTGGAGTCCCCCAACTTGGAGTAAGTCTTTGATAGATTTGGTCGCCTCTGGGATTGTACCATCTTCTCCATCACCTTTGCCGCCTACTCCTCTGAGTAGAAAGGTACAGTACCGTGTACTGTCTACCTCGTTCCTTGGTCGAGCACTCCTGCGTCAACCCGAAGTCCCTCGCTTTCGGCTACCTTGATGAGAAGCCCTTCGACATCGGTCTTATGAAGTTTCTTGGCCTCTGCCCTTCTGCCCTGTCTTGGTACTTGGAGTTTGCCTTTGCATTCTCCACCTCCTTGGCCCCTTTTGCGACCAATGCTCTCCCTCCATGAGAGCAAGGGATCGATGACTCCACGGAAGTCCCGCCTCTGCGGTACCATGGTGCTGCCAAGCCCATAGCGCTACTCTCCGTTGACTTGCATCTACATCCCTTCCTTCGCGATCGGTAGATCCGCCTCTGCGGCACTGTGGTGCACCTCCGAGTCCACCTCCTTTCTAACCGACGCTTTGCTTTTGGGTAGCTGAGCCCCACTGGACTCGTCGTCGCTTCCTCGCCCCTTCCGACCACCTGCTTCGACACCATTGTGTCCTCCTAGCAGTTCTCTTTGGTCGATGGAAAGACAGACTGCAACTCTCATGCATGGCCTCCGCCATCTTGTTGCAGGGCTCACGCCAATTCTGTTCTCCTTAGCTTCCTTGGTAGCAACGTTCGCTTACTCGGCTTTGTCCTCTGACTTGCCGGGCTCCCTTAAGCGAATATGAGCACTGAAGCAGTCCCACTCTTCAGCTGCTCCGATCATACCTTAGTATAATCAAGTCCCCTCCATGAGACTCACTGGTACTTGCAATCTGACTACTCCCTCGGTGGTACACAGCCCCCAGATACTGTCGACCAAGGCTTTCATCTGATGCAAGGTTCGATGCACACACACGGAAGACCCGCCTCTGCGGTACTGTGGCATTCACTCCTTGAATCCACAGCCCTTCTTGCCGTTGCATTGTTCACCGAAGTGGAGCTCCCAGTAGCTCCTGATCATTCACATGATCACGTCCCCCTCCATGGGACTCACTGGTACTTGCACTTGGACTTCTTCCTCGATGGTACACAGCCCCCATATGCTGATGATCAAGGCTTTTATCCAATGCAAGCTCCGATGCACACATGAAGACCCGCCTCCGCGGTACCATGGCATTCACTCCTTGAATCCATAGCACTTCTTCTTGTTGTGTCGTACACCAAAGTGGAGCTCCCAGTAGCTCCTGATCATACCTCCGCATGATCTTGTCCCTCACGGGACACGATCGCCAGTGTTGCATTGCCACGAACTATTCCACCACGATCCGCTGCACCATGTCGCCTCCTGGTGACATCTCCATTGCATACAGATTCTCGTGTGATGAACTCGGACTACGACTTCTCCACGTGTGGCCTCTGCCAACACATCGTAGGGCCTCTGCCATCTCCGATTTTTAGTTCGCTCCCTTGGCATTTCACCTTCGTCCACCCACTCTTGGGCCGCACCTGGACGAAGCATAGCTCTAGGACAGTCCGTCGCCTAGTAGCTCATGAAGTCCCCCTGACTTCACTAGAATTGGTGCACCATTGTCTGGATCCTGGGCCTCTATCCCCTACCAGCACAATCTCTGCTATGCACCTCTTGTTCCAGACAACTCGAATGGCAACACTATGGCATATTCTTCAAGAGTACCCGCCTCTGCGTCCTCTTGCCCCGTGCTAAGTTATCATGATCCCAACTTTGCCTCCGCAAGTTGAATCACCTTAGTTACTCCGTCAAATGCATCTCTGAGGTAGCATGCATGTGCCTCGAAGCTCCCTTCATCTTTGGCACCATGGAAGATAAGTCCGCCCCATCAGAATGAAGAACTCATGGAACGACATGATCTCACTCTTGCCTCTACAAGAGTTCATGCCCTTGACCTCCATCCAAGGAAAGCTCTGTGCCTCCGCTCCATGTTCCATCTTCTATGTCGACTCCCTTCATGCGGCTTGGATACTTCACCAAGTTTCACCCAAGTCGTTCCGCTCCTCGATTTGCATTGAGTTGATAGTGGCCCTCGCGTCCACCATTCCACGGGTCAGCCCTCCGTTGAGTTCGATTTCCACATCGACTCGAAGTGTGCCTTCATATTATGTTGCCTTGGATTACTCCCCCACTTGATCTCGAAATGCATCCACCAATGCATTACCTCATTCGAGATCATGCGACGACTCTTCGTCGCTCGCTCGGTCCGTTGAGCGTTTTGGAGATATCTCCTTGAGAAACTCTTCCTCAATACGTGCGATCTGTTGCACATGATTCTCCCTCTGGAGAACTAGGACTTATCCCTCCTGGATATCTGTCCTATTAGAGCAACTTTCCTCTTTACATTCTTCCCACTGGAAGTTTCGGAGACCACCATCCCCTTTGGACTACTCCGTCTTGCTGAACAACTTGTGCCTTGTTCTGCTCCCGCAAATGTACTTTGCTAGATTGCGACCCTTCGCCAATACAGTCTCCACTGCACCCTCCAGGGTCTAGCAACGTGCTGAACTTGCTGCACATTTCAGCTGTCTAGGACGTAGCCTTTTATGTCAAAGAGAAAGTTCTGATGCTCCATGGCATTGAGTTCTGATCGCACCTTAGGATGGCCACGAACACTCCGTCGTTCGTGTGTAAGCCCTTGCATGAGTTCCGAATCCTTCGAGTTAGCAATTCCCCTCACCTCTGTGAGCTTTACACAACTCTTTCGGTCGTTACGCAACACCTCCCACTTTGCACGGTCTCATCTATCACCAAACGCCCCGCTTGGCCTTGAGCACCGTCAAGTTTGGTTGCCAACGTCAAGCCATAGCTCGAACTCCACCATCCCGATCTTTGTGTGCTACGCATTCTTCTTTGCATGTTTGTCCTCGTGGTGCCTCTCGCGCAAAGGGTTGGCCACTCCGCTGAATGCCAAACCTGGATGCCCGCTCCTCTGAGCGACTCCTTTCCCTACATCTCAATGTCCGTTTTCCCCCAAACGGTTGCGCGTGCTGGCTGTCCTCCACACAGCCCAACAAGGTCCCCCACGTTTGTATGGCAAGTGTCTCTGCGTGTGCTTGTCCCGCTCTGATACCACACTGTCACGGGCTTAGCTGATTTGCCTAAGCCGTGCGGCACCCTTGCGGCCCTCCCGAAGACTTAGCTGAGATTGCCTAAGTCGTGGAACGCCCAAAGCGTTATCTGTCCGCACAGGGTCAGCCTTCCCCGAGATCTCCTAGAGTCCCTTAGGCTCACAAAAGAGAAAACGGGCCAGAAGAAGCAATTCCCACGGGATCCACAAGCAACTGCTCAAGCAACCACTTCATAAGCCATATGCAAATTACATCCGAGGACATCACAAACTCAGAGAGGTTGCACACAAAGGATAATGGTCCATTACAGACCGAAGTCCCCCACAAGTGCTTACAAGACACACTTGTATTTACAAGCCAAAATTGGCCATAAAGCAAATCAAACTCGGGCTGCTAAGCCTACTGCAAGCCCGCTACTTGCTGTACAATGTATGTACACAAACCGAAGGACACGGACAAACATGAGCATTTCATCAAACACCTTGTTTGCATTTTGACCGTGACATAATGTTGGCCACCTTTTTCGGTGATGCCTTCACCAGTCGCAAGATCGCAGCAGCCGCTCCCCCTACAATCGTTGCTCATGCGACTAGGATCGCAACCCTCGATGCTCCCTCAACCCCCGTCTTTCTTTGTTCTTCCTCCTTTATCGTTGCCTGCATTTGATCGCCGCCATCATCATCAGCAATCACCACAGCCCCAACACCCGTCGCTACCCCCCAACCACTCCCACTATTGGTGTTCTGCTCCTCCCATGCCTTCGCCTCCAGCCACACGATCGTTGCTGCTCCTAGCCGTGCGATTGCCTTTGCTTCCTAGCCATCTTCTACTCTGACCGCTGCACCACTGACGCTGCCCGCCAAAGTTGCCACTGATTGACGTCACAACAGCCACATTGAATAGAGCAGTGCTGATGCCCTTGACCTGACACCAGAAACAAGAGTTGAGAATTACAAATCTGCAGTCATACGTAATGACCACCGACAATTCAATGAAAGCCCACTAGAAGCCTTGGAAACTAGAATTGATAACCGAATGTAGGAAACCCTTAATGATTTCAAAAGGAACATATTTGAAAGCTTCAACAAGAGGAAAGTTCAAGTCTTATGTTGTAAAGGGCACCAAGAACAGGACATTAATTACCCATGCATGAAGGTGAAGTTTCCAAGATGGAAGACGAGGATCTGACCTTTAGTTGGATCTCTAGGACAGAAAAAAAAATTTTGCTTGCATAGAACTCCAGAAGAATCCAAGGTAGAAATAGCTTTAACCCAACTAGAGGGTGATGCAATCTAATGGTACGAGTGGTACAAAACTTGTCACGGGATTCTTTTATGGAGCAATTCAAGAGAGGACTTATTGTTCGCTATGGACATTCAGAATACGAGAATATTGATGGGCAGTTTGCCAAAATCCGTCAAACCTCTATAGTACTAGAATATCATATATGATTTAAACGACTATCAAATCAAGTCGAAGATTGGTTAGAATGACAACTGATGGGTACATTCAATGAAGGCCTTAACCTAGACATCCAGTGTGAAGTTAAAGCTTGCTAACCCCGCTCTATGATAGCTGCAATCTCATTTGCACGTTTGCGTGAGGAAAAAAATAAGTAGAGTGGATCATCGAAACAGAAGTGACAATAAACAAATGATTAGCAAGCCGCCCGCCCCATCTATTCCCAACTCAAATTCTAACACCCGAAAACTAACCCGAGAAGAACTCAAGGAAAGATCAGCGAAGGGTTTATGCTGGCATTATATTGAAAAATGGAGTAAGGAGCATCGATGCAAACAATGACAACTTTTTATGGTCAAACCAATTGAGGAGTAACCGAAAGCTAACAATGTGGACTCTGATCATGAAGGTATGAATTTCGATGAAGATGATGGAACTATTACACATACAGTGCATGTTTTAGCCAGGTACTCTAATCCATAAATTATGAAAATTTAAGGAATCTTGAAACATCAACTTGTTACTATTTTGATTTATATTGGTAACACTAATAATTTTATGGATAATAAGGTTGTTGACTGATTAGCATACCATATTGAAGAATGTGATAAATTCAAAGTAAAGATCGCTGATGGACGAATTCTACCTTGGGATAGTAAGTGTTCGAAAATTAAACTGATTACATAAGGCCAATAATTACTTGTAGATTTATTTTCGATACCCTTGAAAGACTTCGAAGTGGTGCTTGGAATTGAATGACTATCAACCCTGGGTGACGTCTATTGAAATTTTTCTAAACTAATTATGAAATTTTTTATCAACAGAAAGCAGATGATCCTCAAGGGAAGACGTGGAAGCAAGGTCACAACTACCACTAGCCATCAGATAGAGAGGGTTCTTTAGAAGACCACAATGACTACGACAACCGAAGGTCAGCCTATTGCTTACACTATAAATCACGAAGTAAATATCCTACTTACTTGATCGGTTTTTGGTGGATTTAAAAATTTGATTCTAAAGAACAACGCACTACAAAGTCAGCATATGTATATTTGATTTCTCATCATGCCATTTTATCTTATTCTTCTTGTTGATTGGAAAAGTTTAAGTATCCCCACTATTCCTCATGTGTTGTATTTGGTTGAAAACTTTTGTAACTTTGGATCTGACTCTGTTAGGCATCTATTTTTTCTGACCGTATAAATGTATTTAATAGTATTTTGGATTCATGACACGATGGTGGATGCCTTAAGATAATAGTACCTTAGTTGCTTTAATTGTATATATATTTTTGCTAGTGTGGATGGTCAGGAATGAAGTTGTTCTTCAATCCGCTATGGGAATCTTTCTTTCTTAAAGCGCTTACTTTTCTTTACTACAATGTGAGAGGGGAAGAGATATTTCATTAGTCACGTAGTGGTTAGGTGGAATATACCCCTATTTATTGGTTGGTGTTGATAGTATAAAATTTATAATATTCTATCTGTTATATAGAAAAATATTTTTATACTATAAATAACAATAAAAGATTATTAAGATATATACATTTTTGATGCTGCTATTCATAAAAACTTTCATCTGATCTATTATAAGTGTACTTATAGAGAATTAAACTCACTTAGTTCCTCTCAATCATGTATGTGTCATGAAGAATCAATCCTATTTTAATTAGATTTTTTTTATTAACCAATAATCATAATCATAATATAATACTATTTATAATATATATATTAATTAAATAAGATCACATAATCTACCTGTATAAGTTAAACTTAGATGATTTCACTGACTATAAAAGGGTATTAGTTTAATATAGATCACATAATCTACGTGTCTTGGCATGGGAAAAACTTCAATTTTTCATCGAATTACTTATTGTAGAGGAAGGGATTATATGCTATGTTAGGAATGGGGTACAGAAAATATGAAACAAGTTGGATACTAAAAATTAAAGTTTACTATTTTGTGTAAGATATTCTTTCTTATGAACTTATTTATTTATGTTATAGTCTATTGTGTGTTTAGAGAGATTAACCAAAGTGTTAATTGGCTTGCTGAGAGGGCAAACGATGTTTTTTTTTTTTTTTTTTTTGAGAGGAGATTAATCATTGGCCTTCTCCCCACCAAAAATTTGTAGGTTGATGTTGATAGCAGTTATGATTTACTAACTAAATGAAAAAAAATCTCTTGAATTAATTGAAAATTTAATTTCTCTTATAAATATATAATGAATCGATGAAATTTAGAACTTTTCATTTATATTTTAAGATATGTTCAAGGCACTGTTATGTCCTGTAATATATTATTTTTATTTGGAAACGAAACATAGGAGACGTGTAGAGACGATTGCTGAGGTGGCATTCAAGAGAAGAAAAAAATTAAAAAGGATTATTTACGACCTCACCACGGAAGGTAAAACTTGGGTGCACGCGTTGACTTACGAGCGACTGACTCTCTTCTAATCGCCCATGCGGTCAATGTCATCTGTCGATCTCGTAACTACATTTTGACATAATTGGCATCACCCGACGACCTTTAGCGACACGTCAAGTCGGCTACTAGTGCCTATCTATGGATTGCCTCGACCACCTCTTACACCAATTATGTACCTATATATATTTGTATATATAAAACAGACCAAAAAAGAAAATAAAAATCGACAATTATAGAGGCGAAAGAGAGAGAGAAAAAAAAAAGAGGTTTTTATCAGTTTGTTTCTCATATGTTTACGACAGAAGAAATAATAATAATAATAAAAAGCACTAACAACAGAGAGTCTCGGAGACATCAATTAGGAGGACATTACGCCCACTCCCATAATTATTAGCTCGTTAATGTTCGGCTGGCTTTGCCTGCTTTTATAATGGCGACGGGTTGGCCATGGCATCATCGATCACGTCGTCATCGTCGCCGCTTATCCGGTCGAGTACTATGATGAGACCCATAGCAAACGCAGCGTCGCAGCGAGGCCGAAGGCAGAGCGAGAACACATCCCTCCCCAGCACAACGTGGGAGCATGCGTCCACCTTACGCTTAATCTCCGCCACCATCACCACCGCTCCTTTCCCCCCTCGACCACCCTCGTAGAACACCCGGCAGCACCGCTGGGGGAAGGACCCTTCGATGCGGTACTCCTCCTCGTCCTCCTCCGAACCGCCGCAGGAGTGCACCTCCACCGCAAAGCCACTTCGGTCGTTGCCGAAAATGGAGGACCTCCGCACCGCGAACAGCGGCTTCTGCCCCTCGCTCCTCTCCCCCAGGAATGCCTCCCACCGGTGATGCAAGCTCGGCCACTGCAGGAGTCTCGCAAGAAGTAACCCCCCCCCCCCATATGATCGATCGCACACAAGAAGCAGAGGAGGAGTGAGGACGAAGAGTTAATCGAGGCTACCTTGCGGCGGAGAGTAAGGATGGGATCTCCGGATGGATCCATCAGCAGAAGCGGCTGGTCGGCGAACGCGGGTCCGCCTCGGGCATAGGTGTCCACCCGGAAGACCAAATCTCCGGTTATGTGGTCGTAGACGGCGAATCCGTCTCCCGGAAAGAAGAGTGATGTCTTCCGGACCGTCAACTCCCGTTCCTCCTCGCTGCAAAATCTCTCCCCAACGATCGCCGCCATGGCGCGGCCAAGCGTGTCGGGAGGTGCCTATGGCTTCAGAAGCGCAAGAGCAAGAGCAAGAGCGAGGGAGTCGGTAAGAACATCTACTCACAGACGGATCAATTATATGATCCAGAAAACAGGAAAGGGAGTAAGCACAAGTGTGTGTGTGTGTGTGGTGTCGATGTTTTCGAGATGTGTGGTGCGGTGACCGACGCGGGCCCTCAGCATCAACGCACCGCTCACGATATGGTTTCATCTCCTTTTTTTATTTTTCTATGGTTTCTCCAGCGCAACCCCGTCCTCCTTTATTCACCGCGTTGGACAGCATTCCGTCCACCGTTCATCTCCACATGCCCGCGCGGGCTTGTAGCCTTCCTTGCACGTGAGGTTGCTGTTTGACGGGGTGTGCGAACCCCCAAGATCACGTGGATACACGAGGTAACGTACACGATATGTACGTTGAATGCACCAAAGAAAATTACAAATAAATTTAAATTATTTATTTTTTATAAAAAATATATGATGAAGGTAAGATTCAAACTTATTATATTACATTTTTTTTTATCGGTTGGACTATTTAATATTTTTAAAATATATCGAATGAGATTTTAAATTTTTAATCATTAATAGATATATCACTATCAAATTAAATTATTTACTATTTAAATGCATAATGAAACATGTAGGTCAAGCTGAATAATTTGATTTCTTTATATGAGATCATAAAAAAAATATGATCTTTTTTATTCGTTGGTCAACCATGTAGATCTTGCATATATAATGAAGTTAGAAATTTCTCTTTGAGGTTGGAGAAGAACTAATCTTTTAAGTCATTCACTTTCTCCACCTACACCTTTGTTTTCCACATAACGTCTCATTTATGACCCTCTTTTCTTCTCTCTCTCTCTCTCTCTCTCTCTCTCTCTCTCTCTATATATATATATATATATATATATATATATATATATATATATATATATATATATATATATATATATATATATATATAATGTACAAAAATTTTTTAAAATATTTTTCATTATGACTATAGTTTTATAAGAAAAAAACAAACAGTATGATCCCCCATCCAGAATGAAAAGGATGATCTCATAGCCCTTGATACATCGTTTGGTGTTATAATTTTCCATCTAAACCAAACCTCCTCATGCTGTCCAAATTAGAGATGCAGCCAAACTAGATCTGCTTTCTCTCCCTCCTATATTTAGAGTTGATAAAAACACATCTATGTAGAATTGGATTGATCTAGCACTATTGTTCGGGGATTGGACTAGTCGAACATTATTGATCGGGAACTCGAGCACTTCTACTCGGGAATTAGATTGGTTGAGCATTGATGCTCGAGAATTGGATTGGTCGAACACTACTGCTGGGGAACTGGATTGGTCGAGCAATGCTACTCGGGAACTGGATTGGTCGAGCCATGCAACTTGGGCACAGGTTGACTTCTCGGGACAAGAGGGTCAACTCGGGCACAAGGAATGT
This sequence comes from Ensete ventricosum, assembly GCA_029747655.1. Classification (NCBI taxonomy): domain Eukaryota; kingdom Viridiplantae; phylum Streptophyta; class Magnoliopsida; order Zingiberales; family Musaceae; genus Ensete; species Ensete ventricosum. Next base: position 55,809,983 of record JAQQAF010000004.1, read on the forward strand.
GATCCTACCGAGGTATATAACTCGGGCATAGACTGACTTCCTGAGTCGAGAGGGTCAACTCGGGCACATGGAGGGGATGATCTGATCGAGCTGTGCAACTCGGGTACAGATTGTCTTCCTGGGCCGAGAGGATCAACTCGGGCACAAGAAGAGGATGATCCGACTGAGCCGTGCAACTCAGATACTGATTGGCTTCCTGGGTCGAGAGGGTTAGGTTGGTCATATCTATGCCAGATTGGTTGTGATTACTCCATGTCGATCATACCTGCACCCGTTGACGTCATGCGTGAGATTCATATTGATGCTATGTCAGGTCAGATATATAGATGTATATGTAAGGTTGGTTATGACTGTGTGCCATGTCTATTGAAAACATGATGACAAATTAGATCCGCTTTCTCTGCCTCCTATCTTTAGAGTTGATAAAAACACATCCCAGTGGCATTTAAAGACGCAAAGACTCCCGACCAACTGCTCTGATAAATAACCAGAAAATGAGAAAGAATGAAGAATTCGCTTGCTTGAATGGGTAAGTCATTTGGGGTGCATTCCACATGTATTTTTTTCTTTTCTTAAAGGACTTTACAGCAAATTAAATGCGTTTTTCTTTTTTTATAAACGAACATATATGAATGAATTAGATTTCCCCTTAAAAGCTGTAATGATCAAAACATTCCCTATACAACAACATCCACTTGCTTGCTCGAACCCACATTCTGTTTGATGAGACCGACGACAGCACTAGCCAGACAAGAAGGTGGATTCACCAAACCAGAACTGAACCCTGATGCTTTCCAGCAATAAGCCGATGCATTGCCGCCGGATTCCAGTGACATGTCAACGTCTCGTAGATATATTTTCTCGCATGGAGAACTGTCGCTGCAAGAAAATTTTATTGCATCCTTTGTTGTCGACGTTCCCTTGATTTCAATGAAAGAAATCTGATGCACCTTCACAGCAGACGTCTGCATTTATCGAACATCAATCTTCATCACTAGTTTCTTTGAATCATTTAATGCAAAAAAAGTAAATAAATAAAAAAAAAAACTCCGATTCCCATACCTGATTTTGGCACTGACGTGAAGAATCGCAGTAGTACTGATCAATTATTATTGGGTTTGAAACATTGCTCATCCGGATACCACGGAAGACTATATTGCGGGCATATCCACCACCACCCTATCAGTAACGTAATACACGTTTGAATGCTGAATACACTTGTTTGCATACAAGTCAGAAGGACCAGGAAGCTAGCTAGCTACCTGCCATGTCTTGATCCTTACACCATTTTCGGTGTTTGAAATCAAGCTATTCTCCACTTTTACATCATTTACTTGGGAATATGAATTTGATTTTCCAAGACTTCCGATACTGATGGCAAGTAGCAAGCAACAGTGAAATGTTTGACACTGAAATATGGAAAGCTACGTTCTCTGATCTTACCTAATACCATGACCAGGTCCACAGATGATATTTATCACTCGGACATTGGAAGAATTGCCGACGATGGAGATGCAGTCATCCCCTGAAATGAAATATAAATGGACCTCTCAGTGCTGCGTTTGCCAGCGACATGATGTTTAAAAGAAAATAAACACAATAAATACTACAGACAATAATTGTTGGTTGAAAATATAACATACCTCATTATTGGAAAAAGAATATTAAGATAGAAGGTTCATCGAGGCTGTGAGTTCGCCAATGAGCATTAAATGTTCTGTTTCCACTGACTCCAAGTAGTTGATAATTGTTTATTGATCAGTGCTTATTTATATCAGTTGACAATTTTCAATACTCCTAATGCATGGTAATGGCTAGTGAATTAGCAAAAGGCAACTTGGGATCAACTCAAAACCACAACAATGGATGAATCAGAGCACGAAAGCTAAGCTATTCAAGACAGTATAGGACAGCCCACTGCACACAACTCGCAGTTCCAAGATCTGGATGGAATATCACGCTAATTATTCATAAGTGAACAATAATATGTCTTATCAATTTTAAACAATAATATCTTCGATGCACCATCTGAAAGGCGAGAAACTCAAAGATGAACAGAGAAGGAAAAGCTGGAAGTTCAGCTACTGGTCCAAATGGATAAGCAGATATATATCATGATCATGAGCAGAAGTAGGAAACACTGCAAAAAGACATAGTTGCACGGACCTGTCCTTATAGTGCTGTCCTCAACCAAGGTGGCAATGGATCCACTTATATGGATTCCATCAGTGTTAGGGCTCTCAGCAGGTGCAGTCACCTTCAACCTAGATGCACGAACATGAGAACATGAGGTGAACGCAATATGCATCTGTTGCCCATTCAATACAGTCAAATCACGGATAGCAACGTGCTTGCTCCGATGAAATGTAATTGCCTGCATCATCATAAATGTGATTGCTATTTACTAGTGAAGAAGTAAGCGAATTTTATTAGCACGAGGGATGCTACCAACTTTGCAAATCCAATGGAATCGAAGAGGAACTAACCGTTGGGGCGTGTCGGCAAGGCTGCATATATAATATGAAATAGATTTAGGTTCTCTTGTCCAAGTAACAAATGCACGCATCAACCAAGCTAACTATTTTATGAGCGAGAAAGGAATGTATGTGTTACATATGTGGTGTTCCTTTTGCAAGATCGTGACCACCAGTTCTGTCCCTTGCCGTCAACAGTTCCACCACCGCTTACTACTATTTGTTTCATCCCATGGAAGTAAATCCACTTACGAGGATCAAGCCCATCCCAAATGTCAGGATCTGAAGGAGCAATTATAGTTCCTGCGATCTACTTACATGAAGGCACCAAATTAGTCAAGTCATTCAACAAAAAAACAAACACACACACACACAAAAGAAAGAAAAGAAAACCCTATGGCAGTACCACTTTCCAAACCCAGAGACCTACCGACACCGTAATCTTTGAGTTACAAGGGCCACCAAAGTTAATTGGCTTGATCAAATAAACTCTTCTTGCAGGAAACTTAATTTCTACGTGCACTGGTGAAGAACAAGCATAGTCCCATGCAGACTTGAAGGCCTAATAGTCAACAGAAAGTCTAATTAATAAAAGCTATTTGAATATATTTGGAATCTAAAGTAAAGATGATAGGAGACCAAAAACTTATTGAAGAATTTTTTGTTTTTTTATGAGAATATATGAGCTTTGCAGAACTGAGTCAGTTTAGTTTCATCAAACACCTGAAATGCGTATATATAGAGGAGCTCCCATATCATCTTTCATCTTAAAGAAGACAAAATATCAAACATGTCTTATTAATTGTCTTAGTGTGCTCATTGTCAGAATAAGATGCTCAAATTGATGTAGGGACTCCCTCTGTTTCTCGTATTGTGTTTAGCGAGATTCAATGCAATGGTTTTTCCTGTTATCACGCCTAGCCTACCCTTCTTTTTCCACCATTCACGCAGTGGGCATCATCTTGGCTTACCATCCGATCATGAATCAATCGTCGGTTCCTTATTGACCGTCGACGAATGAACGAACGAATGGAAGTCCTTTTCAGTAGAACTCATGGAATTGGGAATTTTCCTTTTCACTACTCCCGAACTACCAAAGCTACCTATATAATTAATCTATAAGAAAACAAATGCTGGAGAATCGGCGGAAAAGCAAACAATCGATCAATAATTTCTGTGAAATTTATCGATTGTCTAGCTAGGTTGAGTTTCAGATTAAACGCATCATTCTAGGTTTTAGATAAGAACATACATACCAGGGTGTCGTCGTCGAATCCATTGCCTTTGGCTCCGAATTCATCCACAGAGATGACGACCCTTGTCTTGTGGTCTGCCGAGCGGGGAAGTTGTATGAGCGAGGACGTCTCCGGAAGTCCTTTTGCGCGACCGATCATGATTGGGTACAACAAGAGGAGGATTGCGGCGATAATAGATCGAGAGGTGGCGTCTTTGCCAGATGATCTGTTCCGGACAAAACCATCGTATTGATCATCCACCATCGCCACCACCATCACCACCACCACAACTTCAGGTCGGGATGGTGGGACTTCTGCGGTTGTGAGGGGGGTAGCGAGCCATGGGAGAAAAGAACATCCGTTGTCTGTAAATTAGCTCAGGCAGGTACCCCATCGGGCAGAAGAGACCGATCAATATGGGCGGTTACGACGACGAAGTTGCGCAGATGGGGAGGGGATGGGATCCGTACTCGGTGCATGGAACGACGGACGGATGATCGATGAGGAGCATCGGATGCAAGTGCGCCGCCGCGTGGAAAACGATTAATCCGCCGCTTGATTCGGCCCATCACGATGCCGCTTAACTAAGTTGAGGATGACCGGTCTCTGCTCCTCCTCTCGTCTTCTTCCCGACGAATTGAATGAGGTGAAGGATCGGCAGATGAGGTAGGTACATCTACAACATCGTTGGGGGATAACTCTTTTATTACACGTGGCAGCACTCGATTTGAAGGTATAGATAGTTTTATCTATAATTACTTATGCTTAGTCGTAGTTTTTTCGTGCGTTCATATGGATGTCCTCTAACAATTAACATGTTGAAAGTTCAATTAATATATTTTTGTCCTTGTTGATATCATGCGAGATGAAGCATGATTATAGCACAACACACGCAAACAAATAGATGATAGATTATGGTGCATGCGTTTGAATGATTTCTTTATTTTCTTTTGATAGGACATGTTGTTGGTCGATCCAGCTCACTAAGATCACTCCAACTCGACAGGCCCCTATAAGAGGAAATATGAGATCGACCTAGTTGATACAGTACTTGATGAAGGTGGCATAGTACTGATCGAACTGTCACGACTGTAGTCGAGCTGGAACACCCATAAATAAAGAATGATGCGCACACCCTTGCTCCACGCCGATCGACGTATGACGATATGAGCACTCGGAGAGATCGTACGTTTGTCTTACCCAGCACGTCGACAATGGTAAGGGTAGGAGTAAGGTCAATCATATGTCTTGCAAGTATAAAAACCCTTCTTGGGAATATGATCGGAGATCGCTCTCTCACTCTCTCAGACTCTCTCTTTTTACATTGAACTTTTAAGACAATCCCGATCGAGGGCACTGACTTGATCGTCAAAGGGGCTACATCGGGTGCCCCCACCTTGATGAGGCCTTCTTGCATGATACCTCGATAGACACCGAGAAGGAGGAGCCCGAGGTGCGCTCTCGAGTAGGCCCAACAAATCTCTTATTAGGTTTCCAACCTCTTTTCGATTGATGTGGATGAGTTTGCGCATACGGGTGGAACCAAACCTTATTGACTCCTCCTCCATGACATCAAGTTTCACAACATTTTTATATTTATCTAAGAGAGCCGTTCACTTTATAAAAGTTCAAAGTTTTTTTATTCAAATCTGATTTAGATTTAATCTATTAATGCTTGTGAATAAAGTTATAATGTGTTTTTTATTACCGAAAGTGTCTTAGCACAAATATTGTAACAAAATAATCTCTCATTCTTTTGTTATTGTCGTTCCTTCACGATAAATGACCATAAATATTATAAGGGTTTCCAAAACATTTAGACCTAAATATAATATAAACTAAAAAAATAATTTTTTTATAATGATTTATCATAAAAATACATAAGACCTCCATAATTTTCATCCAATATCATTGCAATTCTCATATAATTTGTTTTATAGTATCTCGAAACATATACTAAAATTGATAGCTAAAGTCTCGAGATATCTCGAAACATATAAATTGATTAGAACTATCGTATCTTGATTCAGTGATGAAATTATTTAAGTTCGTTCCAAACAGTGCAACTGGGAAATGTCTATATTTCATTATCAATTTACAATAAACAAAAAATAATTACTATTTAAAAAAAATATATATCTAAATTTAAGATTATATTAAAAATGATTTGTCATCGTTCATTTTAAAATATATAAAAAAGTATTCATATTTTTTTTTTGTATAAAATCACTTAAAAACTCTCAAATAAAATATTTCTCAAAGTCTGATACATATAATAAAATTAATGTCTATAAAAATTTAAATTAATTAGTAACAAAAAACATTAAAATTTATCAAAAATATTATAACCTGTCTGTATAATCGATTTGAGTCAATACATTTGTTTGATCTAATTGAGTTTCGATATTTTGTTGTTCGTAAGAGTATTTTTATCGTTTTAAAAAAAATAAGAATCTCTTTAGGTATTTCGAAGATGATGTACTTGTGGATAATCAGAAATTTAAAACTTGATTTTCTTAGAAAATATTCACATTTTGAATATTTTTCAATCGATATCCTTCATTTTGTTTTATGCCAAATATTTAAATTATCCTTCTTTTGTTAATCTGTTATAGTATTTTAGTCTGTTACGATCTTTTGACCACTATAACAAAATTATTATAAAGTTTATTTTAAAAATATTACGAATAATCTCTTAACCTCAATCAGACTAACTATAAATCTAAAAATATGATATTATACTGATCAATGAGCAATATCAACTAAAGAGATAGGATATGATGTCAATTGTAGTTATTTTTTAAATATTTATGTTATTTTTAATGTACTAAGTAAATATTATTAAAAAAATTATAAACGAGTCACATAAAAATTATTACAATATTTTTAGTATATTAAAAATTCTATAAATGAGTCGAATGAAAATTCTATATTAGTTAAAAAACTGAATAGAAAGACAAAAAAAGAAAAAGAAAAACTTCTAAGTGATATTTTAGATATTTTTAAATTAAAAATATTGTTTGAGAAAAAAAAAAGCAAAAGAGAAGAGAAAAATTACCTAAAATATAAGTATTTTTTGTAGGAAAATCGTCTAAACTTAAAAATTATTATCAAAATATAGATAAATAAAGAATTAATTGAATATTCAAATCAGGGGTACTTTGGTAAAATGAAATCTGACCACAATTCGTCCAGATCTGACAGAGCCGGTCTTCCCACCTCTGCCTGTTGTGGTTTCGCCGAAGCATGGCTTCCTCTTCGTCGTCGCCGTCGTCGAAGGGATGGACGAGCGCCAAAGTCTCCCGCATCGCCTCTCGCGTGTACTTCGTCCTCATCATCTTTCAAATCCCTCTTTTCAGGTAATCTAATTTTCTTTCCCCCTTCAAGAAACAAACAAAGAAAGAAACTCTTACATTTAAGATCCAAATCGCCGCTCGAGTTTTGCTCTGATTGCGTATCAGCACCACCGCCCCGCTGCCATCACCATCATCATCCGCTCCGATCGTGAGCTTTATCGCATCGTCGATCATTCTTTTTTGTGTTCTTTTTTCCTAATATTACTTGACCTTTTGCTATGATAAGAGCCCATAGCGTGCTATCATCTCCCGTCGTTTTTGGTCATTTACATCCAGCGATTTCAGAAACAGGTCGGCAGCTTGATCTAATTTCTGGAACACGTCTTGTTGTCCGTCACGTCCCAACAACAATTCCTCCTGCTCATTCTATTCGTCCTCGGTACGGCCGACTCTTTCCAATCACCAAGAATGCCAGACCAACTATATGAGCTAGATATTATCGATTTTGTCATCTGAAGCCACATAATTCTATCTGCGGTTCTACCACTCTGCATCTATTCTTTTTGACCTCTGAAACAGAATGATAAGAGTTGTAGTTTGAGGAATCAAGAGATGCAAGTAGCCTAGTATTGTTACTTTTTCTTAACCTATTCTGATGCTACTTAACTTTGATCACAACAAGTCAGCAGATGGACTATGCTTTCAGGGACTCTAATAGCAATTAAGCATATGCATACAATCTGCTCAATTACTCATTTGCTAATTTATATATGGAGACATAAGCATGGTTGATGAACACGGAACATCTTCCTTCTGTACATTTTGAGTAGTACAAAGGATTTCTCAAGGATACTCAGAACGAAGATTTGGTGTCCCTTGAACAAGTCTATAGTGGTTCTACTCCCATCCATGTTTGGCCACCTAAAATGGTTCTCAAGGGCAAATCTTATAATGGAAAAGCTGCATAACTTAGTCACTCTTGATTAATTGATAAAATGTTTCATCTCACTTTGCCTTCTGGAACATCCTTGCATTCTTGACTAACCAAGGTAAATTAATAAAGTCTTGGCCAGGCATATTAGTTTGTGTGTGCTGCTTGTTTTTTTTGTACTAATAATTGAGATCAACTATGACGAAAACAGATTCTAATTCAGTTACTTAATACGAATCTACAATAATGCTCTTCTAGCCCTAAATTTGCTCGTGGAACATAAAGCTCAGATGCCCTAAAAAAAAGGAGAGAACTACACATGGCTAGTTTGAAAAATTATCGAGGGTCATAATTTGAATAATGTATCTGAACAAAATTCTGATGCTGACTGAGATATAATTTGGCTCAACTGTTTAATAAAAGTTGTTCTCTTCTTGCACTAGAAATTATCTATTTTACTCCTCTTATCTCCCTCATTTTACCTAGAAACCTATTCTAAGTACCGTAAAGTTGTGGCGTATGCAAATAAATTTTGCTCCTAGTGCGAAATTGTGCTATGTGTTTGATTTTGTTGCAGAGAGCCATTCGGAGACTAGGTATATGAGAAAGTTCAAACTTTATTGCATGTCATATATTGCTAACCATATATCTTAATAGGATTCTGATGCTGATATTTAGATTTGGCTGAACTGACTGAGAAAAGATTATTGTCTTCTTGCACCACTGGTTGTTCTCTATCTGTCATATCCTTGTTTGCATAATAAATTAATGCATAGAACTGTAATGTCCATGTATGAGAATTTTTTGCCTACTGTGAATTTTGCCATGTGTATTGATTTACACAAGCTTGTACTAAATGAATCCTGTAGCAACTTCCAGGAAATGTGCTATTACTAAAATTCATCTCTTCAATATGTTCAATCTTTTGTGATAAGGTGACCTACAAGTTTCTTTTTCATTCTTGATAAGGTGATTTAGGAATTTGATAATACTTAAAAGTGCTTATGTGATGGTACCTGCTTTTCTTTTAACATTTATGCAAGTAAAATTTCGTTAGTAGATTTTCAAAGCATTTTTTCCTGTTCTATTTAACGTGACTACTCTATTACACATCTTTTTAATGTTTGAAAAATACAAAATGAGCTTTTCTTTATTTATTTTTGTTGTATGAAGAATTAAGCCTATATCTAATATTCACAATTTATTTTTGATGTTATTGACTTAACGAGCCACTTTTCTCGTGCTATGGCTGCTTACCTTAGTGAATGATAATAACCGAGCAAAAAAATATACAATTTTATTCTTTAGTCATCCAAAGATTAGGTAATAGTTGACATCAACTTTGGGCAATAGGCAATTATGTTAGACCAAATAAGAAAATAAAGTATATTCCAAATGTTGAAAAGACAATTATACATTACTAATGTTAGTGCTGAATGCACTTTATATGGATAAAAAAAGAGTAGTGTTAGTTCATATTATGGTTGTCCGACGTAAAGGAAGATTTAGATCCAATCGAGTCTCTTATTCATATTCGTTCCATAGGGATTTGGTATCAAGTAGGCAAAATGTCCAAGCCAAGTCATGCAAAACTACGTTGGAGGTGTACCCAATAAAAACCCCTTGAAAGTGTAACTTCGTACTGTCACGGACAAAAATATAAAGAGCGTGCTCAATGTAATGCTCATGTATGTCTGTGTCTTTCGGGTTTTGTTCATACTTTGTACAGCAAGTAGCGGACTAGCAATAAACTTGACAGCCCTAGTTAGGTTAGCTTTCGTGGCTAGTTTTGGCTTATAAATGAGAGTTGTGTCATGTTGACACTTGTGGAGACTTCAGTCTGTAATGGACCTTGATCCTTTGTGTGCAACCGTTCAGAGTTTGTAAAGTTCATGGTTGTAATTTGCACTGGCTATATAAGTGTTTGCTGAAGTGATTGCTTGTGAACCCCGTGGGAAATACTTTCTCTAACTCATTTTCTTTTTTGTAGGTCCTAAGGGATTATAGGAGGTTTCGAGGAGGCTGACATTTGCGGATGGACACGCGATGGTGTCGGACGACTTAGGCAAAATCAATTAAGTTCGTGGCATTTGGTATTAGAGCGGGACAAGCACACATATGAACACTTGCCATGCAAACATGGCGGACCTAGCTGGGCTGTATGGAGGGCAGTCATCACGCGCGACCGTTTGGGAGAAACAAATATTGATGTAGGGAGAGGAGTCGCTTAGAGGAGTGAGCATCTATGTTTGACATTCAGAGGAATGGCTAACCCTTTGTGCGAGAGGAACTACGAGGACAAGCGAGCTAGGAAGAATGCGTAACGCACAAAGATTGGGATGACTGTGTTCGAGTTACGACTCGATGTTGGTAACCAAACTTGACGGTGCTCAAGGCAAGTGGGGGGCTTGGTAAAAGATGAGACAGTGCAAAGTGAGATGTGTTGCGCAACGATCAAAAGAGTTGTGCAAAGCTCACAGAGGTGAGGGGAATTGCTAACTTGAAGAATTAAGTACTCATGCAAGGGCTTGTATGCGGACGATGGAGTGTTCATGGTCATTCTAAAGCGACCGAAACTCAACGCCATGGAGCATTTAAACTTTTTCTTCGGCATAGAAAGGATACATCCGTAGGAGGCTGAAGTGTGCAACAAGTTTAGCACGTTGCTGGGCCTTAAGGGTGTAGTGGGGGGTTGTATCGGCGAAGAGTCATAATCTAGCAAACGCATTTGCGGGAGCAGAACAACACACAGGTTGTTTAGCAAGACGAAGTTGTCCAAGGGGATGACGATCTCCGAAACTTCCAGAGGGAAGAATGCAAAGAGAAAAGTTGCTCCAATAGGACAGATATCTAGGAGGGATAGGTCCTGGTTCTCCAGTGGGAGAATCATGTGCAGCGGACCTCATATGTTGAGGAAGAGTACCTCAAAACAATATTTTCACAAAGCTCAACGGATCAAGCGAGCGACGAGAAGTTATCGCATGATCTCGCATGAGGTAAAGAAGTGGTGGATGCATTGCGAGATCAAGTGGGGGAGCGAACACGACAACATTAAACGAAAGCACACTTAGAGCCGATGTAGAAATCAGACTCAATAGAGGGTTGACCCGTGGAATAGTGGGCGCGAGAGCCACCGTCAACTCACTGCAAATCGAGAGGCGGAGCAACTCTGGTGGAACTTGGTGAAGTGTCTGAGCCGCACGAAGGGAGTCGATATAGAAGATGAAACATGGAGCAGAGGCACAGAGCTTTTCTTGGACAAAGGTCAAGGACATGAACTCTTGTAGAGGCAAGAGTGGGATCATGTTGTTCCATGGGTTCTTTATTCTGATGGGGCAAACTCATTTTGCATGGTGCCAAAGACGAAGGGAGCTTTGAGGCACATGCACCTTATCTCAGAGAAGCATTTGACAGAGAGACTAAGGCGACTCAACTTGCGAAGGCGAAGTTGGGATCAGAAGGCCTTAAAACGGGGCAAGAGGATGCAGAGATGGGTACTCTTGAAGAATATGTCACAGTGCTGTCATTCGAGCTGTCATGAAGAAAGTGATGCACAACGGAGATTAACCTGGCGGGGGATAGAGGCCCAGGATCTAGACAATGATGCACCAATTTCAGTGAAGTCGATGGACTTCGAGAGCTACTAGGCGACATACTGTCCTAGAGCGATGCTTCGTCCGGGTGTGATCCGAGAATGGGTGAGCGAAGGTGAATTGCCAAAGGAACGAACACAATCAGAGGTGGCAGAGGCCCTACGATGTGTTGGCAGAGACCACACATGGAGAGATCGTAGTCCGAGTTCATCCCACATGAATCTGAATATAATGGATATGTCATCAGGAGGCGACATGGTGCAGCGAATTGTGGTGGAATAGTTCGAGGCAATACAACACACGCTGGAAAAGTCCCATGAGGGACGTGATCATGTGGAGCTATGATCAGGAGCTACTGGGAGCTCCACTTCAGTGAATAACGCGTCAGCAAGAAGGGCTATGGATTCAAGGAATGAATGTCATGGTATCGTGGTGGCGGGTCTTCCGTGCGTGCATCGAATCTTGTCTCGGATGAAAGTCTTGGTTATCAGCATATGTGGCTGTGTATTACTGAGGGAGAATTTTGACTGAAAGTACCAGTGAGCCCATTAGGGGGATTGCTCCAGTCCTTATATTCGCTAAAGGGAGTCCAACAAGTCAGAGGACAAGACCGAGTAAGCGAATGTTGCTACCAAGGAAGCTAAGGAGAACAGAATCGACGCGAGCCCTACAATAGGATGGTGGAGGCCATACATAGGAGTTGCAGTCTATCTTTCTATCGACCACGGAGAATTGCTTGGAGTACACAGAGGTGTTGAAGCAGGTGGTTGAAAGGGGCAAGGAAGCGATGAGGAGTCTAGAGGGGCTCAGCTACCCAAAAGCAAAGCGTCAGACAGAAAGGAGGTGGACTCGGAGGAGTGTCATAGTGTCGCAGAGGCGGATCTATCGATCGCGAAGAAAGGGACGCAGATGCAAGACAACGGATAATAGGGCCATGAGCTTGATAGCGCCATGGTACCGTAGATACGAGACTTCCGTGGAGTCATCGATCCCTTGCTCTCAAGGAGGGAGCGCGTTGTCGTGAAACGGGCCGAGGAGGTGGAGAATGCAGAGGCAAACTCCAAGTACCAAGATAAGACTGAAGGGTAGAGGCCAAGGAACTTCATAAGATCGGTGTCAACGGGCTTCTCATCAAGATAGCTGAAAGTGGGGGGACTTCAGGTTGATGCAGGAGTGCTCGACCAAGGAACGAAGTAGACAGTACGTAGTGTTGTACCTTTTCTACTTAGAGGAGTAGGCGGCAATGATGATGGAGAAGACGGTACAATCCCAAAGGCGACCAAAACTATCAACGACTTGCTCTAAGTTAGAGTGAAATTTTGCTATTTTCGGGCAAAACTTCTTGCATTCCGGAAGTTCGATAGGAGAGAGAAGACGAATCATAGTAGCTAACTCAATGCAAGGAGTGCAAACACTTTGGGTGCTTCGGAAGTGTGAGTAAAGAGCGGGCGAAGACTAGTGACCAGCTTAATGCATGAAGCGACATGAGACGTTTGAGATACTGGCGCAAAACAAGGAAGATCTTTTCGTTTATCAAAAGGATCTGCAAGAATTAACAAGGATCAACACAACTCAGCCAACCCCACACCAGAGTCAGTCATTGGCGAGTTGAAGCAGTATGGTGGATCAAAGTTCGACTACTCAACAACAGTGGCGGAGAGTAGCTGGGAGCCAAGAGGGGTGTTGCAGCCAGAGCAGAAGATAGAAGATTCAGCAAACAACGAGGAGATGCAGCGGCTTCGACGAGGACGTCAAAGGAATAAATGAGGGAGAATGTCATAGACAAAAATATAAACAGGGTGCTCAATGTAATGCTCATGTATGTCTGTATCTTTCGGGTTTTGTTCATATTTTGTACAGCAAGTAGTAGACTAGCAGTAAGCTTGACAATCCTAGTTTGGTTTAGCTTTCGTTGTCGGTTTCAGATTGTAAATGAGAGTTGTCATGTGGACACTTGTGGGGACTTCGGTCTGTAATGGACCTTGATAGTTTGTGTGCGACCGTTCAGAGTTTGTAAAGTCAATGGTTGTAATTTGCACTTGCTATATAAAGTGTTTACTGAAGTGGTTGCTTGTGAATCCCGTGGGAAATACTTTCTCTAACCCGTTTTCTTTTTTGTAGGTCTTAAGGGACCATAGGAGGTTTCGGGGAGGTTGACCTTTGCGGATGGATACGCGATGATGCCGCACGATTGAAGCAAAACTAGCTAAGTTCATGACAGTTGGGGGGTTTAGAGGATTCAATTAAATGGTGAATCAACATAGTGCAATTTGTGTTTCTGAGAGAGAGAGAACAAGGTGCACCCCTCAATTAAATGGTGAATCAACATAGTGCAATTTGTGTTTATGAGAGAGAGAGAGAACAAGGTGCACCCCTCAATTAAATGGTGAATCAACATAGTGCAATTTGTGTTTATGAGAGAGAGAACAAGGTGCCCTTATATAGGGTGGTAAACTACTGTTGAGCTTAGGATTGTAGTTAATGTTGTGGACCGATCGAACACACTATCCGACTGTAGATGAGGCGAGGTCATGAGATTGTGCATCAAATCTGGTGATCATGAAGTAACGGCTACATCGAGTAGGCGTCCATTGGTGCCACGCAATTCATCTCATGGGTTCAGGTGTCTTACGACACATCAACCAAAAGAGTTGAGGTGTCGACAGAGTGATGATGAGATGTTAACCAATTAGCGGTGATGTATTGGTTAGGTGGTGATGATGTGCTGGCTAAGAGATGATGACATGTTAGCCGTATGTTGATGAGGTGTGTCCACATGTTATCGTCCCCATATCGTGGTAAAATTTCAGTTTACTCGTCTTGCATGTCGTATGTTGATGAGGTGTGTCCATACGTTACCGTCCCCATATTGTGGCAAATTTCAGTTTGCTCATAGTTTTTTATGCCATCGTTAATTGAACATTAATTTATTAATGAGACCGAAATGGAGATTAACATATGGATTCATCTAAGAACTAGCACTAGTTCCTTCTGGTGCTAGTTATTAGATGAAAAGGAATATCATCCGTCAGCATGTTTTTAGTTGTTGTTATTTTTTAAAAAAAAAAAAAAATCTTTTGAACAAAGATTATCTGCACCCATTATATTCCTATTAGAAAGAAGTAAGATTTTTAAAATGTTTTTTTCTCTAACTAGAGTGAGATTTATCTGTTTATTGTTTGGGTCTTTTAGGATCCCATGCAGATCGGGGATGTGTACGACACCAATACAAGTGACATCTTCACAATTGATTGCAAATGAAATATTCCCTCCCTCTGTTGTGAAGACTCTCCTGTACCCTGGAGCCGTCGCGCAGGGTCTCATTACTACGAGCATGGCCTTGCCAAGCTGGAGCGGTTTGCTCGACATGTATAACCTGACAGAAGCAAAAAATGCATCGCCAACTGTGGATCTCCATCGCCTTGAGGTCCGTCCATCAGATTAAAAAAAAAAAAAATTGCAGTTAAATTCATTCTTTGAATTTAACCTAAGCAAATAGCTGATTTTTGGGTTGGTGTGTATCCATCCAGGTTCTTGCAGGTAGCTACTTCTCGGTGGCAGGGGCACTCGTTGGTCTGATAAATCCCGGCAGGATGACCTTATTCGGTACACTTCTCATTGTTTGGGGCTTGGTGAAGGAAGGTGTGCTTGGAAAAGCAGCAAATGCAGATCCAACACAGGCTGTCTATGTCTACCCAACGATTCTGGTAGCACTGGTGTGTGCTTTCTCAACCATCAAGTACAATGGGAAGAAGGCGACGGTGAGAGGTCAGGCTGCATCCATTGCTAAACCCTTGAAGAGTTCTGCCAAGTCCAAGCTGAAATAGTTGGGTTGGTTTATCTGCTTCCGTCGCTCTTCCACTTGAGGTGCTCGCTTTTCCCATCCATTGTATCGGTATGACATACATGCACAAATTTCTGCTTAATTTAAATTATTGTTATTTTGCAAAAATGATTAAAGCATCCTACGTAATCTAAAATTTAGTATTTATCCAAATTTAGATGTTGAAATGAGTGGCTTGATCATTAGTTGAAATGTTGAAGCTGGAACTCTTACACGGTTTTCTATTTCTATTGAAACTAAACAGATCAAAAGGACTTCATATTTTTTTTTTTATTAAATCTCGGATTTTGATAATGAAATCAATTGATAAAATTAAAGATTTAATGCACATCTAAGTGATGCATGATTAACTTTGATAATGGAAAAATAAATCGATTAAAATAGAAAGAATCAAACATTGGATCGAAACATAACATATCAAAAGATTAGACATCGGGCCAGAGGAGTGGTCGACGTGCCAGAAGGATTTTCGTGTCATAAGTTTGGGCATTACGCTAAGAAGATAAGGTGTTGTGGAGGTCAATATGTCGATGGATCGGGTAATACGTCTAGGGAGAGGACGATGCGTCCAAAGGTTGGACGAAACGTCGGATAAAGATAAACTCATGAAATATCAGACAAAATAGGATTTACACTTTGTAATTAATTATGTGTTGATCAAATTAGTTTAGATTGTAATTGAGTTGGTTATAGGTGAAACCTAGCTAACTCAATCAGGGGTCCATTGAGCTTGATCTACGATTGATTTGGGCTCATTATGAGACCCCAAATATGGGTTAGGTGGTGGAACTACCCATGAGCTGGACAAATTCTTCTAGCCTGTCAAGCAGTAGTACCACTCATACACAATCTCCCAGACTGCAACGGTACCACCCAAGCTCACGGTAGTATCGCCAGCATTAATTTTGGTAGGTGATGGTACTGCCCGTACATGGAAAAACTAAATACCCCAATTATTCTTGTTTGAGGCAGTAAGAAAAGAGAACATAAACTTATGTGAAAACCCTATTAGAAAGTTTAGTTTCCTCCTCTTAGTTTTACATTAGAAACTTATGTGAAAACCCTATTAGAAAGTTTAGTTTCCTCCTCTTAGTTTTACATTAGAAACTTATGTGAAAACCCTATTAGAAACCCTATTTTACATTATAAACTTATGTAAAATAGGGTGGCAAAGATTCTCTCCTTAGCCTCTACAAAGGAGAAAGAGTTATAAGGAAGGAAATTGATCTTCACCCAAGATCGATAGTATGACATCGAGTGAAGAGGAATCGAGAGTGTAAGTCACGTGGATCAAACCACTATGAATCTGATTTGTACAAGTTATACGTTTTGTCACCACTTTGTGGAAAATCTTTAGGTATGAATATGTTAGATACCTTTGACTCGATTGGTGAAATAGTCTCTCTCTCCAACAAAATATGTTTTTTTTATCGGCGCACAAAGAAAATATTTTGTTGCGAATGAACAAGGTAGTGAGGAATTGTCCATATGTAAGATCATAATTATTGATACGGGTCTTTTCCGCATAAAAAGGGAATCTTTTGTTACAATAGAGCCAAAAGTGATTTGGATCATTCAAGAATCGAAGTCGATTTGCTTTATAAAAAAAAGATATCAATGAATTTCTATGAAATGGTTTCACGGGATTCAGCCAATTGTCTCGATCATGGAATATCATTGAGAAATAGGAATCTGTGTTATCAAAGGATTTCCTGCGATTATTTATAGTATAGAATGAGTCAATCATCCACTTTGGTATCTTTTTGAACAAAGATGGTAATGTTGTTCCGTTAAATTATAAAAAAAAATTTAAGTCGAAAATGAATATTTGTGAATAGTGTGGATATCATTTGAAAATGAGTAGTTCGGATAGAATTGAACTTTCGATTGATCCCAGAACTTGGGATCCTCTGGATAAAGATATGATATCTATGGACCCCATTGATTTTAATTCAAAAGAGGAACCTTATGGAGATCGTATCGATTTTTATCAAAGAAGGGCAGGTTTAGCTGATGCTGTTCAAACAGGCATAGGTCAACTAAATGGTATTCTCGTAGCAATTGGCGTTATGGATTTTCAGTTTATGGGAGGTAGTATGGGATCCGTAGGCGAGAAAATCATTCTTTTCATTCTTATTACTCACTAATTCACTTGCTCGCTAATCTTACGAACGTTTTTAAGATAAATACATTTCCATTAATGCTTTTTCTTACGCTTTGAACAAAAATAAAATTAATCATATTTTGAAGATCAATCTTTTGATGCACAACTTTGAATTATTTCGAATGATTCCAAATGAAACTTGTAAACTCGTTTTAAGGATGTTGTTGATAGTTTGAAAGCTATTGGTAAATCTTTTAATAATCTTGAACTAGTAAATAAAATTTTAAGATCGATTTCAAAGCACAACTTTGAATTATTTCGAATGATTCTAAACGAAACTTGTAAACTCGTTTTAAGGATGTTGTTGATAGTTTGAAAGTTATTGGTAAATCTTTTAATAATCTTGAACTAATAAATAAAATTTTAAGATCTCTTTCAAAGGGGTGGGATACAAAAGTAATTGCCATTTAGATTTTGATATATAATCAATTGATAGATTTTATTATCTAATATGTGTATTAGAAAAAATGATGCATGATTAATTACGATGGTAAAAAGATAATACAATGTTGGGAAGAGTTAGGTTCGAGAATAGAGCCAAGGTTCAGATGATACAGTGAAAACTCATCAAGAGATCGTCGAAAGTGATCGGGGGCTTATCGAGAGCTTGCCAAAAGTTCGTCGGGAACTCAACGAAAGTGATTTTAAATTACCTCAATGAAACAACCGCATCCACTTTGGGTTAAATTAAAACAAATATGAAAAATAAAAAAAGAGATATGACAAAAGTGAAAAATTAGTGTCATTTAAAATAAAATATATTATTACAATAAACTATCTTTATAGTAAACATGTCTACAATCGAAATTTAGAAACAAAACTTAATATCTTGATAATTGATGCTCAAGACATATAATCAAGATTCGACACACTTAACATAATTCACTAGCCGAAACAATAATAAAAACATCATTGAAATTAAAATAATTGAAACTAAATGATTTTTATTATGATAAATTTTTTAATTGAAGATATTTTATCATCATTAATCTTAATGAGTTTTGTGATAAAACTTATTTTCTGATTTTAAGTGATGATGCATGAATTGATACTAAAAGTAAAATACATTTCTTACAAATTTCTATATCCTTAAAACTTATAAAGTTTATTAATAAGAGATTAATTAATTTATTCATGTTATTTTTAAATCTTTTAAACTAAAATATAATTTTGATGATTTGATAAATTAAATTTGAATCATCAAATCATGACTTTTTTATTTTTTAAAGTTCATGAATTAAAGATCGTTTACTATTTGACATCCTATTTTTTTCTTAGTAAAGAGAAGATTTCTCAAAATGTAATCATATTCACTTCATCATTCATGATTTTTGATATAATATCTTTCATATCATGATTTGTTAATATTCTATTTATGAATTATATGACTCATCCTAAAGTAAGAGATTTTACATCATTATATTTTTAATTTCTTTTTGACAATGTCAAATGAAAAGAAAAACTTAGATTACACATTTCAAGAAAAAAAATTACTAAACTTGCACATCTCAAACAAAATAAAAAATTACTAAGTTTTTAAACTTCTCTTTTTTATTGAAGAAAAGTGAAATAGATATTATAAATTAATCATGCATATATAATATAATTGAAGGGGGATAAATTATTATAATTTGAATCATCTGAACGATATACTCTGATATGATAAAATTATACATGCTAATCATGCATATATAATATAATTGAAGGGGGATAAATTATTATAATTTGAATCATCTGAACGATATACTCTGATATGATAAAATTATACATGCTAATCATGCATATATAATATAATTGAAGGGGGATAAATTATTATAATTTGAATCATCTGAACGATATACTCTGATATGATAAAATTATACATGCAATACTTATAAATCTATTTGAATTCGAGTTTACATATTGATAAGAAGAATTTAGTTTAAACTTTTTATTATTATCAACAAAAAATTATTGAATCTAAAATTTTAATAACAAATTCAATTGATAAAAATATGATATAATGAGTATCTAAGTGATAAAATTAATTTCGATTACAAAAATACATATCAATTAAAACAAAAAAATTAGACATTGGGACAAAACGATACATATCTTTTATAATTGAATAAAATACATTATATATTAATTAAATTCGGATAGAAAATATTAACTAATATTAAATAAAATCTATATTATATTATAATATTTTAGGAGATACACTTCTAGAATAAAATCTTCTAATAAATTACCCTATTATAAACCTAAGACATATCGACTATTCAGATGTCATTCTTATGAAATCATAATTTTACCATTCAACTAAAATTATAATATTACTATTTAACAAAAATCACAATTTTACCATTCAACTAAAATTATAATTTTACATTTAGTAGAAATCACAATTTTGCCAATCATCGAAATTAAGATTTTTATCATTCAATCGAATATGATTATTTATAATTTTATTCTATGTTTTATTAATCATATAAAACATAGAAAGGATAATATTTTTACATTTTATAAATTATGTAATCCTTTTATATTCTTTTAAAATTACAATTCTATCATTATAAAATTAAAAAATTATGATTTTTTTCATATCTATAAAATTAATCAATATATAATGTAATAAAATCTAATCATAATTATATTTCAATTATTTATTATATTTTTTTGGTCAAATTATAACTAAAGATAATAAATTTTAATAATTAAAAATATAAATTACAAAATATAAAATATAAAAAATTACAAATTTTATAAAAAACATATGTTTTATAAATTTAATAATACTATTAAATCGAAAGATAAAAATTATAATTTCGATGAATGATAAAATCATGATTTCTGCTAAAGGTAAAATTATAATTTTAGATGAATACCAAAATCATAATTTATATTAAAGATAAAACTGTAATTTCTGGTAAAAGATAAAATTATAATTTTAACTAAACGATAAAACCATAATTTTAACAAAATAACAAAGCCATTCGTGATAGCCGCTTGATGCAACTACAAGCTACATGTGTCGACCCAGCGCAAGATCGATCATTGATAACATGACAGATAATATTAATCTGAAAGCACACGCTGCTCAATACAATACTACCCTAGACAAATCAGACTAAAACTCAGATTGTTACATCTTTTCCACACGACAACAATCAACATTATGTAGCTCACCAACGTCCAAATGCAACACAAAGAGAGTTTGCACCGGATAGCGAGGCAGCAGTTTTTTCTTGCTTAACATAAAAATGACCCCTAAATAGACAAACAATATAAAGGTCTTGATTACAATGATGAAGCAAAAGAGCAATTAATTCAACTACACAACACACGAACAAACAATCGAGTAATGTTCGATTAGGTAAAAGACAAATGACTAAATAGTTAATCAGTACGAAACCAGTCCATTAAAACAAGTAAAAGAATGATCCAGGAATTCTCCAAAAAATAAATCGAGGATGAAACTAGAAAACGGTAGTCATCAGAGAAAGGAACCAGTCGAAGAATGATCCATAAAATAAAATTTCGAGGATGAAAAAAGTAAATGGTATATCAGATTATTATAGAAAATGATAGCATAGAAAATACTCAGTCCCTTAGATGTTCTTCAACATTGTATCTGCGATCATGTCTGCAGAATCATTACAGGTCTGTAGGATCATCACAGTGGTCTTATCTGCCAAACAAGCAGACATTAAATATCTGATATTAAATAATAATTTAGATCAAAATAAAGGGAAAACAAACAGCTCGAAAAGTAAACGACAACAGATAGTCGAATTAGAACGTGTCAATCGATCTCCCCAATCCCCAAAGATAACTGAAACGATCGACAGGAATGGAATACAAAAAGACAGATCGAATGAAAGATCTTAATGTAGCTTCAAGGGAACGAGCCAAGGAGCACAGAGGAAAAAGCTCATCGACCAGATTAAGAAGCATAGCCAGGCAAAAAGAAAGATAAGATGTCATCAAAAAACAATTCAAAAAGAGTATCTGATGAAAAAACATTCGAACTATATGCTTCCGTTAGTTCGACAAAATCAACAAATATAAATGGTAAAGATCATAAAGAAGCGTCAGGGAGTTGCAAATGATGAACTTGTTTTCGACGACCAACTCGTTGACGACGTAACTGGTGACTCTTCGAACGATCTCTTATACGACGATGTCACCATAAAAGAAACCCCAGTTCTCCTTCTCTCCATCTGCAGATTTAGAAGGCAAATTGGAGAGGGAGACTTACCAGAGAAGGCCGAGTAGAAGACACGGCGGCGATGAGGGTATCGGCAAACGGACAACGCAGATTAAACGGACACCGAGCCCCACGTAAAAGCCGAATGACTAATTTTAATCAGTGCGAAACCAGTACATCAAAATAAGTGAAAGCATGATCCAGAAAAAAATCGAGGATGAAACTAATAAATGGTGGTCATCAAGAGTACATTGATCGGTTCATCAAAAGAGGTAAAAATATGATCCAAAAAAAAACATCGAGGATGAAACTAGTAAATGGTAGTCATCAGACTACTAATGAAAATGATAGCATCGAATAAAAAACTCAGTCCCTTAGATGTTCTTCAACATTGTATCTGCGATCATGTCCGCAGAATCATTACAGGTCTGTAGGATCATCACAGTTGTCTTATCTGCCAAACAAGCAGACATTAAATAATAATTCGGATCAAAATAAAGGGAAAACAAAACGCTCGCAAAGAGTAAAGGACGATAGATTGTAGGACTTGGAACGTGTCAATCGATCTCCCGAATCCCTGAAGATAAGCTGAAACAATCCACAGGAATGGAATACAAAGGGACAGATCGAATGAAAGATCTTAATGTAGCTTCAAGGGAACGAGCCAAAGAGCACAGAGGAAAAAGCTCATCGACCAGATTAAGAAGCATAGCCAGGCAAAATGAAACATAAGTCCTTAAAAGAAAATCAAAATGGGGATCAGATGAAAAAACATTCGAACTAAATGCTTCCGTTAGTTCGGCAAAATCAACAAATAAAAGAGGGATAGATCATAAAGAAGCGTCAGGGAGTTGCAGATGATGAACTTGTTGGCGAGGCTTTCGACGTCCAACTCGTTGACGTCGTAACTGATGACTCTTCGAACGATCTCTTAGAAGACGATGTCGCCATAAAAGAAACCCCAGTTGTCCTTCTCTCCATCTGCAGATTTAGAAGGCAGATTGGAGAGGGAGAAACAAGGAATATTGGATAGAGGATTTACCAGAGAAGGCCGAGTAGAAGCAACGGCGGCGATGAGGGTTTTGGCGAACGGCCAATGCAGGTGAAACCGACACCGAGTCCCACGTATTTATAGGCGGGAAGACGACCTCCGGGTCACATCGACGGCTGAGATATTACATTGTAAAGTTTCGACGGCGAGGCTGAATACCAGGGAAAACCCTAATGATCAGTTGAGCGCGGCTCCCAGAGTCGGGTTGGGTCGGTCCGTGAGCATGTTGTGGGCTTTTTAGCCTGCTTCGTCGGGAACACGGGCCAGGGGATGGAAAATTAACATGCACCCACATCATATCCTATAAGACATTGACTACTCTACACACCTGCCCGAAATCAAATGCTGAATCGACGACATCGCTATGACAACGACATAATACATTAGAAATTTAATGTCAGAAATTTTGTTGTGATATGAGAGTTACCCAAGATTCCACATAACATTTCATTCTACTTATCACTATCACGTGATGTATTATTCAAATAATAAAAATAAAATAAAATTTCATTCTCCTCATTTATGATAAAAAAATAAACATAAATTTTATTCTCATTATTTGTGTTGAGAATGATAATAACAAACTTTTTGTTTATCATTTATGGTCAAAAAAAATAATAATAAGCTTTATTCATATCCTTTATAACTAGGTATAAATAGAAAGATAAGATTTTATTTACATTATTAATGTTCACGTTACTAACTTAAGCGTCGAAAAAACTAAGTAGAGAAATCTATTTCGACTTTGATCTTCACGTAGGTGACATATTGAGAGCTAAGCGTTCTTATCTCGGAGACACCTCGAATAATGCTACGTATTTGGATCCGAATAATATTGGACCGACTAAGATGTCAATAATATTTCAACATTTTAGTATTAGAAGGAGAGCCTAATGTCGTAGGAATATCCGTCTACTAACCCTCTTAACATATACCTAAGCAAGGAGACTCTGCTCTTGACCTATAATACTTTTATTTAGGGGGAAGTAGCCTCGCTTTCCATGCGTGGACACATCTACCTCGACACAAATGTCGACACAACACTAGCATCTATTTAATAACCCAAGGGCAATCCCGAGTCACTTGTTCATCCCCACTAAGGCATTCTTCAACCTCATCCAGCAAATGTAAAAGCTAATGAGTATAATGCAAGCTATTGTTCCGCTCTTGCCTCAACTAACCCAACAAGCAATGTCATTACCTCAATCGTAGCCAGTAACTTAAACGACATTAGCACTAGCGCCCGTTGGGGTTCCCTCACCCAATGCAATATCAATATCTCAAGAGTGCTTAAGGCCCGTCGAGCCACTAGTTGAACAATTACCTCATTCTCCAACTATGTAATTCGATGGAATTCCACTAGAATCTCAAACCCACTTAGCAGATGTGACAAATAATCCCCTTAGAATCTAATTATAATAAATGAACTAACATTTTGATAAATACGATAATAATTCCAATAATTCAGAGAAGAAGGGTTGACTAACCCCACTATGGGTCGGTCACCATTCACCAATGACATCCAGGAGGATATGATCTCAGCCAACTTTTGTCTCCCACAGTCGGAGGCCTCTGATGACAATATTGATCCATTGGAGCACATTGTTGCTTTTGTGCATCTAGATGTTATTATATGATACTTTAGATTCTCATACATGTTATTACCAATTATATTAAGAGGCTAGACATTAGAATACTACACCAATCTGAAGCCACTCTCTATTAGTTCATTCGACTAGCTCGTTAGAGAATTTGAGCTTCACTACATTGAGAATATATGCCCGAAGTTATAAACGTCGATGCTTCTTGAACTTAGGTAGGGGGAGAAGAAGATGCTCTCGATTTACCAACAAGATTCGAGGGGAGCAAGATGTATACCCATCACTTATCATATATAACTTTATAATATTGCTAAAGCCCTCTTATATTTTATTATCATTGATAGAGAGGTCATCGATAATTATACACAAAATATTCCAATAGGTTAACCAATACATAATGACAGAGGCAATAGTCTCGAGTAAATGCAAAGAGACAAGCAATAGGTTGAGACAGGAACAACTATAATCCTCGTCGAACCCAAGGAAGTCATGACAACGAAAAATTGACATACCTGAATTGCCTCGCTCGATGTCTGAGTCAATCCAATTGAATATAACCAGGACCAAAGTCTTTATACAAATAAGAGAGAATAGACTCTTGAAATACCTTTAGTTGATAGATCCAAATACTATCGCTTCCACCAAGATTACGACAATCACATAGAAGATTATCATGATTTGAAAAAATAAATTGAAAAACTCATTCGTCGAGGACAACTTGGGCAGTTCATCCAAAGGCACCGAGAACCTTTGCCCTGATCCCAAGGACCAGTGGAAAGACATATTGGCATCATTAGTGGTGAACTAGCCTTAAGAGGATATAGCTTCTTAGGTCGTAAAGCTTACATCCGAGCTACCACTGAAAATAGTCCACAAATGGAGGACACCTAAGATAATTATCAAAGAAGAGATGGAGTACCTCGACCCAAGCCACAATGATGTGTTGTTCGTTGTAAGGATGGTCAACGCATAAGTAAAAAGGATCTTGATTGACATAGGTAGCTCTATTAACATCCTCTACTTTGATGTTTTTCGAAAACTTGGGATCTAGATCAATAACCTCACACTTGTTACCTCTTTGTTGATGAGATTCACTAGTGACATAATCTCTTCCCTCGAGACTATGAACCTATACATCACATTTGGGGATAAGTCACACTCCAACATAATGATGACTAAATTCATGGTAGTCGATATCCTCTCAGCATACAATGTAATCATAGGACACCCTATGATGAATAGGCTAAGGGTGGTATTGTCAACTTATCATTTGGTGATAACGTTTTTGACGAGGGCCAACATTTGAGAGTTGAAAGGAAACCCAAGTCACACTAATGCTATCTTTTGGCAATCTCCATATCAAAGAAGGAATGATCTGAGGCACCACCTATGGATCCTCGAAGTTTTGTCATATCTCTCTCACATTTGGAGCCAAGTGGAATCACTAATCGAGGCACCTCTGGATAAATCCTGTCCAGATCAAATTGTTAAGGTCGAGGTGATATTTCCCAAGGAGGAACGTGCTGGTTACAGGTGCCCTGCAAGCCAATCACGTGAGTGATGTCACGTATGACACGCTGTATGATCTTTTTGCTTATGATTAATATTGACATAGTCTTACATTATATGTTACATATATATTGTTATGTCCTTGGTTCTGTGCAATGAGAGTCGGATTATGATGAGATCACGATAATGAGATCGATTCACCTTTAAACACGGATCCTAAATAATCTCGGTCATAGGTTATTTAAGAGGGACATTGAGATAACCGGACAGATCGGTGTACTATATACCCGTCCATACGAGGGAGGCGGCTGGTCTCATAGCCACTTGTGTGGAGACACTAGGGATATAGTACAGGTGCTCATTGGAGAATGAGTTTATTGATTGATCCACTTATGAAATGCTGTATGGTTAATGATACCTAATATCAGACAATGATTTCATGGTCTCAGTTGTGTATCTGATCCTTAGACTTGAGACACCAAGGATGCCTTGTATATGTACTCCTTTCTTTGACGCCAGACTTACATGTTTGGAAAGTTCCAAATATGTTACAACTGGTTATCGGGATCGGTAGCCAACCTTACGAAGGTAATTGAGTGTCAATAGAGGATCATCCACTCTCGGTATCATGAGAGGAATATCCCATATGTGCTTGCTCAAACAAATCCCTGGCTAGGGTCATTCGGATTGAGAGAGAAGGAGTTCTCCGGTAGAATCTGAATAGAGCAAGACAGACTAATTCCGTATGTGACCTGACAGTATCATATCCAATATACGGTCTCTGGGATATTATTTGGATGAGGGATTATAGATACATGATAACTGTAGACAGACGAGTCTGATGTATTTGAGCCCTCCTGTACCAATTGGGGACTATGGCGTAGTGGCCTAATACGTCTATAGTCGATGAGTCAAGTGAATTATTATGGGGATAATAATTCACTATATTAGAAGGAGTTCTGATGGGAGTAACTCACGGCCAGTTCGGTATCGGGCCTAGAAGGTCACACACATATGGTGGATGCTTCAGCGAATAGAGGATTTGATGAAGATCCAATTAGCCCCTATTCTCATTAGATGAGACCCTATGTTGATGGGCTCCTTAATTAATGCTCAATTATAGGCCTAAGGAGATTATTGGATAGAGATCCAATAATGCAAGGTTAGTGGGTTATTGGATGTAGATCCAATACCCACTAAGGATGGAGCCGTAGGATTTTTGGTGGCTCTCTATAAATAGGAGGGGAGACTCATGATTGATAGACTGCAACTTTGGCCACCACCTCCTATTCTCCTCCCTCCCTCTGAGCAAGAGTTACAAGATCAGATTGGAGGAGTTTCGCTACAGAGATTCATCGTGTGGATACCGCTAGAGAGGAGGACGCTTGACCGCCTTCATATTCTCCATTCGGATCTGGAATACATGGATATACGATCTCCCTAGGAGATTATCGATTTTTATGTTTTTCTCGAGATCTCAATCTTTTGCACGACGATTTGATCTGCGTGAAAAACTGATATTTTGTTTTGATTTTCGTTGCACATGTGATGCACCCGCTGAGGTTTCCCAACAGAATGAGTATAACTTATCAATTTTCTTAAGGAGAATGTCAATGTGTTCACAAAGTTGTCAAAATATATATCGGTAATCAACCTACATATAGTCCAACATCACCTAAAATTTTCTCATATAGTACAATTAGTAAAACAAAAGCTTAACAAGTTTGCTCCTGAGCAATACCATGTGATCATCAAAGAGGTAAATAAGTTGCTAGGAGTAAGGTTTATCATCGAGGTATAGTACCCTCAGTGGCTTGCCAATGTTGTACTCATTAAAAAATCTAAAGAAAGCTAGAGGATGTGTATTAATTATATCGATCTTAACAAAGCATACTTAAGCACATATATCCTCTTTCTTGTATTGATCACTTGGTCGATGTTACTTTAGGTATGAGCTCCTCACCTTTATGAACGTATTATTGAGATATAAACAAATAAGGATGGAACTAGAGATATAACCAAATAAGATGACCAAGACATCATCGTGGTATGGGTCGAGGTACTTTGTCTCTTATATTGGTTACAGGTGTCCTGTAAGCCAATCACATGAGTGATGACACATGTGACATGCAGTACAATCTTTTTTATATTATTATTCTTGATATTTTCTCATATTATATATTATATACTGAATATATATCGTGATGTCCTTGGATCTGTACAATGAGAATCAGATCATGATAAGATCATGATAATGTGATTGATTCATATTTAAACATAAACACTAAATAATCTCAATCGTAGGTTACTCGAGAGGTATATCAAGATAACCGAACAGATTGGTGTGTTGTATACCTATCCATATGATGGAGGTGGCTGAATTCATAGTCACTCGTGTGGGGACACTAAGGGTATCGTGCAAGTGCTTCATTAAAGAATGAGTTCACTGATTGATCCGCTTATGAAATGCTAGATGATTAATGATACCTGACGTTAGACAGTGATTCTGTAGTCTCAGTTATATCTCTGATCCTTAAACTTGAGACATCGAAGATGTCTTATTTGAGTACTTCATTCTTAAATGCTAGACATACATGTTCAAAAGTTTCAAATTTGTTATAGTTAATTATTAGGAATAGTAGCTAACCCTATGAAGGTAATTGAGTGTCAATAGAGGATTTATTATCGGTATCCTGAGACAAATATCTCGTGTGTTCTCATTCAGACAAATCTCTAGTCAGGGTTGTTCGGATTGAGAGAGGAGTTCTTTAGAAGAATCCAATTAGAGTGAGCCTCAGATGGATTTCATATGAGGCTTAATAGTACTATACCCAATATATAATATCTGAGATATTAGATGGATGAGAGACTATAGTTATACGTTAACTAAGGATAAATAAATCTAATGGATTATATCCCTCATATTATTTGAGGATTATGATATACTAGCCTATTACGTCAAGTGCAACTCATGGCCAGCTCGGTATTGGGCCCAGAGGATCACATACATATGGTGGATATTATGACGAGTAGAGGATTGAATATAAGATATCTAATAAACTCATATGTCATTGGATGAGACCCAACATTAATGGATTCTTTGGATGAGACCCAATTAGAGACAAATTAAGATTATTGAATAGAGATTCAACAAGCCAAGAAATTAGGGTAATTGGATATAGATCCAATTCCTACTAAAGCATGATTCATTATGGTTTAAGAAGCTTTTTATAAATAGGTGACAAGGGTGGCTAAGAAAGGTGATAGACTACACTGTTGGTCACCCTCTCGTATTCTCCTCCCTCCCTCTTTCTCTCAACTGACCACTCCTCTCCTTGGTGCATGAGGACACCGAAGAAGAATAAAGTTTTTCTTCTACACTTGTTGTAAGGTGGTGCATAAGAGCTACGAAGAAGGTGCATAAAAGCTACAAGTTTACTACGCTGCGAGGGACAAGCATCATCGCTTCTTCCACCATGTGGATATCGCTAAAGAGGATGACACATGTCCTCCTCATCCTCCCTTTTAGATGTAAGATTTTGCAGGGTGATATGATCTTACCAAGTAATACATCTAACATATGTTGTATAAATTTTTTCTATTTTATGATTTTCTCATGTACCAATCCTCGCACGATGATTTGATAAGACATGGGAAACCAATTTTTTATTTTTATTTTTCCCTATGGTATGCATGTGATGCTCTCCCCAAGGTTATGTCTTGTAATGTGGGCAGGGTAATCCCAAATCTTAATAATCTTAAGATCATACTTATTCTCTTTCTATATCTCATATGGTGTAAACATTATCGACCTAGATGAAAATATGTTTAGAAGGTAAACTGTGGTATCTAGAGCATATCCCTAGAATAAGATGGGTAGGTTAGCAAAACTCATAATGGACCGCACCATGTCTAATAATATGTGATTCCTCCTTTCTAATACACCGTTGAGCTGAGATGTATAAGGAGGTGTCCATTAGGATAGAATCTTATGGTTTCCGAGGAAATAAATAAACTCTGTACTCAAGTACTCTCCTTGTTCATCTTATCTCATTTTCTCTTGGACACACTTTTTCATTCATGATTTATGGAGCTATATCTAGCATAAATAAACCATTATGCAATGAGGGGGGGAAGGGTGGGGGGCGGTGGGGGGTAACGAGTATTATCTATATAGTGCATCGACCAAATGAAATCAAACCTCCAATCTTGACCCAAACCTATAAAAGAAAAGCACTCATTCTAACCCTTATAGTTGGAAGAGGCTACACTAACTTTAAAACTCTTTCAAGTAGCCAAATAGTAGTCACTTTTTCCTTTGCATAATCGAAAACAAGTCACAAAAAGTTTGTAGGTTTGAGCAAAGTTAGCACACCAACATTCCCCGATGAACACTATTAGGTAATCGTACGAGTTATATGTCATTTGAGAAGAAGATATCTTTTACCATTGTAGGTAGGACACCATCATTGGGTGAAGGAGAAGATGAAGTCTTGCCTCAAGGGCATCATGAGACAAGCAAGGAGACCAT
Organism: Ensete ventricosum; assembly: GCA_029747655.1. NCBI lineage: Eukaryota > Viridiplantae > Streptophyta > Magnoliopsida > Zingiberales > Musaceae > Ensete > Ensete ventricosum. Next base: position 55,840,401 of record JAQQAF010000004.1, read on the forward strand.
AGTGTAGGGTCGAACGGACATTGATCGGGTCAAGGAACTTGCAAGTTGAATTCAATCAGAATTGAATTAAGTCACAAGTGATCTAAAAGTGATGCGCTCATTACTAAATCACAATCGTGTGATCCTTTCATAGATTCTAAATCCTGAAGAACTTTTGAGTTCACAGGAACTACCTCCCTAAACGAAGGGAAGGTTGAGACTTCCTCCACCCTTGGGTTGTCCAAAGATGAAGTTTGGACCTCGACCATCTGACGATCGATAGATTTAGAGGAACTTATACGAGAAAGGAGATACATCATGACTTGAGGAGATGAAGAAGCATAATAGTAGAACACCAATATGTTGCTAAACCGATGTCGAGACTACGAGAGACATAAGAGGAACTAACTCACCTTTAGGGAACTAGGATGAAGCATAGAATATTTCTAGGAAGGATTTGAAGGCTCATATGGAGGAATGAACCTCCCCCTAAGATAGACATATATTTATAAGGAGGAAGTCGATCTCTCTCCTTTCACAATTAAGATAAGTGTACCTTCAGGATGCTTCCCAAGAGATGCTAATGAATTAAGGAATCGAAAAGCATCGGATAAAGGATTTGAAATATGCCAGATAATAGACTTGAAACATGTCAAATGAAAGATTCGAAATGCAACAAATGAAGGACTTAAAAAATGAAAAGAAATACGTCATAACTAAGACACAAGGCCAAATACACCTGAGACATGTGAGTTAATAGAGAAATCCGACCCACTGAAAAGAAATCTGTCACGATGGAAGCGAAAGACCAAATGCACCTGAGAGGCACGAGTTAGAAAAATCCGACTCACGTGAAAATAAATCAACCATGGCGGAAGCGCAAAGCCAAAATGTGCCTGAGATGCAATAGTCAAAAAAATTTGACTTGCGTGAAAAGAAATATGTCATGACGAAATCGCAAGACCAAGTGTGCTCAAGACGTATTAGTTAGAAAAACTTGTCCCACGTGAAAAGAAATCTTATGGTGAGAGCACAATGTAAAATGTGTCCGATGCACATGAGTTAGAAAATCTAACTTGCATGAAGAAATCCACTATGACGAAGGTGACAGCTTGACCCATGAAAGCAAATCCTGAACGCTTATGTGTGGAATAAACTAAACGTCACACTTCGAACTTATCTCAAAAGAGCCTCGAAACGCACATTCAGAGGAGAGGGAGGGGGATAAATGAAACGAGATACATTGTTATGATAATAACAATAGAGAGAATAGAAAATAAAGTCTCCTCCTCTTCATTTATGATAATAAAGACAATCATAAGTTTTATTCTTATTATTTATGGTGAGAAAAATAATTACAACCTTATTTCATACTATTTTAGAATTTATTTTCTTGAATTATTAATGTCTATACTTATATACCTTAATTTATTAACTTGGGCGTCGAGTAACTAGATCAGAAAATCTATTTCGACCTTAGACTTTGTGTGACATCTCAAGAGCTTAATATTCTTATCTTGAAAACACATTAGATAATTCTACATATTAGGTTCGAACAATGTCAGACTTACTAAAATATGGATAATATTTTTTTCCTAATATATATTATTTTAATTATATATATATGACACATTATCCATATGTAATCTCTCGTGTCCCGTGTTCCGTGTCCACACATTGAAGGCTCCATTATCATTGAAGATATTCCTAGCCAAATATATAAGGATATTGTCTAATATATTTCTATATATATATATATATATCACTATGTTACAATATTTTTAATATATTTGTTTATTTAAAAATTCCTTATAAGAGGAATTTCCATAACGTGGCAATCATAAATCGTTTTATGACATTTTATGAGGGTCATTCGAGATATAAACGGTAAATAATGAGTCAGGCGGTCACCGATGTCGGTTGCACTCCCATTTGACCCCATTTGACGGATCTTGCAACCAAGTCTCTAACACACACACACACACACACACACACTCTCTCTGTTTCGCTGACACGGTGCGTACTACCGGCCACTGCTTTCTCATTTTTCCGAAGACAGCAACAAGAAAGAGGTGCGAAGCAAGAACGAAGGAGGCACCGACACATCTGTCATCGAGTGCTTCCTTCTCTTCCTCTCTCGGCCGGAGCATGATTACAGAGCCTATCCTTTTCTTGCTTAATTTACTCCTTCAAGACGAGGATATTTGTATTTTTGGGTATCTATGATGGTCACCAGACTCACCATTGTTGAGTTTTGTCGATGGGTTGCCGGAGGAGGAAGCCTCGCCTTCTTGAGGCATCAGTTCTTCTCCTCCTCCAAGTCTAGGCTCACGGTACTCTCTGCCTTCCTTCTTTTCCTCCTCGTGGTGGCTGCCTCTCTCTTCGCCATCTCTCACCTCCTCCCTCTCAGCAGCAGTTCCACCGCCTCGCCTTTTTCTCCTCCTTCTTCTTCTTCCACCAATCTGCTCTCTTGGTTCTTCTTCTCTCCCTCTTCTTCCAACAATTCATCTACTTCTACGCCACCGCCACCACCACCACCACGAGAAAAGGAGAAGCAGCAGGAGGATGTTGTGGTGGATCCTTTGTTGGTGAATCGGAGCGGAGCGGTTTCTGAGAGTACTTATGGCGGTCATGGCGGTGGTGGTGCGGATTCTTCTTCGATGCAGGGTCCTCTTTCGGGAAAAGAATCAGATCAGGGGGGCTGGGAGAGCGCCTTCCCTGCGCACGCCGAGAATTTTACCAAGAACAACACCTTGGCGATCTCCACCGACAGAAGCACTGGTGGGGAAACATCTGGTGAAGTCACCGGGAAATCCTTTGCTTCCGAGAGCAAACCCCCTAACGGTACAAGTAGTGTGGCGCTTAAAAGCAGTGGCAAGGAAACCTCTGGAGAAGTCGTCATTGGCAAATCCTTTGCTTCCGAGAGCAAACCCCCTAACATGACAAGTAGTATGGCGACCAAAAGTAGTGGCAACGAAACCTCTGGAGAAGCCGTCACTCCCAAATCGTTTGCTTCCGAGAGCAAACCCCCTAACATGACAAGTAGCTGCGTAGGAACGGAAAAGCAAATTCTGGTAAGAAATAGCACAATTAAAGATGTTTGCTTTAAGGGTCAGATTTCTGAGAAAAAGAGTGGAGCTAACGGCGAAGATCACCAAATGAAACAACAACATGGAGAATTGAATCAAGGAGGAGTAGCGGTAGGAGGGAAGCTCATCGACCCAGTCGAGGAAGCTGCTCCTGCCGCTGCTGCTGCTGCTGCTGCAGGGAAAAAGAACGATTCCCTGCCTTCGGTTGCGGTGAAGGCTACAGGCGATTTCTCTGAACAGTGTGATATATTCCATGGAAGATGGGTGAGGGCTGAAAACAACCAACCCTACTATACTGCAGGCTCTTGTCCTTACCTCGATGACGATTTTAACTGTCATAAGAATGGCAGGCCCGACTCAGATTTCCTCAAATGGAGATGGCAACCTTACGACTGCGACATTCCAAGGCAAGTGAGCCTTTCATTTCATTTCCTTCTGCTTTGGTTAAGTGTTGGTTGCTACCGATCTACCCTCTAACAACTGTAACCAGTTCTTCTGTCTACTATTTGGCTTCATTGTGCAATTGCTTACTTGATCATTTGTTTTCAATAGAAGCTTCTCTTCTCTTATTTCCATGCCTTCGATCAGGATGGCCTTGCTTCCATTTGTTTGCTTACAAGCATCTTTATGAGAAGTGGTATTCGTTCTGCCTAGAGAGGAGGTGCTTGTGCAGGAATTACATACTTGAAGTATCACCCGACACCAATTAAGTTCACACTAATGCATTTCTCAAATGTTTTAAGCAAAATGTTTGGCTACAAAGAGAGATCTAGACAAGCTACTTATAAGTGTCCCTGATAGGAAATAACAGGGGCATGAGAATTGTTATCTTATTACGGTGATTGTTATGGGATGCTATCGTTTAAATCCGGGTCAACTCAACGTGGTTCAAACCCGTGTGCGTAGGATTGTCCAAGGTGCCTCTGAGGTGGAAACGTCGAGATCCCAAAGAGGTTGTCCAAGATGCCTCTAAGGTAGAAACGTCGAGCTCTCAAGGAGGTTGTCCGAGGTGCCACCTGCATGAAGATTGAGGTCAGGAGAGGTTTCCTCAGTCAATCCCTCCGATGTCCAATTAATAACCCAAGGTAGATGAGTGTAGTCGCCAATGGTAAAGTTGACCCCCTTGACTATGTTAAAAGTGAACTTTTATACCTGATAATGAAGGAACTACATATTTTGTGGAATATTCTTCGGGGGGATAGCTTTTAATTACCTTTAACAACCTCAATTTGGTCTTTTTTCCACATAGGCGACAAGGGCAGAGATAGCCAATAACTATCTACCTTGAACCCATGTCCACACTAGCAGGCCAATTTCCAGCCTGGATGCCACACGGAGGACACATGTAGGATGGTGGTTGGTCGATAATATGCTCCCTATCATTTGTCCCCCCATGAGGGCATGCTTCGGGGGTTAGTGAGGGTCTTGATGCACGATGTCCGGCCCATCTGACTCGTCGACCTTATGCCCCTTTGATCACTTATTTGGAGGGGAGCTGGGGTGCTCGACCAACATACCTTGGGCACACCCAAAAAAGGTGGTTGGTAGCTCGTCAGGAGAGGTGGCTCGAAAGTCGTCCCTTGGTGTGAGAGACAGATTTTTGAATAGGTGTCGGTATCATATTAGAGTCTACACCGAGGTGGATGCACCAATGTGCGGAAAGGGTGGCTTCTTCCCCCCTCGGGTGAAAGCAAGGTTTGACCTACTGGTCCGAGCTAGTGTGCCGACCAACCGGTGGAACAACACGTGCCGCTCCATACTGGTGTACCGACATACAAGACGCTGGTGTGTACTAACATTTCAACGAGGAAGAAAAAGTGGTTGAAGAGGAAGGTCGGGTGGATGAACAGAGAAGGAAGAAGGAGAAAGGAAGAATAAAGAAGAAGAAAGAAAAGGAGGAGAAGAAGAGCAACGATACTTGGGAAGTAGCGGTAGCAGTGGTAGCGTCGAAGGGAAGCAGTAGCATCACAACAGCGAAGAGGCGGTGCTGTTGCAACATTGCAATGTCGAAGCAACGAAGAGGCAAGGCTACTGCAGCATCGTTGCGGCGAAGCAATGAAGAGGTAGCGCCACTGCAGCATCGTAATGGCTAATCAACGAAGAGGTAGCGTCATTGCAGGGACGAAGCGGCTAAGAGGCAGCGTCGCTACAACGTTGCAGTGACGAAGAGGCAGTGCCACGACTTCGTATGTAAGAAGAGCCTAATATATATATATATTTTAATGCCGAGGTGGATTAGGGCCCATCACTTTGGATTTTTTTATTATTTTAATACAAACCGCTCGAAACAAGGTGGTCCGTGTATCGATCCATGTCCGGACTGGTATGTACTACCAAAACCATACTGTTTCGAGTGGTACAACAACCCTTGGGTGGAAGTACTATGGTTTGGGGGTAGAACCTTTTCGCTCGAGCATTCATCGATCAGGCATTTCTACGACATTAGGCCCTCCTCCTAGTGCCAAATGTTATAGGACGATGTCGTTGACGTTCAAGTCAGTCCAACGTGGTTCAGACCTGTGTACGTAGGGTTATCCGAGGTGGAAACATCAAGCTCCGAGGAGGTTGTTTGAGGTGCCACCTGCAAGAAGATCGAGATGCCCAAATTAGTAACTCGAGGTAGATGAGTGCTGTCGCCAATGGTAAAAAGTGACTCATTGACTGTGTTAAAAGTGAGCTTTTATTACTAGGAGTGAAGGGATACATTTTCTGTGGAATATTTTTCAAGGGACAGTTTTTAATCGCCTTTAACAATCTTAATTTGGCCTCCTTTCCACATAGGCGACAAGGGTAGAGATAGTCTATAACTGTCTGCCTTGGACCCATTCCCACACGAGCAGACCGGTGAGGGGCAGTTTTTGTCTCCTTCTTCCAACCTGGATGCCACGCAAAGGACACGTGTCGGTTGGTGGCTAGTCGATAATATCTTCCCTATCAATGACTGAGAATGTTATGCTAAATTTTATCCTCGTGCAAATGCACTGTTAATGGTATAGTGATCATAAATAGAATTTAATCAAATTTAGAAATTTTTTTGATCTGCGGAACATATTTCCTACCCAACCAGCCCTTAGCCTGCTGGTTCATCCCTTCATTTAGAAAAAAACGTCCAAGTTCCAATCCTTGGTGCTTCTCTAGGTAATAGATAGGTGTTGACCCCTCTGTTATTCAAGAAAAGGTGTAATATTTGGCACTGTTGACAATGTTCCTTGTTTTCATACATCTGCCTTGCAAAATTTAAATAATTAACAAATACTTAGTTATTTTCTATTCCTTTGCCTGGTTTATCTTTCTTACCCCCTTGGCACATTTGACACCTAGGCAGCCAATCCTTCACTGTGTCCAGATACATGCACACAACATGTGAGAATATTTAGCATTACATGAGAATCTCAATCTAGGGAAAATGGTAAGAGTTAGCAACTGATTTCTCTCGTTTATGTTGGTCGCTTTCAGTTTATTATACTTGAAACCCCCCAAAAAGTTGTAAAAATTTAGTCATCACTTTTTTAGATCTTCTAACAGATTGAATGCAAGTGATTTTCTAGGAAGATTGAGAGGCAAAAGGTTAGTTTTTGTTGGTGATTCACTCAATCGAAATATGTGGGAGTCTCTAGTTTGCATTCTTCGACACAGTATTAGTAACAAAAAAAGAGTATATGAGGTTTCTGGGAGAAGCCAATTTAAAGTCAAAGGCAGAAGAAACCATTTCAAATACAAAGGCTACTATTCCTTCAGATTTGAGGTAATTGAACTTTTTATTTGTTGCTAAGTACTTCTTGGTTTCCAAATATTTTTGGTTCCATCTTATTGCTGTGAACCTCGTTATAGGATTATCAGAGCTCTGTTGATTTTGTACGATCGCCATTTCTAGTAAGAGAGATGCAGTATAAGAACGGACATGGGTCCGAGGATGAGAGGCTAAGATTGGATATTTTGGATGAAACAACTTTAGCATACCGCGAAGCAGATGTTATAGTTTTCAACACAGGCCACTGGTGGACTCATGAGCAAACGTCTAGAGGGTGAGTACTCAAAATGTGGCCTAAGGTTCATTTTCTTGCATATGTTGTCGTAAAAAACCAATATTTTTGTTACTAATGTTATAGTGACTGCAATAATTATCATTGATTAAAAGGAAACCTGCATAAAAAATCCCATGATTTCTCATATTTATGGTCCCTCTCCTTGTTGATATTTTTAAGCAACAAAAAGCGAACATTATCACTTTCTATGAAGGAACAATGGGTTACTATTTGATGGTCATGCATTTTGTATTGTTCCTCATGCTTCTAGTTTCATCTTTTTCCTCCACCTGTGCCATGATGGAACTCCACTGCCACCACCAATTTGACTCTTCTACCATGTCCGACAGTATCACTTCTGCCATTTCTGACATAGTTGCTGCACCTCATCTAAGACCTAGATCCACCTCCACCACTGCCTTTAGTAACTCCATAATAGTAGGTAATGCTTATTGACTCTCTTTATCTGCATCCGACACTAACACCATCTTGCCTTCACCATGCCACTATTCTGAGCCACCTCATCCTCCATAACCATTCACTAAAAAAAATTTGCAGCATGAAAGAGGAGAGAGAAAGATAATGAGGGTATCATACTATTTGGAACATTTATCGTAATGCAACATATATGATTAGTTAAGCTTTGGACAAAGGAAAAACATCTTGCAATTCTGATGGAGGAGGGGATATTTTATAATTATGAGAAATCATTACTGGTCTATATGCATTTTCTTTAATTTTAAGTTATCACATAATTAAAAATTAAATACCATATAATTTTTAGTTGTGAACAATAATTCTTATATATGTTTTTGACTCTAACGTCTTCTTGAATTATGTAACTGACAGAATAAACTATTATCAAGAAGGAAATCATGTATATCCAGTTCTGGAAGTCATGGAAGCCTACAAGAAGGCTCTTACCACTTGGTCTAAATGGATTGACATGAACATTGATTCCAGAAAAACTCAAGTTGTTTTCAGAGGATATTCTCTCACCCATTTCAGGTAGTGCTAAAATTTGAACCATGTGCAATGTTTATCTTTATGATTGGTAGCAAATTCTGAATTGGAAAAGCTAGAAATCTGCCTCTAGTCTACAAATATAACATTGCCAATTCTGAACATTAATAATTTTTTGTCACATGACTTCTTACTAGTGAATAAGAGAAGAATGCAGAACTTGAATCATATTTTTCTGAACTGTTATTAAGGACAATAACATCGCATTAGAAACAACAATAGATCAAAATAGAAGAGAAAAGGGCAGTAGAATTTGTGGTTTATAGACTTTTTGTTATGGAGGTTTCTTTTTATTGTTCGACCCTTCTGAAATGTTTTATGCTAAACTAGCTCAAGGTAAAGTGGTAAACTAAGCACTGCTTATTAGGCAGGCCTTCTAGAAATTGATTAAAATTCAGAAAGTGGCAGGGGAATGGGAGATGGAGTGAGGACACAGGAAAAAGGCAGAAGAGCTTTTCAAATAAGCTCATTTAATTTACATGTACATAATCAGCTTCAAGAGTTTCTCCCTTATCAGAATATGGAAGATGGAAGTCCTTTAAAAACTATAGTCAGGCTATAATCTTGTAAATGTTTTTTGACATGTCCAAATCGAACGGAACATAACTTACCCTGAACAGAATTATCAGGATGTAATCAAGATGAGAAGATTTACCTGCCTTGTGCTTTGAAGGATTTTGTTATGCCTGATTTGGAAATGGTATACAACTCTTAGGTACTAGATACTGAGCACAAAGTGGCCTGAATTATTTTATGATAGGCATATCACTTTCCTATTCCTTAATGCTTGATGAACAGATCTTAACACATTCAAATTAATGGGTAAAAACATTTTATGTCTCCACAATTTTCTTCGCTTGGACTTTGCGTCGGACATGACATTTTGAATACATTCCTGAACCTACACTTCAACTTAAACACATCTGCTTTCTTTTTTGCTAGTTGAACTGCAGAACCTGCAAGGTATCATAATATTTCTGCCCTCTTTAACCTTCTTGATCCCAATATCTGGTTCTCCATTCTTGTATATACTCAGTTGTAGGATCATCTCATCTATATGTGCTTCCATATGCATTGCATTGGGTGCTTGTGGTGCTTAGAGCCTTTTTGATGCTCCAACTTGTTACATCACATTTCTAAGTCAAAATAATGTTGTGAATATTACCTTCTCAATTATCTAACAGTTCTACAAAATTCTATTAAAAGATGCTTATATTAGAGAGGGAAAAGAAATCTAACTTTACTTCAGAACGGAAAGAAGAAGGAAAAAAAAAAATCATTTTATGTGCTCGATTACAAGATTCTTATTACTTTGAATAGAATAAGTTTGCAGAATTTTTCTTTCTCCTAAAAAGAGGGGATATTAGTCTTATTCTACTTCCTTTATCTATAATTGACAAGTTTTCTCCTTTATGATGCTTTAATAAAAGATAAACTTGGTGAATCATGTATTGGAAAAAGTTAACAAAATGTGGTGATTATTAGTTGATAACCTTCATCAGTGTGGTTGAAAGATGACTTTGTTACTTGAAAGAACTAGGTTGCTGAATTGCTATCGTCGGAGTCATACCGAGAATTGCAATATACTCGTTTATATATGTATGTATGCTGCTGAATGATGGTTGTTTTTGCTAAATGATACACATTTTACAAGTCCTTCAGTAGTCATTTTTATTGTAATATGGTCAATTATTTTTAGTAAATCGATTTAGAACATCAAGTAAATACCCAGATCAGCAATCTCTGTTAATTGATCAATAACTTTACAAACGAATGCTGTTAGGTGCACCAGAGGACCAATTTGGTGGTCCTATGGTGACTGATTATTGATACAACAAAAGGATCACAAACTATTGAGTCAAGCCAATTGGATATCAGCTTTGTGTTACTCAGATAAGTAAATGAGACAGGGTATCATCATCTTAATTAACAGGAACTTAAATTTTAAAGATTATCTGCCAACTCTTGGTAAATGATCTGCATGTAAATATATTAGACAGACACTGAGATTCTTGGTCTTACACTTCTTGGATATGTTACATATTAAGAGAATGCATGTTCTTCTCATAACATCGATGGGCTGCCTGCTCGACAAATGCCCTTTTTTTGTAGAGTTCATGTTCTTCTCACAAGAAAAACAGGTTGCCTGGTTGACAAGGGCCCTGTATTTGAGTGGGACCTTATGGATATGCCAAGGCATGAACATTAGATTTGCATGTAAAGTCTATTTTGTGTGTAAATATCGATCATTTTCATACACAATCAGATTATTTTGGGCATATCTTTTTTATCATGTTGATCTTTCTCTTTTGTGTGTACATACTGGACTTTTTGATTCTTCCCAGGGGAGGTCAATGGAACTCCGGAGGGCAGTGTCATAAAGAAACTGAGCCAATCTTTAACCAATCTTATCTCTCGAAGTACCCAGCGAAGATGAGAGTTCTGGAGCAAATTCTAAACCAGACAAGGACTCCAGTTATATATCTTAACATCAGTATGCTGACAGATTATAGGAAGGATGGTCACCCATCTATATATAGAAAGAAATATATGACAGTGGAAGAGCAAATTGCTGCCGAGAAGTCTCAGGACTGCAGCCACTGGTGTTTGCCTGGAATACCTGATTCATGGAACGAGCTTCTCTATGCTTCTCTGCTTATGGCTGGCAAAGGATCCTGGAGAAGATAACTGAGCAAATCCACTCTTCTTCTTGAGTGAGATATATATATATATATAGTGAATAGTAATAATGTGGATGACATGGAGAATCATGAAGGAGCTTTTCTGTCATAATTGATTCATTTTCATGGCTAGTTTCACTGGAGATTTGGGAGGTAGAACCACCCACAGGTTTGCCCTATTTTGGCAGCATGAAGTAAGAGACGATCGATGATCATGAATCGTGGAGACCTCTCTCTCTCTCTATCCACTTTATTAGCTAAGTTAATAAGTACATTCAAAATATTTTAGATAAGATTTTGAATGCTTAATCTTTGATAAATAGGTGTGATATATATGATTTACTCGACAAAGTGTCAATTCCACACCGTTCTTATTGTTAGAACGATTTGGTACAACATAAGTGCCGTTATTAATTTTTTGATCAGTCTCAATTCTTTTCATAATTATCAGTAAAGATTGAATTTTATCGTTGAAAAGGAAGTCTATCTCAAAAATCTTTATAAAGACATTTTTAGGTCGGCCAAAGAGGTTAATGTCTTGGAGTTGATTCACGTAAATTGGTGGCTAAATATCTCAACTCACAATATTGGTAATGAGGTAAGAATTTACCGTACTTCTCACTCCAAAATCTTATATTTTTTTGAAGGCCCAATGGATTAAACGAAGTTTAGTTAAAAATAAAACCGGATGACTATCTAGTTTTTTTTTTTTCTCCACATGTATTCTTGGCTCAATAATAATAATAATAATAATAATCAATCTACCTGATAGGATATATTTCGATTGTTCAATATATATTTTCGTTCATGTAAGTCAAATAGACACCGCTTGCTCAGCTCAAATTAAGGTTTCAGGAAGGCGTACTGCCTCGGACCATCGCTCGAGGGACTAAGCTTAGGCCTAAGGTGCATAACTTGCTTTCATCGTGAGATTACCTTTCGTACATCCCCTATATAGTAGGACTTGTTTGTTCAACTTAGAAAATGGCCTAGGAAATAATCGTGTCTATTATAGATATGCAATAAAGTCAACCAGCACTACAACATGGTTAGATAGGTCGAGGGTTCAGCCACCGACCGACGTATAGCATAGACTTACCATCCACACGCATTAACCCATTTTGTATGACTTATGTCTCTCCAGATAATATAAAAGGTGTCAAGCAAATACCAACAAAAAAAAATAAAACTTCGAATACTCGTATACACGGCCATATAGGCTGACACGAAATGTCTAATACTACCCGTACGTACGCCATCTGCGCCGGCAACACGTACGAAGGATCGCCCATCTAATCCATTCCATTCCTTGGCATTTTCGTCGGCATGGGTGCTGTTAACGGTCCTCCATCTGCCGTCCGCCACCTCCACTACGCCTCCTGGTCTCCGTCGTCGCTCCCTATTCGTTGCTCCACTTTGGGGCTTCCGCGACGGCCCTTCCTCTTCCTTCTTCGCTCTCCTCCTCCGCCGCTGCGGCGGCTGGGGAACAATCGGGTCCGCTGCTCCGCCGAACGCAATGCTCTTTTTAACCGCATCGCTCCCGTCTACGACAACGTAAGCCATCACGCTCCTCATCTCCTCGACACTTCACCTCTCTTTCTTTCTTTCTTTCTTTCTTTCTTTCTTTCTTTCTTTCTTTTGTGCTATGATAACGGAAGGACTATGGCAGCTCAATGACCTGCTGAGCCTTGGACAGCATCGGTCCTGGAAAAGGATGTGCGTCTCCTGGAGCGGGTGGATTTCTTTTCTTGGTTTTTTTCTCTTGCTTTACTATCTCTCTTCTCAAAAGCTTGTTTTCCTTTCTCGCTTCCTTGTCCTTATTCTTCTTCTTCACAATTACCGCATTCAAATAGGGCGCAACGAGGGAATCGGGTTCTTGATTTGTGCTGCGGGAGCGGCGATCTGGTATTTTTTCTCTCCCAGAAAGTTGGAACCGAAGGAGAGGTGATCGATTCCATCCTTCCTCCATCTCTTTCTTTCCCCCTTTCATTCTTTTGTTCATTTCTACTTCTTTTAGATTTTATATTGGGTGTTCATGTTGGGGACGCGTCTTTGCAACTGCTTTTGCTCAATCGTCCTGAGGTTATATATACTCTTTGATCATATCCAGGGCAGAGGACGAACAGAAACTGAATCTATAAACTTCAGGTTGAACATGAACACCATTAACGGGAAAATTGTTAGGAAAATAACTCGTACAGTCAACAGATTTGCTTGCTCATTGATAATTTGTGCCAATACGCTACTTAGGAGAGTAATTGATGGAATATTGTGCAAGGTTTTTGGTGTTGCATTTCATGAAAGGATTACCCTCTCTGAGAAAGGTGCCGTGATTCCAAGTCCTAAACTATATTATGTTTATATACCGTACTAATTCTCTTCTGTTCAAGCCATTTTTGCGCCATTCCTTATCATTTGGATTTGATATGATGATGCACAATATGTTTTTTTTTCTTTTTTTTCAAACAGAGAAGAACTATATTAACTCTAAAGCAGATTACAAGTTACAGCTTGCTCATCCGAGCGCAAATTACAGTAAAAGTCAGGATGTCAATCCTGCATCCAAATGTGATCTGGTTTGGACCTTTTAGGAAAAGAAGCAAGCCAGTAGTGGGCACACTGGTTGCCTTCTCCAAAGGTGTGTATCACCCTCCACTTGGTGATCAAGTTGAGTAGAGCGAAAAACTCGCAAAGGAAATTAAGAAGGAACCAAGGAGGAGATTCCTCCTTGTTCAAAACTTCTGTAATCCATGCCGCATCAGTTTCAATGAGTAGCTTATTTACACCCAGCTGGATTGCAGCCAAGATTTCTTCCTTGACTGCCAAAAATTTGTTCTCCCAAGAGCTGCCTGCAAGTAGAAATGTGCAACCAGCAAGAAGACATGTGGCAGCACTGTTCCTTAGCGCAAAGCCCACACCTCCCATCTTTGAATGGGCCTCAAAGACCCCATCTGTGTTCAGCTTGATCCAATCTTCTGCAGGACGCGACCAGCATACTTGAATTGAGCTTATGACCGAATGCAAAGTCTGCATCCCTTCAGGCTGGTTAATACAGGTGCTGTCATAGATGATGCACAATGTTTGATGGGTTTGTTCTGTATGGGAGTTCTAGACCATTTGAAAACCTTGATTAGTTCTTCAAAGGAATCTTCCTTTAAGCAGTCATCTTATCTGTGTCCTTTCAACTTCTGTGAACAGGATTTAACCATTGTTGGTACATCGAACATTCTTGAACCTCTTTGTTGTTTAATTTAGCATCTTTAAGTGATCTTCCATTATGGAACCACGTACAATATTTCCTGTAGAAATTTGAAATAAAAGTACAAAGAGCTACAGAATGCATCATGAAGTTTAGATTAGATAGAATGCTTGTTAATTAGGATTTTTATATGATCAAATTGCGAAAATACTTTTCTTCTCTTGATATGGTTGGATGGAAATAAAATTCAGCAATCTAGGACTGTGCATTACTACCGCAACAATGGTTTGCTTGTGCCAGCTAGATGAATCTGTGCCGATAAGGTAGGGGCACAAGGGTATAGTGCCATGTCAAGTGTATGTCCCATATGGGTCATCTAATGCCAAGGGAAGTAATGCATGCATCGGAGCATGGTGACATGCTGTGGCAAGTAAACCATCTTAACATTGAGAAGATCTTCTCAAATTAGGTCCTCACTTTTGTTAACATCATCATTAAGCCCAATCCCGATGCCACTGGTCTCTTTAGCTGGACAAAGAGCCTGATAGGTGGTAATGACATTCTTTCACTCTGATTTTTTGGCTGGTTTATGTTCCTTTTCTTTTGCTGTCTTGAGATCTCTTTTTCTCTTGGTAATAGTTATATGCTACGAAATTGCAAAACCTGGAAAGTAAAACACCCATGGAATTAGTGGAGACTTTGCATATTCACAAGAAACAATTCAGTTTGCCTATATATGTGTTGGACAACAATTTGGAAACTCAACTACTGGGTCCATCTGTTCTAAGTTGTGAAGTATCGATTAATTATTTCATAATATTGCATTCTTTGAAGTTGCGTTCACGAGGAAAAATAAGAGAACCAAAATTAGTAGACAACTTGCTTCAAATTCATGTTATCCTCAACTTTAGTGTCTATGTTGTCTGAGAAATTAGTCATCTGCAATCCATGCACTGAGTTTTTCAAAATGGTTTTATAGAACAAGTTTAAGCATTTCAAGTATCAAGATATCATAGTTGTTTAAGCCTGCTTCATTTTCCACTCTTTCTGAGTTAAAACTTTTTGACCTGTAAGCTCAGGGAGTCCAATGATCTCACAAACCTGCAGGTTTATGGTCTCGATTTCTCAAGCGAGCAACTGTCGATTGCTTCCAGACGTGAAGACCAATATTGGAAAGCCTGCTACAAAAACATTGAGTAAGAAACAGTTGCATTTCTAAATAGAAAGTAAAAACATGATGTGCTTGTCCAGTGCAAGGACATAAAATCTGCTTGTTCAGACGATTTGTGACACACAGCAGCAAATAGATGCTTTGTTAAAAATATTTAGTTGTTTTGGTAGTGTTTGATATCTTTTCCTTTTTATTCTTCTGGTGCCACACACATGGTGCATTTTGCAGGTGGATTGAAGGTGATGCACTTGACCTTCCCTTTTCAGATAGCTACTTTGATGCTATTACTATTGGGTATGGATTGCGTAACCTGATTGATAGACACAAAGCTATGCGTGAGATCTTTCGGGTTCTGAAACCAGGTTTTTTAATCTTATCCTATTTTTGTTAGTCTAACAATGGTCATAAGAATTTATTGAACTTTAACTTTCTTTTGTAGGTTCAAAAGTATCTATTTTAGATTTTAATAAGAGCACATCATCTCTTGTAAACATGTTGCAGGTACTTACCAAATGATAGATTTTATGTGAAGTTATAGAATTCAAGTTTGTCATCATTGAAATCTTAGTCTATTTGTTTTTCCTCTCTTTGTCATTCATAATTGTTGTTTACATTCTTATATGACAAATTAATACTGAGATTTCTGCTTTTGTTATATAGGAATGGATAATAGACAATGTCGTTGTTCCTACTGCAACTGAATATGGCCTTTCACAAGAGTACAAATATTTGAAAACATCAATCGCTGAATTCTTAACAGGTTTGATGTCATCTTTTTTCTTCTACTTATATTGTATCTTCGCATGAAGAAGCATGCGCCCATGAATGAATTTCTATGGAGCTGCCGTGGAGAAAAAAACTGTTACACATGTAGTGATCCAAGATTTTTATATGCCAGGGTAGCTTTGAAGTTGGATGGATTACATACTAAAATTTTCATTAGCGGTGCCTACTTGATGTTGAATATTAATGTTAACCAATCATCTGTGACTTAGGCTTCATTTTATTCAATGGGTTGGCCAATGAATTCTATCACATGAATAATCTCATAGTTACTGGCAATTTGTCGTTGTGGTGAATTTAATTGTTTCAGGATTGTTATGAATTATATTGCTAGTACTAAAATGTAATCAAGATTCTCAATCGATAGATAACCTAGGCTTCTATCCTTCGATGATTCTAAATTGACTGTTTCTGGGTGGCCATCTGCATTTGTTAGGGAAAGAGGTGAACATGACATTTCAACTACGTTGTGGAGAAACAAATATCGTGCTTGGTTCCCATAATTAATTCTAGAACCACTTAGAGGTTTTCATAATTCTAATCGCTCATCATATCTTCGTGCTTGAAACTGATGTTGTTCCAAACTTGTTACTCTTCTTTGATTGATATAAACAAAATGTTCTAACTGCAGGAAAAGAATTGGAGAAGCTTGCAAAGGAAGTGGGATTTTCCAAAGCAAAGCACTATGAAATTGGTGGTGGTTTCATGGGGAACCTAGTGGCAACTCGATAGCAGACAATTTCTTGGTGCAAACTGAATTGACATGTTTTATCAGAGAGTATCTGAAATGGAAACCACCATATTAGGTATTTTTCAGCCTAACAAACACAAAGACAACAAAATTGTGGTCTCTTTGGAAAACCAGGAGCTTTATCAGCAAGCCAATCAGCTGCTGAGCATCATTCGCGACTTTGCAAGTGGAGCTTTGATCCAGATGTTTCTTGGCGCCTAGCTTGCAGAAGATTCTATTCTCACGGGATTCATGGTTATTTCTGAATTTCCAAGGTTAAATCTTCCAAGAGTTGTTAGCATGGCAAAGCGAAAAAGTTTTTTTCCTGTTTCCTGCTTATTAGATACAGAGAGTGAAGTCCTTCCAATCCTAGAAAAGAAAATTAAAGTCTGCGGATTGGAAAAGAAAATTAAAAGTCTGCGACCTGATCGTCTATGTTGATCTAACTACAGCCTTCACCTCATAGATTGGTGATCACCACTTGTGCTGCCTCTGTAGCCTTGTAATATGACCAGCTGTAAGATCTTTTTTTCGATAAGGGCCTTTTATTTTTTTTAGTCTGTTCCATTGTTGAAGCATGGATGGATATATGAGAAATTAATTGCCTGTTTGGTGAAGGTACATTGATTCTCACTCCACTATCACTTATCCTGCTGATGAAAATGATCTATAGCTCCCGCATTCTGTTCTGTGGCAGGAAATATGAACTTACAGAAAGTTGCGACTTAAAGATCGATTTCTTGGTGTTGTTGGTGTTGCCATTGTGAAGAAAATATCACAGGACTGATAAAAGAGTACAATTTTTACCTGCTCAAATAACAGGGAAGTCGTGTATAGTCCAGATAAGGGAATTCATAAAAGAAAATACATGTCAAGCACTAAAGCAGTTGCCAAAACAATAATGTTGTAGCAGATTGATGTCTAGGAGCAGTCAATGGTCATTGACCCAATGGAAACTATAAATGTTTTCATGTAATGACTACTTCCAAAATTACTCTAACAGATCACCTTAGACTTCATAGGCAACTTGCCAACAGCTAGGAAGTTTTTGCAGTTCATGATTAGAAAAATCACGAGGACGCTGCTTAAGAACTTGATTTATAGTGGCGCAAAAGCCCAAACACAGGTAAAAGATGCAGGCTCAAGTATCATCGGTTCCAGGGTAAACAATTAATCCAGAATAATATATACAGCCATTCTCTCGACTTCGGCAAGCAAGACTAAAGGTCAATTCTCACCAAGAGCATAATGTTTAGACTATCAAGATAATCTACAAGAATTTATATTTCCAGTACCCTCATCTTGGCTCAATCACTGTGATTGTCGTGTTGTTGTCCGACGACTGAGTGGAGGTTCCATGCCTAGAGTTGGCTTTCATCTGTGCTGCTAATGCAATTTGCATGCTGGAGTTGAGAAAAGGTGGCTGAGTTGGGGAGGGGATGGGAGAATCGTCCACAAGCATTTTAACAACCACCGATATTGCTGGTCTCAGCTCTGCAGATGCTTGAGCACAAAGAAGCCCGATTTGGAGCACCCGAGTTGCCTTCTCCATAGGAAAATTACCTTCTAATATAGGATCAATAGCTTCCAACAATCTATTTGACGTATAAAGATTCCAAACCTGAGTAATAACAGGGTTTAGTATTTTTTGCCAATAAAGGTAATAAGTAGCCATTGGTTGGTAAAAAGCTCTAGTTTTGAACTCCCAACATGAACCATAAGTTCTGAAATTAAACGACGTCAACCAAAGGGCATCCCTGAGGATTGAACAACAAAAAAGATCATTACCTCTTGCAGAGTTGAGACTGGATCTTCCGATCGTGAACTCTTCCTTCTTCCAGTGATGACTTCAATTAAAAGAACCCCAAAGCTGTATATATCTGCTTTCTCAGTCAATCTGCCACGAACTAGATACTCCGGAGCCATATAACCTCTACAAAGCAAAAAATTGTGATAATTAACGATAGAAGTGGTTCCATTTATTTCTCGATTGGCAGGTTATGCATTTGATGCGACAAAGATTAAGACATATTCAATCTTTTATCAAATTAAGATTTTTCAAAATATCAACAGAAGCAAAATGAGTTGTACAAAATACACGATATACTGATGAAAAATATACTGGTACAGGAATTAAAATGTAGATGAAGAGAAATCTTGCACAAGTTAACTTACAGAGTTCCGGCTATTCCTGTGCTGATATGAGTCTTATCCTCTGGAAAAAGTCTAGCAAGTCCAAAATCAGCAATTTTAGCAGCATACTCTTCATCGAGCAGTATATTGCTGAGTTTAATATCTCGATGAATAATTCGTAATTGTGACTCTTCATGAAGATAAGCTAAACCTTCTGCAGTCCCCATGATGATTTTGTATCTTATATTCCAGCTAAGTAGCTTAGCATTTGCATCATCTATATGAAGTAAATGATCAAACTTACAAAAGGAACCAAGAAAAGGTCAATGCAAAACTAATATAATCATGGTATAGATTATAACCAGAAAGGTAATGATGAAGACTCTTGTTTGGTACATATTCATACACGAGAAGGCTTTCAGGACCAGTGATACTGCATCCCAACAGCTTGACAAGATTTTTGTGTTCAATTCCACTTATTAAATTGACTTCATTAAAGAAATGATCGACCCATTGCCTTGTATTAAAAAATAATCTCTTTACAGCAACAGATCTCCCATCTGGCAGAACCCCCTGTCAAAATTGTAATGATCAAGCACATGTAATAAGAACAGGTTCCAAATAGAAAAGCCAATAAGGGTATGGTAGCAAAATTGACCTTAAACACCGAACCAGAACCTCCTTGACCCAGCTTATTTGCATCACTGAAATAATTTGTAGCCCTCTCAAGTGTTTCGTATTTAAAGTTGAGACTAGATCCTCGTACGGTAGTTGCCAAAGCACCCAGCTGCCTCCTCACTTAAGGACAACAAGTTTGAGAGGTCAAATTACAAGTTATTCAAACGTTTAATGAATTTGAAGTTTTGAACTCTCAAAATATTTTACCTTTCCGCCTCCGTAAGATTTTTCTCTTCCCAAAGAAAATAATAGATGCTAAGATCATCACAAATGCCACAGCTGAAGAAACAACGGCAAGGATAACAGCAACATGCCCACCTCCTGAAATCTAGTAGCGTCTCAGTTATACACAGTAGAAAGAAAGATAAGCTTGATAGTTGATCTGTAGAACAGTATCAGAATCCAAAAAGAACTTAGTGAGTTGTAAATTCCAGACATAACATGGCAGTGAAACTTTGTGAGCTAAACATCTATGGTTGGCAGCCTTATCATGTATTTTGAATATCCTGACCACCAGAAGTGTCATTCTATCCTCTGTTTTAATAGCATCTTCATTTTCTAAGAAGAATTTGATTGATTGGCTTTCATAGTCTTAACTTGTATACCTACACTGGCACAACACACAAGGAACGAAAACTTCGGGTTAAGTTCCACGAATTGAAACTTTTCAAAGTAATGTTGTCAGAAGACTCACTTAATCTGACCATCCCAGCAGACTAGCAGTTTATAAAGAGTACTTACTGCCAGTAGAGTTA
This sequence comes from Ensete ventricosum, assembly GCA_029747655.1. Classification (NCBI taxonomy): domain Eukaryota; kingdom Viridiplantae; phylum Streptophyta; class Magnoliopsida; order Zingiberales; family Musaceae; genus Ensete; species Ensete ventricosum. The sequence goes on from JAQQAF010000004.1 coordinate 55,860,647, forward strand.
AATCATCCTAACTAGGTCAACATCCGACTATGGTTTCCTTTCTCTTCATCACCTGAAACTGTTTCAAAATTTTATAATTTAAAGTCATTCAAAAATCATTGTCACAAACTTCAGTCCCTTCAGCTTCAGGCATCTAAAGCAAACACATGAATGACCCATTATGGACTAGTCTTCATTGCCTAAGGTTATAGGAAAGGTTCACTAGAGCTTAAAACAGAAACAACTAAAATATCCTAGTCAATCTTGTGGTGTTAGCTTGCTTTGTTGCAAGCAAAGGGTTGTTCAAATTTTTCAGTATCCTCTGGACCATATTTAACTTCTTCAATTAATCACACAAGAGCAGGCATAAAAGAGAAAACAACCTGTCATGCAGCTTCCTCTTATGCATGTCACTTTTTGCAAATTTTTTTTAGTAGGGTGATTTATAAACTTAACTGTCCAAACAAGTTGCATGTGTTCCAATAAAGCTTCATAGATGCACAAAATTTTTCATGATAACTTGGTTAGATATCTTAATTATTACTCAATATTTATCCTGAACCATGATATATGACTAATTATTCTGAGTTCCGAACACTGTAAATAAAATAAATGTTAAATGCTGTCAATAATAGCCTTAATATTTAGAATATTATTTTATTGTTTTATCCGTGCCCTACCAAATATGTTTCAAATTTTGATGGGGATCCATACATGCATGTCAAATTGGTATCTCGTTTCTGTAATCGTTGAACTCCTTTTTTTCTTTCTGATAAATGCATCTCATCATGTTCATTAGTCGTGCAAGATATGAACTTTAACATTGCTAGCTTGTTGAATGAGTAAAAGAAAATTGCACAACAACAGTGAAACAAATAAAGCTCAATGGTCAGTGACTTGTGAAGAGATCCAACTCACCTCCGCCAGCAGCATCAGTTCCTGAATTGTTGTAAAAACGACTGATCGAGTATCTCATGTAACACCCAGAATTTAACACCCTTCCTTCCTGTTTAGGTATGCATGAATTAATCGTCTTTCTCGCATTTAGCAAACACTTGTCGCATGAGCTCTTATTCACAAATTCCCAACACTGCCCCAGTCCATAAACACTTGAATTCCCTGCTTCAACGGAAGCAACAAGGAAGCCATCATTCCTTGGAGCCTCTGTGCTCAGCTTCTTGACCAAATTCTTAGTGTTTTCTGTGAAAGCAGTAGTATTCCCAGCGAATTCCTGGTCACTGCAGATTACTCTGTCATCTTGGCTCAGCGCCTCCCCGAAGAACTCGTACTCGTCATACCTACAATAGTTACATGTGATCCAAATTCGAGTGTCACTATAGCCCGAAATCCGTTGCTTTCCCTTTCTTTCCTCTATTCCAAGGAATAGATTAAGCAGGAATAAGCATGGCAAGAAAGCCAGTGCCACCAAAACATTCTCGTTTGCGCGAACTTTAAATGGTGAAAATTTTGGTTAGGAGTTTGAGGATAATAAACAGGAGGAGAAAGAGAGGAGGAGGAGAAAGGAAAGCAAAAGCATCGACTTCCACCTGAGGTAGCAGCCGTCCAAGAAATTGCGACCGCCGCGAGTGGCTTTCTGGAAGGGGAGGCATTTGAGGATCTGGGTCTTGCAGGTGGCGAAGCACATGTCGCAGTCGGCCTTGGACAGGTCCTTCATGCACTGACCGAAGGCGTAGACAGCGGAAGCGTTGGCGGGGCTACTTCCCCCGGTGACGACGACTCTGGCGTACTCCTGGGCGGCGATCTGCGGGGTCACGGCGTCCATAGCGGAGAGGAAGTTGGCGACGAAGGAGGAGCGAGCGGCGGCGGAGGCGGTGTGGTTGGTGCAGATGAGGGCGGCCTGGGATGTCCTCGGATCGGAAAGAGACGGAGTGATGAGGGTGGCGGATGAAATCACGACCACCATCAGGAAGAAGACTCCTCGTCTTGTTCTTACCCGCACTGTCATCCTCGATCACATGAAGAAGAAGACCAAAGGGGGAAGGAAAGAGGAGGCAAAGAAGCCGAGAGAAAAAAAAAAAGATGACGGAGGGGGTGGACTACCGGTGCACTTCTCCAACGACCGCGCAATTGTTTAATTAGAACAACGCGAGAATTCCATTGGATTGCAACAGAGAAGGATTTATTCAGTATCAGAGAAGAAAAAAGATGAGCGAGGGGGGTAAGGCCGGTGGATTTCTTTGAGAGGACGGCAGTCGAGAAGGAAGGAAGGAAGGAAGGAAGGAAGAAAAAATTGGTTTGGAGGGAGGGAATGGGCGAGGTCAACAAAATGGGGACAGGGTGGGGGGCGGGGGCCACCGCGAGGGCGGGCGGAGGGACGTTGCATTGACTGACGCCATTTATTCTCATCTACTAAATTCCAAAAAATAAGTAGGTTTGGTATGAACCCAAGTAAATAAATAAATAAATAATAATAATAGATACTCGAATTGAGTTGGGTAATTTACTCGATAAAAACCTTCGGTAAGTAGCTTTCGCTCCTATTTGATTTTTATCATAATATTTTTGTTTAAAATATCAAAAATATCCTCCAAATAGAATCGATTCTTTTTTTTTTTTTTATTGAATCGGGTGACTTGATTCAAACATGATCGATCCAAGGACTGGTTCAAGGCGATGGCGACCTCCTGTCTTGTTGGTGACGAAGATGATGATATCTTGCCTCGACGACATTGACTATGATCGTCAAAGCTCAATGGGAAAACGAGGCCGACCTTCTTCTTTGACGACAATGACTGTGACCATCAACACCACTTGGATGGCGATGATAACCTCTTACAATTAACGAAGGCCACTACGACCACCAAGGCCCAATCGGAAGGTGATGGCTATAACTCCTTCGACAAGGGCCAATTTAGGCCTAAATTGAATAAATCAAAGAGTTAGTTTATTTTGAATCAGTTTGATTTGATTCATATCAAACAAACAGATTCAGTGTAAAAAAAATATTATCTATCATTATTTGATATTATAGAGGATATTTTTGGTCATAACCTGAAAAATAAATATAGAGGGTAAAAATCTCATTATTAAAAAACTTTCTGTGTTTTAGTAAAATGTCCAGTTGAGTTTAGGTGAGATAAATTTGAGTGGTTAGTTCAGTTAGCAGATGTGTTGTGGGGGCGTCCATCGCTTAACGTCCACCACGAGCCAATAAAAATATGCGAGAGATGAAAAGAATAAATAAAAATAAAAGGATAATCTCGTAATCGTCGTGTTAGATTTGATTTATAATTTTTTTTTTTAAAATAAAAATAAATTTCCAGACTGAATTGATGTGAAATATGATGTATGTTTATTCTGATCATTCTGATTAAGACATAATTTAAAGTTTGAGATGGATAATAACAGCATGTCAAAGCTAAAAAAAAGATTGAAATCAACATCCCTAGTGAAAGCGGCACATTTCTTTCTTTCTTTTGACGAAAGAGCGATCTTTAGAACGCGATTATACTCCACGCCGATGTCTGCCACCGAAGAAGTAAGTCTTCAAGAGTCGTCGGTTAACTGTACAGTGAGTGGGTCGAAAAAGACACACGACTACGATTTGCTTTTGGCAGCCACTGACATCTTATCACGACTTTTTTTTTTTTTTTTTTGGCTATGTTGCTATCATTAATGCCCCCATCATTAATGATGGTTTGATTTTAGTATCCACCACCATGCCCAGGAAACATTCTTAGGTAACGTGAACGATAGATGACCGGTGAGTCATTAAGTTTGACCTCTCTACTTTGGAAACTTCCACAGATCTGTGTTATGGGTGAAGCAGCATCGTTGAATAATGAATTTAAACTATTGCAGGTATTTCGCAATAGTTGAATGAATTTAAACTATTGCATCACTACTTCTTCTACGCGCCTGTCAAAAAACTTGGTTTTTTTTTTTTTTTTTTTGGTCTTCCGTGTTGGTGCAGGCACAAGTACCATGAACCAACCAAATGACCGAATGATATTTTATACTCTTAAGCACGGACCCCATGGACATTTGTCATAGCCCAATTCACCACCACCAATTTTACATCACAACAGATGAAACAAACACAAATTATCAACAGAGTTACACGGTTCTATAGCAGCACAAGTAACAATTCTTTTTAGACAAAGCGCATGGTTTCTTTCCAATCTATTGCATTTGAAGCCTCCTCTGATTGAATACTAGCATTTGTCATATGCACCTGGGAAAGTGGACATCACCCACGTACCCTCCAGCCATTGCCCTTCTGACGTTTGTCTCGAACAACCTGGGGTTGTCACGTAGAACTGCAGCTGCATCATGGTTTAATGGGTCCTCATCGTTTGGTTGCTGTGTACAATTTAAAAACACAATCATCATCAGCCAATTACGTCATCAGCTACTAGTTATTTACCATAAGAAAGAAATACATTGAAACAAATTTCTTTTAAATTATGCATCCAGCAGCATACAGCTATTCAAGTAAAACAAAAAAAAAACATTATTTCAAGTGCTAAAAGATAAAACATCATCAACAAGTATGGTTCCTTATGCTCCATGGCAAATTGAAATTTTCCGAATAACAACCACTTGGATTTTAAGCTAATTATCACCAAAAGAAGTAATGTTAAATGACCATAAGACAAACTTTTAACATAGCAACCAGGTTTGAGGATACGACAAGAAGAAGTGGACAAAAGAACATGTAGTTATCCCCACACCATCCCAAGATTAGCAGCTGAAACAATAAAACCAAGGGTTCGATCCCAATCAGTAAAAATGTCTCAATGCACTCCATCATTCATAGCAGATGTGTTTAGGAAGAAAGAAATCAAACACCTTTGAGATGGATGACATGACAATATACTTCAATATCCGATTCAACAAGAATGCAACTACTCATGGATTTATGAACATTTCAGTTACAGCAAGCACCCTTTATATAATTTTAGTTTGAAAAAAAAAAAAAAAAATCAAAAAGAATATATAAATGTGTGTATCTAAAGGTTCAATGATATTGGACTATAACACTGGTAGTGTCCGAGGCTAATGGCAAACATTGTCTCTTATAATGTGATCTTTTGATGCCAAAATATTCTTTACACTGTCCTATTATATTAGCAAATTAACAACTATCCAAATCATAATTTAAAAAAAATGATAATTTAAATATGAAATTAGCTATATACAACCAAACCTATAATAATTTTGATGTATATAAGGACAATAAGAAAGTAGCACCAATCTGAACTAGGTATACCATGAATAGAAGAATCAACCCATAGATAACAGTATTTATGTTAAGCACAGGCTTCCAATCTTCACGCAGAATGTTCAGGCAGACATTTCCCTCCAAGTCAATATTAGGATGGTAAACCTGGAGTAAAAAATAATTATAAATCTTATGCAATCAAAATGGCAAGATAAACTGAATACTGCCATAAATGAAACTTTTACCTTTGTCTTGCACTTAACCTTTGGTGGCTCATGAGGATAAGAAGGAGATACTTGGAAGGTGAAAACAAATCTACCCCCTCTAAAGAATCAGAATCAATTAGAATATTATAGTTAAACATGACATACAATAATCACTATAAGAATAAAATAATATTAAAAAGAAAAGAAGAACCCAATAGGAAGAGAAGTGGGTGCTTAACAGAATGTAGGACAACATAAGTATCATACATAGATAGCAGACAAATTCTTCATAGGAACAAGACTATTTACTGTAACACAGAAGAAACTACGAGAGAGAGAGAGAGAGAGTGATTGACAAAATTGAAAATTGGACTATTGAATAATCAAATTCAAAGTGAATAAACTTTTGGATGTTCTTAAGTTAACACAAAATAACATTTTAAGTATGAACCTCCAATATAAGGTGATTTCTTGACTGTTGGAACAGTTTATGTAAGCATATCAGAAAGCAAAACGTTATTGGCAGACATTACTTACTGATAGTATCCTTCATCAGGTCTGATGCTGATCTCAAAGTTCATCAGATCATCCTTGCCATTCGGAAATGATATGATAGTGCTTTTAGGCAGATTGAGTTCACTAATATCTGAAAAGTAAAAAATAATAACTAATTAAACAAAAGCCTGCAATCTTTTTAAAAGATAGGAATTTTCAGGCCAAAGAGATCCAAAAGTTGTTAGGCAACATAACGAAACTGTTCCAAATGTAAAGAATTCAACATAATCTACCTCATCTCTTAACAAGAAACTGCAATCCAGCAACATGTGGCATTCATGGACAAGAAAGAAAAACAAAGTATTGCAAAACAAAAAAGTACTACCATATATTAGGTTATCAGTATTAGGTTAATCAAGAATTCCTTTAAAACCAGAGCTTTACATTTACAATGAAACAACTTATTAGATGAGACACGGTAGCACCCACACACTATATACCTCTAATTGATATTACCAAACAAAAGAGATGTCTAGGAACATCGCTGAATGAGAGTGGAGAAAGCTAAAAATAATTTGTTTGCAGTGCATTAAATAAAGGTATTAAAGAATTGTTGAATTTTTAACATTTTACCAAAGTAAAACATGCTAAAATCACTTCGACATGTAAATATGTGTTTCTAGTAATCCCAATGTTATCAAAATTCAAAAGCAGTAGATGCTATAAGGTGTCAATATTCTATATTGCCCAAGGCACTCATCTGAGTAAAATAAAGCACATATCTTATAAAAATTATAAAAGTACATTATAGAATAAAGATAATCATTATAACAAGAACTTCAATCAAAACATGAGTTTTGTATCAAATCGTATATGCAACATGATTACCAAGTGTTGGCTGCAGAGACAGCGGAGAAGAGGGAGAAGAGAGGAGGGAAAAGCAAGGGGAAGGCAGCAGCAAGGCAACACCAGCAGCAGCTATTGTTGGCTGCAACGAGAGAAGAGTGGAAGAGAGGGGAGGACAGGGAGAGAAGCAGTAGGCGGAAGAGGTTGGCAACAATGTTGGTTGTTGGTTACAAAGAAGGAAGAGAAGAGAAGGGAAGAAGAAGAGGGGCGAGACGACAGGATATGATCCAGTTAAACTTCTATACACTTATCATGGAGAAAAATAAAATCTTTGATATCCTTGGCAAGAACCAGATAAAAGTTGCAGTCAAATGGACTGACTGTTTTAAGGGTAATCCCATTCATACTTGAAGTGCAGATGCCTAAATCACAATCAGAAAGCTGATCTCTAAATTTTGACAGTCAGGTAAAATATTATCTATGCTTCGCTTCAAATAGCTAAATTCTTGCCATGCCAACTACTTTATGATCATTGTAATAAACAATACAATGTTTGAAAATAGTGAGGAAGCATTAGTTGAAATAAGTTAAGAATCCTACTCCAAGTTAGACAAACCTTTGTGAAGACGCAATTCTCCAGCACTTTGCTTCTTGACAGGAGCATTTCCACTGGAATTTGCTGCATCCTGTCGCTTTTGGTCCTTAAGTTTAAAAAGCTTTATCATTCTCTGCAGTAAGACAGAGAAATAAACAAGAAAATTGTAGAATGAGTACTTTCATTCGTTACTTCATGAATGAGCTTGTAAATTTATTGAGGATCTGAATCTCAAAAAAGTCAAATACAATTGTCCTATTACGGTCCTAATATATCAGGAATACACCTATACATGTAAACCCTAAAACTATCTTACATAAATTAGGAATCCAACTATTTAGGAATCTAATTATATAGGAATAAAACTATATTCTAATTAAAAATACAGCCATATAGAAATATATAGCTTCCATATTCTGAGAATATTGTGTCCATGTTCTAAGAATACAATTTCCATAAGGATAGGAATATAGCTTCCATATTCAAGGATTACATTTACAGCTTCCATGTTGTGTGATTCTCTAACATGCCCCCTCAAGCAGTTGCAAATATGTTCAGCAATCCCCAAGTAATTTATGGAACACTAGACCTGGTAAAGCTTCCCCAAGTCATTCGTGGACAATATTTAGGTGAACTAGATCGTGAATAATATTCAGGTGAACTAGACGGTGGACAATATTTACTGTAGTTTTGTTGCCACTCTACAACATCTAGGATTACTTATTCTGTCTTCAAGTTTGTAAATATTGTCTTTAGCCAAATCAGTTCACAAATTCCTAATGCCATGGCCCTAATTCAGCTTTTACTCTTGATCAATCCACTGTTGATTGTTTTTCGCTCCTCCAAGTGACCAGGTTTTCAGCTAGACATGTGCAGTATCCAAAAGTTGATCTTCTATCTTTATGGAACTAGCCCAATCATCCCTTTACCAGGTGCAGCCTTGAGGTATCTTATAATTTTGTATACTGCATCTAGGTGAGATTTCAAATGTGAGTGCACAAATGGATTCACGACAACCAACTGCATATGTGATGTTTGGCCTTGTGTGTGAAAGATAAATCAATTTTCCCACCATCCTTAACATCAAACCGTAGTAAAGGTCTTCTCAAGGTCACAGCTACAAACAGTTATTCAATGGGACTCAATTTTGCTACAAAGCAAAAGTATCTAATCTAAATCATAAGTCCGAGTATACTCCTTAGCAACAATCTTTTCTTTGAGATCTCTCCAAGTTTCCATCAGCTTTATACTTGAATGTTTAAGCCATTTACACCCCACAGTTTTCTTCCCCTTTGCTAAGTCTACAAGTCCATGCTTGGTTCTTCTCCAATGCTTGTATTTCTTCCTTAATAGCTTGTTTCCAAGATTCTTTTACTCAATGTCTCTTGGATGATAGATAGATATTCTTCGCATGCCAGCCTAGTTGTAAGTGCTCTATACAGTTGTGAGAGTTTCAATAAGGGGAAACTGTGAAATAGGGTGAAGAATGCAAGTTCTTATCATTTTTCTAAGAGCAATGGGTAAATGAAGATCATTGACAACGTTATTGTTATGACGTATAATTTGGTTACCTTTTCCATAACCAACCTCGGAGTCAATAACTAGAGAAATTGAATTATTAGATGGCTGCTTTTTTCTAAAATATGTAAAGAGAATCGTAGGCTTGTTTCAGGAGACATAAGAGAGTGAGGTGTCATTTGAAAAGAGAGGTAGAGTGGGGAGACAAAGAGTGTAAAATTAAAAATCTGAGGCAAATTGAGTAGTTGAAGGACTATAATTAGGTTGGGTTTCTAATGGATTTGGTAAGCATAGATTTTGAATAGGTTCCCACCACCTACCTTCTTCACTATGTCACTGTCACAAAAAAAACGGATTGATTTTTCACAAAGGTCACATCCCTAGAAATGTATTATTTCTTGGTGATTAGGTGATTGCGTTTATAGCCTTTTTATGTGAAAGAATACCCTAAGAAGACACATTTAATAGTTATAGGATCATGTTTTTCCCTCAGGTGACTATGAATATGAACATAGGATATATAGTCGAATACCCTTGATGGTAGTTTCCCAAACACATGGAATTTAGAAAGAGCTCACTTAATTTTCCATACGAGACTTAAAATCAAGAATCCTTCAAAGCATTTTGTTTGACAAATAGGTGGCATCAAGATGGCTTCCTACCAATAGATTTTAGGTCTATTTAGCCAAAATAGAAAGTGCACAAGCAACTTCTAAAAGATGTATATTTTTCCTTTCAATAGATCAATGTTATCACTGGGCACTGGGGTAGTCACCTAGGTGCTCAAGCGAGATGAGGCGAGTGTGGTTGCTTGGGTGACACATGTGAGGCCCAAGCGCCTCACATGCATCCCCAAGCTGGTCTATTCACTTGGGTGATGCCTAAGCGAGTGCTAGGATGGGTGTTAGGTAGCCCAGGTGCACGCCCGAGTGTGGTTGCACCTAAGTTGAACCCCATTTGGGTTCAACTAGGCAAACAATTTAATCCCCATCCCATGCGACTATTCTCCCTTGCGATGTTTCCTCCTCTATTTCATTGGAAACCCTAGGCACCCTTAATTCCTACTCCGTATTATGCTCCCCCCCCCCCCCCCCCCCCCCCTTTTCTCCCCTCTACTTGCATGTTTTCTCTCTCCTGCCCCCTCCCTCCTCCTTTATCGCAACACCCCCACCTCGAGAAATGGCCCTCACTCACCCCACACAGTGGTGGCAAGTGGCAACCTCTCTCTCTTTATCTTGGCATTCTCTCTGTTTCTCTTTCTCCTGCATCCTCTTTACCTCTCTCTTTCTTTCAATAGCCCTCTTTGCCTCTCTTTCTTTTTGGTATCAACCACCCCTCCTCTTTGTTCCTTCCTGTTGTGAACCCCTTGTCTACCCACCTCCCTTACTTTGAGCTCATATCCTTGACTTCCCCTGCATCAGCCTCTCTCTTTTATCGTCTACCCTCAGCCGACATCCTATTCTCAATCCGCTTGTTATAATTTTGAATCGTTATTTTTTGCTATAATTTTGAATTGTGTTAATTTTGATGTTAATCTTCTTTTATTTTACGATCTTATTGTTAGACTTAGATAATTTAGTACTTTAATGTTTTGTAAATAGTTAAATGAATATATCTGATGTTTTAATGGTGACAATTTGAATACGAAATGATACGAAACTCATATTTTTGTCTAAATTTTATTTTACTGATTGATTTTCATCTTAATTATATTTTCTATAATTTTTATATCGAGGAGCGCCTCACTTTTCTCGGGCGATTGCCTAGTGCTTCAGCATTTTGAAACCTTAGCGCCTTTTAGCACCTATGCCTTTGATAACACTGCAGTAGATACACTCAAATATTTCTAGTGCAACTATCTATAAAGGTAATGATCGACTTCTGTGACCAAGAAGAAACCATAGTAATGTAAAAGTCTTGCTTTTTAGAATTCAAAAAACCTAAATCATTAAAAACAAACTAATATTTTTCTTAAACTTACCATTGATCACATTCTTTTGCACTAGCTCAAACTGACATAGGTTCAGTTATAGTCTCAAAATGCGCCTTTGATCCCGAGACTCCACTCCTTATGATGGGAGTGCGATATGTATCTTCTCTATTTGCCGTTTGGATGCTAAGATGTGTTGTTTAAATCTTTTCAGGGCCACATGGAAGAAAAAAAAAATAAAGTTGCCTGATATGTTTACAAATGACGTATTTATTTTTAAACTAGTGCACTGTACCAAAGACTTTACTTTTGGATTGCAAAATACAATTATCTTGTTATGTTATGATACTATTTTAGATTATTGGCATCTTTTGGTTATTTTGGGTTGGAAGTCCATTTGGGGTGTAACGATTGTAAACTCGATAACTGTAAAAACTTCAAGTAGGTGGTCTTTATAAAGCACATAAACTAATATATTTATATAGTTGTAACCAAGTCTTTATAAGATCAAGACAAATCAAATCTAAACAAATAACCTCAATTTTTCCTGTAATTTAAAACAAGCCATCTTCATGTTCCATTAAACAGGAGCTTGAACACTGCTCATATTATAAACACTATGATTTTGTTTCATAATCCAAAAAAAGAAACTTTACCAGGTCAACCAATATCTGAATGGAAACCTAATGGTCCATCAAATTGGAAATAGTGATCCATATTATTAGTCAGTTCCGAAATCTTTTACACAATCATGATTAGGAACTTAATGGTTCAGCAAATTGGAAATAATGACTCATATTTTCAGTAAGTTCTGAAATCTTTTTAGACAATCATGCATCCAAATGTAACTTGATATGAAACAACATGATGCGGGACCTCTAATCACAACAAGACGCAGGCCTCCAAGTCGCAATGTAAGTACTGCCTTTTGTTTACAAGCAAAAGACATGCATTAACTTTTGATACACAAGAGGTAAGGTATAACAGATTTACAATGTGATTAGAAGGAACATAAGATAAAGAATATCAAAAGAAAAATAATTAGTAAGTACAAGGTTATAGACCTCCAAAGACCTAGCGTAATCACATTCACTCGTTTGGATAGAGATGACCATGAAATTGTGGAGAGACATTGCACCTATTAAGTTCATACCTCATGAGCAATATTAGTATCAAAGTTCTAAATGGATGAAATTTAAATAGTAACCCGATATTAAATCAGAAATTAAAACGATCAAAATAGGGAACAAACATGTCTTCAGTTGAAGGAAATATTTCCAGTATAGAGACGCGCAATGAACAAAACCCAGGAATCTTGAGAGGAGAGAGAATCTAAAGGAGGCTGACCCTATAAACGAAAGGCACTTGAAGGGATCGGAATGGGAAGCTCGACTTGCCAAATCGAGAAGAACAGTTGGGGAAAAAGGCCAACCGATCTTCCAAGCACGAGGAGTGGGGTCATCTTGGATGTAAAAGGAGGAGAGAAGCAGGGATGACAAGAAACACGAAAACGAAAAATAGGGTACTGGAGGATTATTGTGGAAACCTCGTGAAGGCTTATCCTGGAGAAATTATAAGGAAATGATGCATCATCAGCTATTAACCCTAGTCGCAACCGGGCGGTGAAAATGAAACGGATCTCCTTCAGATACGAAAAGGAGAGAACCAGAGAGAGAAAATTCCTTTCTCGCATCAATGATCGCATCACATAAGAGCAGAGATGAGAGGATGAAAAAAGTGGCGGACGCACCTAGCGAGACGACGGAGAAGGAGCAAGGTGGCAAACGACGATCACGAACAGGAAAAAATCGCTTTCCTTTCCTATGTAGGTGATGGATGGATCGAGGAATATAAAGACAGAGAGGAAGCGTCGGGGCGGCCCTCCGTACGAGCAAATGCTGGGGAAGGGGTCGATCGAGGTCTGTTTTATGTGCCCGGATACACACATCGGTCGATCAATGAAAACAGACTCGTGAAAAGGCCGTCGGTGGGTCGGGGGGCTCGATCCGATCCGAGCTCCGTTTTGGATTTTTGTGATCTCTCGGGTCGGATCAGGTTTGAGCCTACCGTGTCTGCCAAGTTATTTTAATGGTGGAAATTATACGAGTCGAGTCAATCATGATGTACTTCCTCATTCATGCTTGCCGTACAAGAAGCTTTGGCGATGCCGGTGAATGCCATCCATGGGAGTGTGATCGATAAGCATCCATCCATCCGATGGATCATCGTGCGGCATGGCGGAGCCATGAAGTGGATGGATAGCTGATAGATACACTGATCAAGAGTTGCGTGCGTATTCGACGTCCAAGATGGAAGACTGGAGGGCGATTCTTCGTGATCGTCGACTTCAGCTACCTCTTTTTTAAGACTATTTTATTCATACTACTTTTTTTTAATAAATATTTATATTAAAAAATATCATAACACTAGAAAAGGAGGATAAAAGATTAGATCATTATATTAGGATAAGCTAGAACTAAAAGGGAGAAGGGGGGGATGAATCAGTGAAAGTATTAAGTAAAACTTGATTTGAAAATTTTGCATGAACAACTCAGATCGAAAACTTTTTTTTTTTTGTTAAGAAAACTTAATTTGAAAAATTTTGTTTGAAGAACTCGGATCGAAAACATTTTTTTTGGAATTCTTTAAAATCAAATACATAATTTAAATAATTAATATCAAAATAAAGAACAAGGAAAGTAGCTCAAATTTTATAGTGGTTCGACCAAAACTTTGACCTACATCTATTTTCACTTTCAAAGTTTTTCTCTTCGGTGTACATTCTCATTTTCTAAGTTTAGGAGAGGAAACTTTAGCTTAATCCTTACACAATTCACTCTTTACAAGAGGAAGGGATCTCATAATCAATTCAAACATAATTTTATCAATTTTTCCTTCACATTCTTTATATACAATGTAAAAATACTTAGGGTAATTATATACCCCAATTGACTTAAAAATAGAGCCAAAATTCATCATTTTCTGAAAAAACCAGCTACGGACGGTACTATTGTCGACACCGACAATACTATCATCGACAACCACTTGAAAAACTAGGGGACGATGGTACTATCGTCGAAAATCCTAGAATAATATTCCTCCTGTACCGTTTCATACCCGACTTGTACCTCTTGTTGACCTCTTTTTCAGGTCAATGAAATGAGCTCAATCATAGCTCAAATCAAAGTGGACCTGGTTGACTCTCATTTAGTTATTTGAATATTTTAAAATCTAACTCGATTAGGACTCTAAACAACTGATGCTAACTACACCACACTAAGACACACAAATATAATCACCCTTGTTGTCCAACACGTCAATTGATCTTCCGAACTCCCGGCGAACTTCTCAGTATTCTCGAGTGAACTCCCGACGAGCTCTTGATCATATTTCAGCAAACTCCCGACGTATTCCAAACAAACTCCTAATCACCTTCAGTGCACTCCCGACAAGCTCCCAATCACCTTCGGTGCGCTCCCGGTACACTTCCGTCAAGCCCCTGATCACCTTCAACCAGTTCATACTGTATCGTTCGAACTCCAACTCGATGCTTGAACTTGACTCTGGCATAGTATTAGATTGTATTACTTTTTCACCATCGTAGTTAATCCTACATTACTCATATCTAACACATATGATAGATCATAAAACTCATTAATTGATTTTATCATCAAAATATGAGATTCAACATTAATACGAACTCGAACCATAATTCAAACTATATGTTTTTCTAAATTATCAATATCTAAATTGCTTTATAATACTTGTAAATCACATGTATTTGTCAATTTCAAACAAAAACATATACATTAATACTTTCAAAAATAGATTAGATGAAATCATTAGATACTTCTCCTGATCGCATATCTTCCATACAAATATATTTTGATCTTTTTCTTTATTTATTTATTTTTAAATAATATATATTTATTTTTTTCATAACATAGATATCAAATTATCTAAGTATATCTGAATTAATTAATCAATAATCTAATACACAACATTAGTTTTCTTTGTTTTTTTTTTTTTGTCTTCTTCTCTTTATTCATTTTTCTTCTCGTGCGCCAAAGCCACTTCCTCTTTCTCCTCATATTTTTTTTTTCTCTTCTTCTTTTATTCATTTCTCCTATTATTCTCTTTAATTCCCTCTTTTGCTTAGTTTTTTTTTTTTCCCTTTCTCTTCCTCTCCTCTCCCTCTCTCTCTTATCTTTTCTTCCTATCTCTCTTGCCTGCTCAACTTCTCTCTTCTTTTCTTTCTTTCTGGATCATTTTTTTTATGATTTAATCCCTATAATTTCTCTATTTATAATTAATTCCTTTGCTAAAATATAAAATTTAACAAGCTAGTTGTCCCATCAGATAGGATTATAATAATTGATATTAGAGTTGATTTAATATTGAGACATGATGAGAAATTAGAGTAAGAAAGATGTCAAATCTTTAAGTAGGAAAGATTATAATATCTCAATTCGTTTTACATTGAAGTTATTTAGATAGGTTAAATGAAGTTAACAAATCACTTATCTGATGACATTGTGATACAGTGACACTAATATATATCATCCCAAGTTAAATATGAGTCTAAATTTTTTTTTTTTTACGTAATAAATATAATTGTAGGATTGGTTTATCTTCCAACAATAACGCCAAGTACGTTGAAGAGTCCAACTTTGCTTTCTCCTCTCTCCATGCTCATCTCTAAGTTTGTTGTTTTTATTGGCTATGGATGATGTGCGAGGCCAGCCGCGTAAACCCAAACAAACAGGAGGCTAAAAGAAAAAGTACAAAAGCAAGAGAGTGAGGTAGCCCGACATAATTATCGTTTTTTCTTGCGGAACGCAAGCGAGTGGGTATAGCTTCCGTGGTAAGCAAGTGTTCCTTCCAACTCTCTCTCTCTCTCTCGCACACTCCTCACTCTTAACCCACAGTGCTGTCCACCGTCTTCCCGTTATCACCTTTGTTTCTTTCTTTGGGTTGTGGGGCCTCCGCCGCCCATGGGAATTTGCCCAAAGATTGGACTTTCCAACTACTTGATCGCCCTACGCATCTGGAAAACACGAGAAACCAAGCGCGAGATATTACGAGCCTTGTTCTTGGATCAAGAGACATCGCAGATGGGATGAGTCAGCCATGGTTTGTTTCCATGATAACGCATATAGATAGATGTATCTCATAATTCCGAATTTGCCAGATCCATTCTTTTAATTAACCTGAATTATTCTTTTTTCTGTCATAATTATTATATATATATATATATATGATAATTATGACATATATATATATATATATATATATATATATATGATAATTATGACATATATATATATATATATGATAATTATGACATATATATATGACATATATATATATATATGACATATATATATATATATGATATATATATATATATATATATATATATATATATATATATATATATATATATATATATGATATATATATATATGATATATATATATATATATATATATATATATATATCCTTCCCCACTTGCACAAATATCTCAGAGAGAGAGAGAGAGAGAGAGAGAGAGAGAGAGAGAGAGTCACAACGTTCCCGTGCCGGTGCATCCCACCCCCTCATATTTACATCTTATCACATGATGGTGTATGGCCGCGATCGTTCTCGGCTCTCCCTCGCAAGCACAACGTGTCAACAAAAAACAAAAAATATCCCTCCTCCTCCTCTGTGGATGATCCTTAACGGTGGGGGCTCTTCTTAACCTAACTCGTGTCCAGAACGAGCACCTACCTCATCCTCAGACACCAACACACCATTCTCTTCCACTACCATCACACCACGTGGTTAATCCGGTTCACTCCGCCCTGGCATCGTGAGGTCGTCCAGGAACCAGGGATGTTCCTCCAACGAAAGTATGTCACGTGCGTGATCGTGTCGTTGATCATTTCCCCCCTTCCCTCTCTCTCTCTCTCTATATATCCCGCGGGCCACTCTCCGCCTCTCTCCTTCTTCGTCCTCGTCCTTCTTTTCCGGTGTCTTCCGCCAATCACCATCGTCGCTTTCTTCTTTTCTCTTATTTATACCCTCCGAAGTAGAGCAAGCAAGAAGCTCGCCTTTGGAAGGAACGTCCCCCCCCTCTCTCCACTTCTCACATCCCCCACCCCGACTCAGCGAATCGACATTCTTGGCGTGTCCAGGAAACTCTTCTTTTATTTGCAAAGGTAAATTTCGAAAACCATAATCTCCTCCTCGTTTCTTTATACCAGGAACAAGAATTGTGAGATCAAAAGAAAAAAAAAAAAACAAATAATCTCAAGAAAAAATCGAGCTTATTTGTTTATTGCCTTCTTCGCAATAATATTCTAGGGCTCGCCCTCAAGCATTATATATTATCTTGGTCACACTTCCATGATCCTTCGTCCTCCTGCTTGATGCGGTTCCTGGAGCTGCAAAGTCCGATTTGAACGTTTCCTGCTTGTTCCGGTTCTTGGTTCCGCTGGACATGAAAGAAAGGCGGGCCAGTAGTCTAGACAAAATTTTGGTTTATCTTACTTTTTCATGTTGTTTTTGTCGGAGCTGGTGGGTTCAATTGTCAATCTCAACTTCTTGATATTTTTGAATTTTGCAATGCCAAGAAGATCCACGTAGGAGGATGACTCATCTCAGGTTGCTTTTCTATTTGTTTGATCTCGTCGGATGTCCTTCAGATTAATTAGCTTCCGTTGAGTTCGTTGATTTTGGCATTCTATCAAGTCCATGTACTCAAAGTTCAAATATGTGATCTCTAATTATGCTCAGGTCCCATGTCCCAGAATTCCTTATGCCCACAAACTGTTTCAGTAAAGTTTTGTTTGCGCTTTATGAATATTTTCATATATCAGAGTGGTGATGAATTTTTCGTGAGGACCAGAAACACAACTTTCTAATTGAATTATTTTGTTTTGATAAGATCCTTCGTAGCTTTCTCCCATGCAGGGTACCCTGCATAGACTTTGCATTTACCTGTCTTGTTTTTTCCTACTATATTATTTCTAGAGCTAGCACCAAGGTAACTTCTATATTTTGAAAAGGAAAATGGTTTTTGTGGTGTTTGTAGTAGTTCAGGTAAAGCGCTACATTCAATTTGAGCTTCTGTCTGCCTTTAATTACCTTCTGAAGTTGTTATTACTGAGAATAAGAGTTGGTATATGATACAGGAACATGAGCAATACTGTTGGACACACCTTACCCCAGCAAGCCCTTTACCGGCCATCTATCAAAGAAAATCAAAGTAAAGCTCATCAAGGAGTTTCTGCAAACTTCTTGTGTGGAGTTCCACTAGGATCTAAGGTGGAAAATGCTGTGTCATACAGCTCTAGGCCACTGCTTTCAACTGGATTCCTGGGAAAGAAACTCATCAAAGTAATCCCACCGAAGCAAAATCCAAGCATAGTCACTATGACCCCTCGTGCTGTGTTGGCTACAGATCCTGCTTCAGAGGTGAGTTTGTCTCTTTATTTTAAAAAGTATACCTTACTTTTTTGACATACAATTATTGCAGACTGTTGCTAGCTTAACTTGTAAAAAAAAAAAAAACTATATCTAATTGAGCACCTACCAACTTCATCAGAAATGAAGTACCATTTATACTTCATGCCTTCTGTAGGATATAATTCGTATCTTTCTATCTTTCCTTGTATTGGTCACAGTCAACTTTCATGCTGCTGACATAATTTCTGTTTCTTTTCTACTCATGTCTCTGGCAAATTTTATTTTGGAATCAAGACCACCTGGCTAACATGTTAGTTCATGCTCAGAAGTACTAGGACCTGGCTCACCTTCTCGTGAGCATTTAGAATTAATTCCATTTCATTGACCATCAATCAAAACAATACAAAATTTGGTTTGATAGAAGATCACAAAATCTTGACTAACATGTTAGGTTCCATCTTTACAAGGGAGTTGTTTGATTGAAGATTTATCGTTACAAGATTTTTTTTTTTTTCATCATATAGAAAGGGAAGCTTATGAATCAGATATATCATAAAACATAATTTTTTTTAATAAAATCTAAATATTTATCTTATATGAAGAAGGAAAGAATAAGTGATCGATTTGACTTGGTGTAATTGTATCTTTTCCTTATTTCTGTATATTCCGTTTCTTCTTGTATTGCAGAGTCTATAACAAGGTGAAAAGATATCGTAGCAAGAACATAATCAAACAAGGAAAGAACAAATGAATTCTTGTTTTCTTTTTTACTATAAGTGTGAATAGTGTGAGGCCATAATCCATCTCTGAAGTGAGTTTGGAAGACTTGGAGTGAGTCCAAAAAAATACTAATTTTTTATCTTTCTCTCCTCTCTTCCTCGATTATCATACTACCCAGATTTCACCATTACATAATTTTAAAGCCCCCAAATCCCTGCTGTCCTACACTTTTCTTTGACTATATGTGATCCACCAAACCTCAGATTGCTGAAATCCTGATATTCTTGGAGGCTTGAAGCTACCTAGAATTGGAAATTAGTGGATCAACTTCACAATTAAGTAAAATTAATCAAAAGGGCAGCATTCCCAATTCTCACTAGGATAGCCTATAATATAACCTGCAGAATTTTTGGTCAGACCATGATGCGCATATTCCTCACACTTTAACTCATAATGTTTGTCTTTCGTCCTTTCCCTTAAATGTCAATCCTATTCCATTATTTGACCTAGAAGCTGGTCAATGAGTTCATGCATCATGAGCATCTAAGAACAAATCTCTCCTTTTTCCTATTATCACTTTTCTTTTTTCCTTGTTTCTTACTTGTTATTGACCTTAATAGTCTCTTTAGTCCAAGTACTTAGAACTCTGAAAAGAAAAATAAAAGAACTTATTTTCTTGTGCATTATATTTTATTGAAGAGTGAAGACCATGCATAAAATGCTACATGTAAATAATTGAAATGCTTAAATGTCTATTTCCTGACAAGTTTTCATTGAGCAGCTAAGGAGAAAATTCAAGCTTGACACAAATTCTGAATTGGAGGTATCTATTCCTTGTTGGTTAATATTTGATATGAAATGGAGTTGTTTTATCTTATTCTGATGACCCTGTACAATCATACAGGTTGTTGTTCACATCCCTACTTCGCGGTCTCCTGTACAGATTGAATTTCAAGTAACTAATAGCAGTGGCTACTTAGTGCTTCATTGGGGTGCAATTCATAATAGAAGGAAGTAAGAAGAGTCTGTATGCTTGCATTACTTTGTTTAACAAAATTTGTTCACCTGCGCCTACCATTGTCTCTTCTCACACTTCGATAAAACTATCTTTTAGTGACTGGTCACTTCTTTCTCGTCGTCCTGATGGAACAAAAGTATACAAAAACCGAGCTCTCAGGACACCTTTTAAAAAAGTAAGTTTCCGAAGGTGGTAAATTTTAGCTTATGATTATGTTCCGTGTGCTCAGTGATTTCAGTCTCTAATAAATTCCATATTCATATGCTGCATTTTGAGACTCATCTCATCTTCCATATGAACTGATATTGTTAAAATATTTTATCTACATTTAGTCTGGTTCCACATCTTCAGTAAAAATGGAGATTGATGATCCTGAAATACAAGCAGTTGAGTTTCTCATATTTGATGAGTCAGAAAACAAATGGTGAGTTTTCACAATCCTTGGTGTTTGTCTACTAAACTTGGCATACACATAATACATGTTTTCTTGAACAGGTTTAAACATAATGGTCAGAATTTCCATGTCCAGTTATTAAAACAGGGCTATCAAAATCAAAATGCTTTGGCCTCTGTAAATCCAAATGCTTCACTGCCAGAAGAACTTGTGCAGATTCAAGCATATCTTAGGTGGGAGAGAAAGGGTAGGCAGATATATACACCTGATCAAGAAAAGGCAAGTGTTATCTATTTTGTAATGAAAACCATTCAGTAAGGTTTAAAACTTTAATTTTAGTAACATGTATGAAGTTAGACATTCATAATCTCTATTTCTTATGTATAAATGTATTGATGATTGTTCTGCCCATTAGAAAAAGATTTTTATGTCAATGTTTTGAGGCATCTCCAGACATTGGAGAGGTTCAGCCTATCGTTCAATTTTCTTCCTCATGAGAGTCAGCCATATGTATTTGCAGCTATTGGTCTTCTCTGATTTTAGATCTGCAGTTTTAGTTGAACATCATATTTGCTTAATTGGCTTTATGGTTTTCTTTTGCAGGTAAGATATCCTTATTGACCTTGAGTTCTAAAGTAACAATTAGCTCAAAGAAAAAGTTACCGATCTTTTTAGTTGGTGGTTTTTTGTCATACTTCTCTCATGCTTATATGATAGCAACTACCTTGTCATTGATTCTAGCTCCTTTGTCAAGGTTGTCTAGTTTTTTCATCCTTTCTTTCACAGAACTGAAATTTTGGAGCTTTCTTTCTTATTTGGTTGTAATTTCAGGAGAGTATGTAACTTAAACACTATTGCTTACTCTATTTTCCATTGCTTTGTGATACTCTGGTGTCTAAATTGCTATAACTTAAATGCAAGCAATCACTGGGTTTTCACGCTTCCATCAATCTTGTTATTTTCTGGATTAGGCAAATGGTATCTATTTTTATTCTGCTGTATACATGTCCATTCCATAAGTCCTCATGTATGTCCTGTTCGGCTTTAGAAATCTCCCTCTGTTTGTAACCACAATACCACATTGCTTTTTATTAAAATATTTTCATGTTTAGGTAGCACTATTCCAAAGAAACATCCATCACTTGCTCAAACTATTTTTTCAACTCACTTTTCGTATCATCTTTAAGTGAAATTTCCTGACATTTAGAAGAAAGTATCTTTCAGGAGGAGTATGAAGCAGCTAGAACTGAGTTGCTAGAAGAACTAAGTAGAGGGACTTCTGTAGATGAGCTCCGATCTAGATTGACAAAAAACACCAATGCTGGAGTGGACAAATCCGTCAAAGTTGAAACTATCAAAAGTGGGATTCCAGATGATCTTGTGCAAGTACAGGCATACATCCGATGGGAAAAAGCTGGGAAACCATATTATCCTCCGGAGAAGCAGCTTGTGATGTTTTTTTCATGCAGCTTATCTATTTATTTGTTTTCCTTTCATCACTAATAGAAACGTTTTTAGAAAATATTTAGTTTCAGTTGCCATTTCTTTGTTGGTTACTTCTTAATATGGACTTGGTTTGTCATCAAATAGATGGAGTTTGAGGAAGCAAGGAAAGAGCTCCAGCATGAGTTAGGTAAAGGAACCTCTCTTGCAGAGCTACGGGAAAAGATCATCGAAGGGAACATACAAACAAAAGTTTCCAAGCAACTAAAGACTAAAAAGTACTTCAGCATTGAAAGAATTCAGCGGAAAAGAAGGGATATTATGAATATTTTAAATAAAACTGTTGTAGAAATTGCAGAAGAAACAGTTTCTCACTTGCAAAAAGCTCCAACAGCACTAGAACACTGGTCTAAGACTATAAATGAGAACGATGGTGGTTCGATTTTGAACAAGAAAAAATATAAGCTGGAGGATAAGGAGCTGCAGGTTTGATTATTTCTTTTCCTAAAGACTTTGTTAAGTACTCCTAGAAACTTTATTCCTAGTTTGCTGTCTATCTATAATCTTGCTTTCACTGTTTGAAGGTACTTGTAACCAAACCTCCTGCTAGGACAAAAGTTTATATGGCTACAGATCATAGAGGGCCACTTATTCTTCACTGGGCATTATCAAGGACGTCAGGAGAGTGGATGGTGAGTGTCTAACCTCGAATACTTCTTTATTGTTTAGCATCGAATAAAAAGTTGTGCTAGTGACAATTTTTTCATTTATGGGGTGATTTATTAATCATCCAGGTACCCCCTTCAAGTGCAATGCCCTCAGGATCAGTATTGCTGGACAAGTCATGCGAGACCCCTTTTACTGAGGCATCACTGGGAGACATGTTTTACCAGGTGTGACCATATTTATTTTGAAACATGGGATAACTTGGCAACATTAATGAGCATAAACTGGTGCCATAAGTTACAACATTGTAGAACATTTAGATCCTTACAATTGATGATGAAAATGCAGTTTAATCTTGAGATTTTTTGTTAAGGAAATACTAGTCTAGAAATGATGTAATTAAAATCCTTCATCTAAATAATTCTTCACAATGATGTTGATTTTGGAGTTCAGGTTATTGAGATAGAGATTGATGGTGATGATTACACTGGAATGCCTTTTGTCCTTCGTTCTGATGAAAAATGGATAAAGAATAATGGCTTGGACTTTTACATTGAGTTGGATACAGAAAGTACCAAGAGTAAAAGGGTCTGTCTACACTTTCATTTCTCTTAAATTGATCATGGATAAAATCTCATGTGATTTGATATCTGTATTTGGATGTTGATTTTTTTTTCCTTTAAATTGAAGGATGCTGGTGATGGAAAAGGCACTGCTAAATCATTGGTTGACAGGATTGCGGAACTGGAGGACGAAGCCCAAAGATCTCTTATGCACAGGTTTATCATCATTGAATTTATTCTCAGTTTTCATCTGGTTCCCGTAGGTAGCTTCTTCTAAAACAATTTCTGAAATCTGATAGATGATTTAGATAGCAACACTTTCATAGTACAAAAATATCTTGTTGTTAACATAAATTTATAATATGTTTACTCTTGAGATACAATTCTTGTGAGTGCTAAATATAAAACAAATATGCTAGTACAAGAATGGCTAAAATTGTAGATTATTCTCTGTCATCTTATCTTCCTTTGCATCCGTTAGACTTGTAGTTGCTTCATGGTGTTTAGTTGTTTAGTAAAACTTTTCTGTTCTCAAGCTTATTAGCATGATCACATAACAAGTGGACCTTGATATTTTGGTTCCTTCACTTAAACACAGTATGTAGGAATTCTTATACTTAAGACCTTGTATGAAGTCCGTGGTCCATCAAATTTCTCAATTTCTATTAACTTTTTATGAGAATTATGGTTCATTAGGTTTTATTATAGAGTTCTCGCAAATTAGCTCCTGGCATGTCTGGATTTGATTAAATCCCTTAATTTTTTATATTTGCATAATAATAAATTTCAAACCATGATATATTAATACTTTGAATTTATCACGATAAAAAGCTTGCTTTAAAAAATATGCCGATCTTTTGAAAAATTTTCCCTTCTTTTCCTTGGAAATTTTGTGGTCTTAGTGATTTCTTTCGATCTTCTGCACCATCTCTAAATTTCTATGCGAACTCTAATCTAATCCAATATTCATTCAACAACAAAAACAGTAAAAATGCAAAATGTTCTTTCATTTCTCACTTGCAAAACAACCTACCCTCCTGTGACTGCTTTTTGTGGGCCATCAATTGTCTAGAAATTACCCTTGCCACACTCTCTTATTCAAGAGGAATGGAGATTCACTCACCAGAAAACTTCAGAATGATGCCCACTGCTAGCTTCCCTCTGGCACTTGTTCTCTAGAGATTCACCCCTTGATACACCCATTGTACAGAAAGTGTCAAGACAACACTAATGGTCGTTAACCATACTTGACAACAAGTCTTCAATGCGTCATATTAATGTAGGCAGCTGTTCCAGGTTAGAAACTCAAAGTTGGTGGAAGTTGAAACATGGGACCCATTTCAAAAAGCTTCTGAGGGCAAACTCTTTAGGTGCAGGGTTGCTTGCCCCCATAGTGAGTGTCCCTATGAGGCTTTGTATCTGGATAAAAGTTTGACATATCTTTTCTTTCCAGTAAGAAATTTATGTCAATTTGTATATTGTTTTATTTAAATTATATAAAATTCAGGGATCTAATTTCATGGACATGAAGGGACACATTTGTCTAATTTTGGAAGTTTGGCTGGACTTATAAAGCTTTTGATGCTGGATTGATGGAGAATAATAACCTATCAGAAGAAACTTTGAAAATACAGAAAGCTTGAAAACGCACATTTTTCTCCCTCTTATAGCGTATAACTTCAAGGTCATACAAATAATTTTCTCTTCTTTGTTCTATTGACAATATCATGGAACTTAAACAGGAAGGAGCAAAGTACATCATGGTTTAGGTTTTATGTTTTAATAGGCTTGAAACAAATCAGGGAATTAATTTTCAAAGCCAAGGACGTTGGAGACAAACATGGTACAATGCATTACAACAAAATACAAATCATAATGTCCCATTTATTTGGGGTTGATCTTATTATAATTGTTGAGTTCTATACAAAGTGATATCATATCATAGTTAAGAACACAATAGTCTTTATTTAAACTTTCTAGTACAATCTTTGTAGAAAATGTCAGCCATCTGACAAATTTCTCCCTGTCAAAGCTATACTTAATTGTTTACGAATGAAAATACCTTTTATCTATATTTCCTAATAACTCCACACATTCACCCAACATTCTCATATCACTGATGCTAGCCTGTTTACCAGCTTCCAGATGTTCATGTTTAGTGTGAATGAAAATTGACAATTAACTGAAAATATGAACTTGTTATTGATCAAGTGGCAAGGAAATATTTCTTGCTCAGTTGATCTACGTGGTATGATACTTTATATTTACAATTGCAGTAGGCATAATCCCTGACTATATACCTAGTGAAACATATGTATGTATTTATCGTGTATCTAGCTAAATGTCAGAAGAAAAAAAAAAACCTTCGTTGATAGATTGAGTCAAGTACTATTTTAAAGGAAAGCCAAAAAATTCTTCGAACTCCAACTGTACTGCATCCTAGTCTGTTCTTGGCATTTAAGCTCTTGGATAACCGTTCTGCCCAGCCTATTTCTCTACAGGCATACCTATATGTGAATTTATGTGCAACTACATCATTTTTTTGAAGTTATAGCAACGCTTATCTGCTGAACTGGCCACTTCTCATCCTGCCACAGGTTTAATATTGCAGCAGATCTCGTCGAACAAGCCAGAGATGCTGGGCAGCTAGGTCTTGTTGGTATTCTCATTTGGATGAGATTTATGGCCATGAGACAACTCATTTGGAATAAGAACTACAATGTCAAGCCACGGTACCTTTTTTCTCAAAATCCTTCATGTTATAACTATTACAACAATAAAGCTGCAAGTCCCAACTATTTGGTGTCGGTAACTAACAAGATAAATTGTTTATTTTATAAATTATTCAACTCCTGGTTGGTTTGAAAGAAAGGAATATTTAGACCAAGGGAGCAGTCAATAAAATATCAATACACAATATTGGGGAACAATGTCCATGTGATAGCTCCTATTTATTTATTGTCATCAAGTTGAGAAATTGATCCCTAGAATCCATGGAATACCTGAGCCATGTCCTTCTGGGCCCCAAAGTCCATCTAACAAGTGTTGCACCTTGAAAACTTACAAATATTGGGATGAGCACTACTGTCCTCTTTATCCAATTTCTTTGTTCTCCAACTCCCTCTCTACAGTCATTCCCCTAATTCTAAGATATATCATATTTTGTTGTTTGGTTTCCGTAAGCTTAATAAGAATAAATTATAAATTAATTACTGCAGCAGATGCTTTCCTTCTTGCTACCAATTCTCAAAATTCTATTTTTTTTTTGTGACCTTCACAAACCACCTGAGGCCTGAAATAATGAAACATTTTCACCATCTGGAGATCAGCTGTATCTTGATACATGCTGAACTATAATTTTCTATTTGCAGTGAGATTAGTAAAGCTCAGGATAGGCTTACAGACCTTCTTCAGAACGTGTACAAAGACTTCCCACAACATAGAGAGATATTGAGGATGATCATGTCCTCGGTTGGCCGTGGAGGAGAAGGTGATGTTGGGCAACGTATACGTGATGAAATCTTGGTAATCCAGGTATAGTTGTACCTAAGTCAAGCATGATATTTGTAACAATGATTTGTTCTGAAATCGTGAAATCACCATTACTCTTTTCATTTTAGAGAAATAATGACTGCAAGGGGGGGATGATGGAGGAATGGCATCAGAAGCTCCATAATAACACGAGCCCAGATGATGTCGTAATCTGTCAGGTACTTGATATATGGATGTTCTATGAAGGTTGGCATCCTATGTTGCAAGAGAAAAGCTGAGGTTTCTTTTTGCAGGCACTTATTGATTATATTAAAAGTGATTTTGATATCAGCATATACTGGGAAACTTTGAATAGAAATGGTATTACGAAAGAACGTTTACTAAGCTACGATCGGGCTATTCATTCTGAACCAAATTTCAGGAGGGATCAAAAGGAAAGTCTTTTACGTGACCTAGGAAATTACTTGAGGACTTTGAAGGTAGTAAATACTTTTTTCTTCAAACGCATTTTGTCATGGAAATTTCTTGAATGGAATTTCTTTTGCCTAAAAGGCTTCGTAAGTTTAATATTTCTGTCACTGTAACTGCACTCTTTATGAACATGATAATCTAAGTTTCCTTCTTTCTCTTATGCTTAGGCAGTTCACTCTGGTGCTGATCTCGAGTCTGCGATTGCAACTTGTATGGGTTACAAGTCAGAGGTAATTGTCTTGTTTGACACTTGTGCTCTGGCAACTTCTTATTCATAATATCTGATGGAACTTCATTTCATCCTTTTCAGGGTCAAGGCTTTATGGTTGGGGTTCAGATAAACCCTATAAGGGGTCTGCCATCTGGATTTTCTGTAATTATCTTTTGTCTTTATCCTTTTGAATGATTACTGAGGTTTTCCACTTTGATATACCAGCTGTCTTTGAACAGGACCTAATGCGTTTTATACTGGAACATGTTGAAGACAAAGTGGTGGAGCCTTTGCTTGAGGTAAGCATCAATATGTGCAAGGTCTTTCTCCTTCCTTTTATAACACAACATAGAATGAATCATTGAATTGTATCAGTAAGTTTGAGTTTCTGTTACATAAATCCTCTAGTCTTCATTGTTGCGGAACATAATTTGTAACCTCAAAAGATCGGATACAAACTAGAGGTCTATTTTCTGATAAAGTATTAATCCCAAAAATTTGGCCCTCAGGCCTTGCTGGAAGCACGAGTGGAACTTAGGCCATTGCTTCTCAACTCCAGTGAACGTCTGAAGGATCTCATCTTTTTGGATATTGCCCTTGATTCTACTGTAAGGACAGCAGTTGAGCGGGCATACGAGGAGTTGAATAATGCTGAATCGGAGGTCTTTCACACACCTTGACATTTTAATGCTGATTCTGTTATTTATTTTTCTCTGTGTCTCACATTTTATCTTACATGAATAATGTTAAAAACTCATATGTGTGCTTTCTGTGCCAGAAAATTATGTACCTCATCACTTTGGTTCTTGAAAATCTTGCATTGTCCACAGATGATAATGAGGATCTCTTATATTGCTTAAAGGTAATCTATTATCTAGTTTTATATCCTCATATATCCATTTATTACCAAGTGAACCTTGCATTTAAGAATAACCCATTCGTCACTTTGTTCTGAGGCAGAGAAGATCCATTCATCACTTATAGTTTACTTTTGGAAGATATCTGGATACCTAAAGCAGCAAGTGATTGAACACATAACTAATTGCTTTCAGATTGATTTTAAATTTCTGAGTTATTACATATAATTAAAATATTTTTTTTCTTCAAGTCTTACTACTTTTCTTTTATATATTACAAGTGAAAATTTATGTCAACTGGAGACCTAATTTTGGACTTCTGACAAGGTAATAACTCTGACCAATCTTTTGGCCCTTAATTATGTAAACATCACCCTTATGTAGGCTATGAAAATGACACTTAAGTGCAGGTTTAGGAATCTTTAAATAGAGGAAGCTGATATGTTTATGCTGATCAATCCTGTGCCATTTGCACCCTTATTCATGCCATATAGCTAGGATTTTAATTAAGAATCTACTTCTTAGTACTGTCCATTAGTGAGTTACTCTAACCTTGTATTGCTCTTAAAGGGATGGAACCATGCACTGGAGATGTCTAAGCAAAAAGATGACCAATGGGCACTATTTGCGAAATCATGTCTTGATAGAACCCGACTTGCACTATCAAGCAAGGCAGAATATTACCATCAAATTTTACAACCTTCAGCTGAATACCTTGGATCATTGCTTGGTGTTGAACCGTGGGCAGTATGTAAATTCAACAAGTTCTATTACCTTGGGAGTCTTAATTGAACTTGAGGTTCACATTAGCAAGGATTTATTTTTGTAGGCAAGCATATTCACTGAAGAAATTATTCGTGCTGGATCGGCTGCTTCTTTATCAGCACTTCTTAATCGACTTGACCCTGTTCTTCGGAAAGTGGCACATCTAGGAAGGTTGGTCAAAAACTGCATAATTTCCATTTTTATTTGATAACAAACATGGTCAGTCATCTTAGACTTAAATTATAGTTCAACATTTGGTGTTTGGAAGCATATTTAATCTAGTCTCTTCTGAATATTAACTTGGATGAATTTAAGGTTCTTTATATTTTAATTCTGCTAAAAATCTATGACTGGCTGGAACAGTTGGCAGGTCATAAGCCCTGTTGAAGTTACTGGATATGTTGATGTCGTAGATGAATTGCTTGCTGTTCAGAATAAATCTTACGCACAGCCAACAATTTTGGTTGCAAAAAGTGTAAAGGGAGAGGAGGAAATACCAGATGGCACAGTGGCCGTGTTAACGCCTGATATGCCAGATGTTCTGTCTCATGTCTCTGTGCGAGCTAGAAATAGCAAGGTTCTTAGTTAACTGCTTTTGAATGATGATCAATTCTTATTTTGTACAAGTTTTGTTTGATCATTTGGAGTTCCTGTTTATGGCTTCTACACTATAATGTTGCCACCATGCAGGTCTGCTTTGCTACATGCTTTGATGCCAATATCCTGGCTGAATTTCAGAGAAATGAAGGGAAACTGTTTCGGTTAAAGCCCACGTCTGCTGATATAGTGTATAGGTAATTTCTCTGCTGTCAGAATTGAACTAATATATCAGCTGAAAAAAAATGAAGTCTGATTAGTTACCTTCTTCTGCCCTAATACAACCTGGGTCTTTTTACCCTTGAATGTTCTGAAATTAGTTGTTAGTTTCCATATAAATTCATAGCATTTCTGAGTATAGTAGAGGTACATGAATTTCTTATTATGTAACCTTTTTGTGATTCTGTTTCTTGTGTCCCATTCAGTGAGATAGACAAGAGTGAACTTGATGATACCAGTTCATCTAAAGATGGACATGATCAATCATCACCATCTGTGACTTTGGTCAGGAAGCATTTTAGTGGTAGATATGCTATATCAGCCGATGAATTCACCAGTGAAACGGTGTGTATCAAATAAAAAATTCCATTTTTGAATCAAATCTTTTTAGCACAATCATTGTGGTGAATTTGCATTGCGCTATTTAAGATAATTTAAAGTGAGACTACCGTAAACTAGAAGTTACATTGAATGTTGGCTTTGTTTACAGTGTTTCCTAAGCAACCCTCGTCTTTCATTTGCTCCTAGGTTGGTGCCAAGTCACGAAATATCTCATTTCTAAAGGGAAAAGTACCTTCTTGGGTGGGGATCCCTACATCAGTTGCTCTACCATTTGGAGTCTTTGAGAAAGTTCTTTCAGATGACATAAACCAGGTAAGTCTTGTATTTTTGCTGCTGTCTGTGATTGTTATTGCTTTACTGTATTGCTGGAATTGATATACTTGTTTGTATTGCTTGAACATTGTGGTTGAGTTCCATGAACTTTAGGACAATTTCTTAAAGTGATTTATTAATTTATCATAAATTTGACATTCCATATTCATGCACCAACCATGAGATAGTAGCATGTATGCTACAGATTAGTAGAAAGTAGTTCATCCTTGATCCGTCTTAATTGTTAGTTCCAAGGTTTGCCTTACCGAGTGGTAAGGCTCTGTTTCGGGCGGTGCATAACGGTCCACTAGCTGACAGGTACACGGACCCGCTACCGGGTGGTACTGCCTAAAGCGGCCGTCGACGATTGATTGAGGGAGAAATAAGAAAAAGGAGAAGAGGAGAAAAATACCTCGTGCGCTGCTCTTCACTGGTTCCCCCGCACGGTTCGTCGCCCGCGGGTCGCCCGTGGGCGATTCCTTCTCCCCAAGTGGGGAGAAGGATCTCGGTGATGTCGCCAGTTTTTTTATTTTTTTCTAATATATATTATATTATATTATATTATAAAAATTATATTATATTATAATATACCGACTGGGTTTTGTATCATACCGAGATAAACTCAGTATGTCGGTACGGACCGATACGGCGAACCTTGGTTAGTTCACCGTATTAGTGTGCTCTATTTCATAAGCATGTGCATTGAATGTTACTTTTTATCTCATGAGTGTAATCAGTCCCATCTGGTTACTGGGAAATGATACTTCAGTTAGGTTAAATGTCTGCTATCAACTTGCTAGTGGATGTTATGTATTAGTGTTTTTTTTCATTGTGACACTTCAATTTTTTTAATTCTGTACAGGAAGTAGCTAGCAAGTTGCAGATGCTGAAAGAAAAGTTAGTGTCAGGAGAATTTGGTGCACTTGTTGAGATACGAGAGATAGTTTTGCAGCTAGCAGCTCCACGAGTACTGGTAAAGTTATTGCATCTATTGGCAGACATCAGGTTTACTACAATACATTTTCAAAGAAAAGTTTTATTAGAATACATAGAAATGTCAAAGAAAAAGTTGGCTCAAGTGGACATTAGACTGCAGAAATCGAGAAGATATTTTTCTCTTTGCCATGCTAAACCTTGTCTTTTGTGAATTATGAGTGTTGATTGCATGATTATGAAAATAAATGTCTGAATTTGATGTGCAGTGTAAATTTTGCATAGCACGTGATAGAATAAAGTCAAGCCCATTCAAAGCAATTAAAACCCTCTACACATGTAGACTAATTTGTGACTTCAATTCCTTGTTATTAGGTTGAGAAATCAATGTGTATGTGTGCTACATTCTTTGTGCAGATATGTATCTAAATATATGTTATTGTGTCAATACACTCATATGTGCTAGTCTATGCGTTTACATGTACTTATATGCATGCACTAACTAATGTACGAATGAATGTCCAAAGATTTCATAAGGATGCCATTTTATGTTTGAAGTCTATAAAAAGAACTTGCTTTATTAAGAAGTTATGAGTGTTGAGAAAGTCCCGCATACATTTCATTTTTCAGAGTCGTATGTCCTTGATAAAGCTTAATGTGTTTGGAGAAGAATACCAATAAATCTTGGTGATATTAACATTTGAACTTAATATCAGCTGAATTTCACTACTCTTATAATCTGCTTATTGAATTTCATGTTTTTCCCATTTGTGTTATGCAGCCAAATTTTATTGTTGATATCTGCATCAATATTATTTCATTAAGCATCAAAAACATAACAGTGGTGCATAATTCATGTTTTTCCCATCTGCTTCAGGTGCAAGAACTGAAGGAGAAAATGGAGGGATCAGGAATGCCATGGCCTGGTGATGAAGGTGAAAATCGATGGGAACAGGCTTGGATGGCAATAAAGAGGGTAACGATAATTCCAACATGAAAATATCATAAAGATCTCACTTGATACATCACGTTATCAAACTGGGTTTAACATGTTGAATATAGAGTAGTCAATTTAAGAAACATAGACTTTTGCAATACTAGTTAGTTGTAGTGATCATTTTCTTTTACTTAGTGATTTTGTTTCCATTAAGAAGTTTATGCATATAAATTCAATCTTGCTCTTCCTGCATATTCTGGATTAGTTGCCATTGAAGAAGACATTCTTTCATATTCATATCCTGAAGAAACAACTTCAGATCATTCTCATGTAGTCTTGAAGTTTCTATTGTATTTGGTGATATACCTAATCTGACAATAGGTGAATATTACTGTACTAAATGATGGTTATTGGCGAGGACACAAGGGAACCTCGCTAAGTTTGTTTCGCTACCTGGATTCTCCATTACTAATTCATATGCAAACTGAGAAGAGGAGAGTGTGTATCATTTGTCGATTATGAAATCTGTTGAAACTTAAAATTCTTGTTACTACAACCAGCATGTTAAATTAAGATGTCAAACTTAATGTTTTAAATAAAATCTCTTAATGATATATTTATGTTGCACTGTCTCACCAAGGTATGGGCTTCAAAGTGGAATGAGAGGGCATACTTCAGCACACGAAAAGTAAAGCTAGATCATGATTACCTATGTATGGCAGTATTGGTTCAAGAAATCATAAGTGCCGATTATGCATTTGTCATTCATACTACAAACCCATCCTCTGGAGACTCGTCAGAAATATATGCAGAGGTAAGCATACAGTTCAAGAGACAAGCTCCCAACTAAATTTAGGGATGATCCTCACTTTATATTTTTTACTGATAAAGGTGGTGAAAGGACTTGGAGAAACTCTTGTTGGAGCCTATCCAGGGCGTGCTTTGAGTTTTATTTGTAAGAAAAATGATCTCAATACTCCAAAGGTACAAACTCTCATTTTTGTGCAGTTTGTTTTACGACATTTAAGAATCTTTCTCATGAATGAATCTTTTCGTTTTTAGGTACTTGGTTACCCAAGCAAGCCAATTGGCCTCTTCATAAGAAGATCCATTATTTTTAGATCTGATTCTAATGGCGAAGATCTAGAAGGGTATGCTGGAGCTGGTCTGTATGACAGGTCAGATCATTTGTTCCTTTATGTTCAATTGTAGTTTTTTATTCAACTTCATTAGCTACTTTTACAGTATTATAAGACTATATTTTATTGCGTTGGCATTGATTATTTGTTTATGATCACAATGCAGTGTGCCCATGGATGAGGAAGAGAAAGTGGTGCTCGACTATGTATCCGACCCGTTGATCATGGACAAAAACTTCTGCAGTTCAATCCTCTCCAGCATTGCACGGGCAGGACATGCTATCGAGGAGCTCTACGGCTCCCCGCAGGACATTGAAGGTGTTGTCAAGGACGGGAAGATTTTTGTTGTCCAAACAAGACCACAAATGTGACTTACAGAACCACAAATGGACATTGAAGCTGTTGTCAAGGATGGGAAGATTTTTGTTGGCCAAACAAGACCACATGTTATTTATAGAATAGAACCACAAATATGAGAGGATGGAGGTCTATAGTCTTATACCCTATCTTCTTACAAACAAATTAAACGACCAGTGCAAACAGGACGAAGATATTGAGGCCTTGAGAGTATTATTTATGATCGGACCAATAAATTGTAGTGCACCCTTGCCGATTGAATACCTTCTGGATATACACGATCGGCTGCATTGTAACGAAATTTTAAATAACAATAAAGATGGTATGTTTAAGTTTTTGAGAATTGTACAGGTAATTTATCTTTTCATTGTTCCCTTGCTTTTGCAAATTTAATCTCGCTTCCTATATTTTTTTGATTCTTTTTCTAGCTCTATTTTTTTTTTTTTTTCATTCATCTTTTGTTATACATGTTCTATTCTCCTGAAAACGTCTCTCTTTTTTTTTTTATATTTTCATAAGATGTTTTTTTTTTTTTCGTCGTTTTCAGATGATGCCTCTATTTTTTATTATTTTACAAATTACCCCACCCTTCGTCACCCGTCGTTTCTGTTGCTTTTGTCCTATTGTGAGACGTCGTTATTTGTCCTTTCGCACTCGCTTCTAAGGTATCCACTGCTCCCTTCGCCTTTACTTCCAACATCGTCGTCATGAATTGTGCTTTGGGTTGATTGAATTGTGCTATCATTGAAATAATACTTCGTGTCAATTCGGTCACACTGTTATAGCAACTGTAATGTTATTAGAATAACACTTTAGATCGATTCGATCACATTATTATCGAAATAATATTTTGGATCGATTTGGTTGTGCTATCATTAGAATAGCACTTTGGGTTGATTCATCGTGCTACTATTATAATAGCTTTTTGGGTCTGCTAGAATAGCACATTGGGTCATTTTGAAGCTATCATTGGAATAGTGTCTTAGGATATTTTGATCATATTGTCATCAGAATAACGTCTTGGATTGTTTGCTATTATCAAAATAGTATTTTGGGTCATTTCAATCTTATTATCATTAATAATGCCTTGAACCAATTCATTCGCATTGCTTTTGGGAGATGCTCCAAGGGCCAATTTAGATTGTGTCATCATTGAGGGATACTTTATATGATCAAATTTTACACCGTTGTAGGAGGATGTTTCTTGGCCAGCTCGATTGTGTCATTGTAAAGGGATGGATGCTTCATGGTCAGGTTTGGCTACGTCGTCATCAAGAGAAGCTTTATGGTTAGGTCCGATTTTGTCACTGTTAAGGGATGCTTTATGGTTGCGTTCGATCGCATCATTACTAAGAGACGCTTGTTAGTAGATTTTAGTTGTATTCACTATAGAGGAATGTTTCATGGTCGGGCTTGGTCATGCCATTATGGAGGGATGCCTCATGATCGGGTTTGACTCCATCATCACCGAGGGATGATGATTTATGATTGAGTTTGGCCATATAATTATAGAAGGGTGCTGCTTAGCTAATTCGACTACATTGTTGCCGAGAGACGCTTTATGGTCAGGTTTGGTCATATCATTATGGGGAGTTACCTCTTTAAACGATTCAATGTTGTTTGTATCGGGAGCCCTCTCTTTGAGTGGTTTGGTTGTGTCAATGTTGGAATTACCTTTTTAGGTGATTCGATCATGTTGGTATCAAAAGCCACCACTTCAGGTGGTTCAACTATGTTAGTGTCCAAAATTTCCCCTTTAAGTAGTTCGGCCATGTTGGTGTCATGAACTACTACTACCTCTTCAGGTGGTTTGGTCGTGTTGGTACCAAAAGCCACCTCTTTGGGTGGTTTGGCCACGATGATGTCAAGAACCGCCTCTTCAAGTGGTTCGATCGTGTTGATGTTAGGAGCCACTTCTTTGGGATGGTTCAATCGTGTTGGTATTGGGAATTATCTCTTTAGGTTGTTTGACCATATTGGTGTCGGGAGCCACTTCTTCGAGCGATTCAATTATGTTAATGTTGAGAATTACCTCTTAAATGGTTCAACTGTGTTGTCAAGAACTATCTCTTCAGACGATTCGATCGTGTTAGTGTCAAAAACCTCCTCTTTAAATGGTTCGACCATATTAGTGTCGGGAATTGCTTCTTCAAACGACTCAATCGTATTGGTGTCATGAGCCACCTTTTTGGATGGTTCACTATATTGATGTTAGAGTCACTATTCAAGAGGTTTGATTGTATTTGTGTTAGGAGCTACCTCTTCTGGTGGTTTGATCATGTTAGTGTTAGGAATAACCTCTTTAAACAGTTCAACTAGGTTGGTGCCAAGAATTACCTTTTCATGCAATTCGATCGTGTAGTGTTGGTAATTGCCTCTTTAGATAGTTCGACCATGTTGGTATTGAGAATCATCTCTTCAGGCATTTCGACCATATTAGTATCAGGAATCACCTCTTCTAGTGATTCGACTGTGTTATTGCCACTTAGTTACGTTTAACGACCACTTTATCCTACCAAAGAATGTTATGATGCAACAATAGTCCTCCATTTTGTTGCTTAGCCTCAAACTATAGCTCATGGTCATAGTAGTTTTGACATTCTTTTATTAGGTTTTAAAATTTTCTAGTGTCATTCTATTAAAGTAGAATTTGATTATCTAATATGAACAAGGATTTAGATCCAACCTTGGTTGGAGTTTATCACAAACTTGATGTTGAGAGATGAGTGGGTTCAACAAAGAAACCTACAAAAAAACTATATTAGAAGCATACTTGATAAGTCCCATCTTATGCTTAAGTTAAATGGTTAGGAGGATTTGGTAAGTGTCGTGTATAAGTATTAGAAAAAAAATTCAAATCTATGTCATATATAAGTATTAAATAAAATAAAATATTGGAAAACACACTTGAGGAGTTTCCTTATAAGGAAGTCTATGACTAGCATATTTGTGGTCATGGTTAAATATCTGGAACTACAATACACTTCCTCCGACCATAGATGTGATAATGAAGCATGATCCTTAAAATTATGAGGTAATAACCAATTGAGTTAGTTTCCTATTTCGTGAGATTGAACTATTTATCATGTTATTTGAATGATAATGAATTTATCTTTGATGGTGAGA
Source organism: Ensete ventricosum (assembly GCA_029747655.1). Lineage (NCBI taxonomy): Eukaryota > Viridiplantae > Streptophyta > Magnoliopsida > Zingiberales > Musaceae > Ensete > Ensete ventricosum. The sequence continues at coordinate 55,897,416 of JAQQAF010000004.1, forward strand.
TTGTTAATATAAAATTCATAATATACTATCTGTTATGCAAAAAAAATTTTCATGACAGAATCTGAAATCAAATAATAATGAATATAAAAAATTATTACGATGCATACTTTTTGATGCTGCTATTCGAAAAAACCTTCATATGATATGTAAGTGCACCATCGTCGGATCCAAGATATGTAATAATGTCAATTCGCAAGGAGAACTAGACTCTCCTTTTCTCTTTCATCCTTTTATAGGATCATTGTGATCGATTATTTCAGGAACACAAGAACATGAGAGAGGAACTATAATATCTCATTGACTAATTCACATGACTAAGGGAGATGGAAAGAATATCTGTAATATCTCAACTATGTCATGTGTTTCTATTCATATGATGTTATGTTCTCATTTATGTGTCCGTAGGGGTCCTGTCTATTTATAGGCGAGAGTAAATGGTTTAGGATAAGTAATTATGAGAATTTCTCGGGTCTCCTAAAAAATTGTACCTTAATTGGACTTCCTTTCTATTTATTAATAACCATAATCAAAATCTAATCATATCCATAATATATCTTAATTAAATAAGGCCACGTAATATGGTATTCTTCCACTTGACCCATTAATTTGGTAAGATACTAAAATGATTTAAAATAATAAATAAATAAATAAAAATTTATTTGAAAATAAGTTTACACAATTGGATTCTGAAAATTTGAAAACTATTTACATGCGCACAAAATTTAAAATAAGCCAATAAATCTAATAAATATAATAATACTATATTAAGTTTGACTTACAATACGAGTCATAGTGTTTGTATATCATTAATGTTATAATTCCTTCTATGTAACCACAATACTATTAGCCTTTTTCTAATACAGTTAAAATGACCCATGTAATTTATCTTCTCAAAATAATCCGATAATCACATATAATCATAATATGTACATACATAACTGAGAACAGGATAATATAAATAAATAAATTTAAGTACGTAAGCAAGATGTTAACCATAATGTCCACTCAAACATGTATTATCATATCTTTTATGGGTTACTTACAAACCCAATCATAATAATATGTTATTTCAAAACACTTTAGGTTGTAAGTCCTAAGTGAATGGATCAGTAATCAAATAATAGAACTTAGGTTAGTAATTGACATTAGATGTTTTTAGACTCCTTTTCTCTAACCATCAAGTACTTTATACCATAATACATAGAGATTCAATAGTACTTATCATTCTTAGAAAAGAAAACTACTGTGAGATGTCACAAGATATCCTTAGTAACTTGACAATTAAGTCTGACTACATTAAGTCTTGAGATAAAATTTTGTAGCCATAAATTTGATTAGTGGCCTCAAAGCATGCTACAAAATTAACTTCTATTATTAATAATATAATAATAAATTACCCATTTGATTGATTTAGATATAAATTGTAAGGTGAACTTCGTATTATCAAGGTAACTTATAAAATCAATACTTAAAAATTAGTGTCATTTCAACTTGATATAATTTCATACATGTGAGCATATAATCATCCCTTCCAGACATCTCATTAATTTTCTTTGCAGTCTTTTAATGTTTTCACTTTTTGGTAACTAAAATATCTACCTAATATTTTAACTACAAAACTGATATATGTTTTGACATAGGCTTGAGCATAGACTCCCAACTACGCATATATAAAGAATAATTTCTTTATTTGATTATTTTTAAGTCATTTTAAAGTATTTATTTTTTACTAAAATTTTGCTTTTATAATTTGTTGAACAAAATTATATATTAAATTTTTTCAAGGCTTAATTAATTAGACAGTCTTAACAATCATTAAGATCTATCACTGAATATCTCAATGTTAATAATATAATATGTCTCATTCATATCAACCATCTTAAAACTCTTAATGAATTTTTTGATTTAGTATAATAAACCAAGAACATTATTGGCAATGTAAAATATTATCCATATATAAGACCAATATAATAAACTTGCTCTCATTGATCTTCAAATATAAATAATGATCAACAATATTTTTTTAAATCTGAAGAAATTAATAATATCAAGAAACTTTATATATCATTACTAAAAGTTTGTTTGAGATCATAACTAGATTCTTAAATTTGTATATCAAATTTTATTTTCTATGCCAATCATTAATCCATATAAAGCTAGATCTTTAATCAAAAAATTTATCTTCACAATCTTATGATGTAATTCAAACTCATAATGAGTTACCAATGTCATGATGATTCTTAATGAGTTTATTTAATACTAAATATCATAATATGGTCGATGTATTCTTTTTTAGTAAAACTTTGGACCATAAGTTTGACCATTATATCGTTCTACATTATCCTTGAATCAATTTATGTAATACTCTTTTATAATTATTGGATAATTTGACGTATTCATCAGACATCATCCTAGTTATTGATTTAAACTCTTCTTTCATTGTATCATATTCATCATACATCAGGCCATTGATTTTAATTTTTCTTTCATTGCATTATATTACCTTTTAAGAATCGTTATCTTTCATGACTTGTAAAAATAATGAGGGATCATTTTGATTCTTGTATGATAATATGATTCGTATAGATGCCAAATAATAATCATAAATGACATAATTCCTTTCCCTTTGAGATCTTATTAAAACTGTCAATTGTCAATTGTCATTGTTCTACAAGATCATTAATTATGATATCAATATTATGTAGAAGTTCAGTAATGTTACTTTATTGTTTATCATTTAATGATTTGAATAATAATAATCTCTCGAGTAATAAAAGAGTGTCAAATTGTATCTCCTCTATATCTAAATTAAATTTCAAGATTTTCAATGCCACTGATATACTATTTTATATAAATCTTACATTACCAGATTTAACTATCTATATACTATATTAGGGCAACAAGAAATGTACCCCTTTGAACTTTTTTTGGATAAATCATAAAATATTTAAAAATAACTATTACATTTAATTTCCTTTTATGTGAATTGAATATCCTTATCTTTACATGACAATCCAAAATATATAGATATCTTCAGTTAGGTTTAAAGTCAATGAAATTTAATTACTAGTAACCCTATTTAATATATACACATTTGTCCTTAGAGTTTATTCTCACATTAATTCGGGTATAAAGAATAATCAATCATGCTCCTAATTATATATATATAAGAGTATGAGTATCTTTCAGCAATCCTATTCTGCTATAACACATCTGATAAATTATACTGAATACATATACCATACTTTTCCAAGAATCTAGCAAAAAAAATTATAATTGAGTTTATTACCATAAAATTTATCACCCCTATCAGATATGATAATATTGAAATTTCTATCTAATTTCTCTCGACCTCATTTATGTACACTTTAAGAGTATCAACGACTTAAGACTTTATATGAATTAGATATATATTGATAAAATATCTCTCTTTAATAAGATAAAAACATAGAATGACATATAGATATAAGCTTAATCACAAGAAGTTTATTAAATTATATTTTATTTTAATATTTAATTATGGGATCATTGTAAACTCAAGATTCATATTAATTTTGTATAAACTATCATATAGAATTTAAAAATTAAATTTTATTGAATCATACTAAGTTTACAATCACCAAAAGAGAAATAATATTCTAATAATTCTAGGTAAAGAACCTAAATTCCTAGAATTATAAGAACATAACATGTATCCTCAAAATCCATCAAATAAAGATCCATCAAATAAATCATCTGTAAGCGTAGGCGATAAATACAAACTATTATCGCTTTCACTTTAAGATGATTCCCTATATTGATAAATATTTCATTATATTTTGATTTTTATGTTAAAATGAATCTCTATTATTCATAATGTTAAAGCATCAAAATTAATTCAAGTATTAAAAAATAATTTATATAATATTTGATTTGAACCATACAAAGGTCATATTTATACATTTTCTTTTCAAACCAAATATTATAATTCTTCTTCACATAACTTTCCTTGCTACGTAAGTAGCACTTTATTATAAATAATTTTCTTTTATTAGTTTCTATAGTATTTATAAACTCAGGTGACTTGCACTTCAATATATATATAAACTCAGGTGACTTGCACTTCATTTAAGTTTGATTATCATTAATTAAATTTTAAATGAGTCAAACTAAAAAGAAAAAATAAATTATGAGAACTGGCTCAATATTATTAAATTCCTCAAAAGTTGTTACATTAATTAGTTAATGACTTATCATTAAATATAAATTAATCTATAAATTTTTTTATGCACTAGTTGTAAACTATACTAAAGTCTAAATATTATTAACAATTATCAAAACATTGAGTTTTTAAACCTTTCCCAATCAGTTATGTCAATTATTTATTCCACATAACCTTCAACAATTAAGGCTGTGTACCTTCGATAAGTAAGGTTGTGTTCTTTTTTAATTAACATGATCAAGGTCTAACTAACTTAATATATATCACATATGTTTAAGCCATTTATTCCAGATAATATAGGGATATTTACAAGAATACAACTAAGGAAGTACCAATGTAATAATATAATGCTTTGAGTTTTTCAATAAATATTAAACTATTAATATCATATCTACTTCACCTTTGGATGAAATATTGATATATCTAGTATTCACATAAAACTATTTATGAAGGATTAATACCACCCTTGTGGAATATTGTTGCTACATTAGGGTATACAATACTAAACTACAAGTATATCCAAAATAGTATCATCTTACTTCATCATATAATTATTCAAAATAGATTTTCCTTTGCTATTACTAAATCTCTTAATTATGTATGTCATTATGAATATTATTCTTTTAATATCATTTAGGACCAATTTCATAATGTATTTTGTGTTGAATCTCGAATTTTGATGATGAAGTTATGATCTAATTTATGTTCAAGAAAAGTGATGCAGGACTATCTTCGATCATGAAAGGAAAAACGGTTGAAGCAAGAAAATTAAACGTAGGGTCAAATTTAAAGAGCGAGCATCGGGCCGGAAGAATCAGACATTGCATCATATTACAAAAGTCAACATACCAATGGATAGAGCAATATGCCAAAGGAGAGCATGATGCACCGAGAGTTTGGATGAACCAATAACATGATGAACAACACAAGATTTATGTTTCGTAATCGTTTATGTCATGATCATCGTAGTTTAAGTCTTAATTAAGTTAATTTTATGCATAACTATACTAACTCAATTAAGGGACAATTGAGCCTTAATTGATGCTAATTAATTAAGTTAATTTTGGGTATAACTATGCTAACTGAATTAAGGGCTAATACCCTGAAGATCTGAAAATTTTGAATTTTTGCTTTATTTTTTAAACCATTTGAGAGTTATAAATATCCCACTTATTTTTGCTTGAGAAAGCAAGTACTGAGATTAAAAACTTGTGATTCTTAGTGTGCGAACTCTATTATAATCTCTTGAGAGTTCTCCTCCTCTTAAAGTTTAGGTTTCATTCTAAGGGAGGTGTGAGACTTGTCAAGGTTCTCTCCCAAACCTATGAAAACGAGAAAGGGTTGTAAAAGGATAGTTGATCTTTGCCCATTTAATGAAGATCGTTAGTGAAAGCCGGTGACCTCAACGGAGGAGGAATCAGGAGTGGATGTAGTCATGACGACCGAATCACTATAAACTCGATATATATTTCCTTTTATGCTCTTCATTACTATTGCTTTCTGATTTATTACATATAACACTTTCCATGTCAAAGCACACTTTCAATATCAGTTCTCATCGAACGAAAATTTCAAATCGAGGTTTTTACGGAGCACTGACTCACCCCCCCCCCCCCCCCTCTCTTAATATCGATATGATCAATACAATAATATAAAATATAGTCTAAAATGTTGTATAAATGATAAGGTTTTTATTGTAATTCACATCCCATAAGTTTATCATCACAGGCTACTTCAACTGGTCAGATAAAATATTGGAAGATGAATTACAAATAATATTCACTAAGTTTCTTTATCTTAATTTATGCTGTAATAATTCAATAATAGAATAACAACCATAATAATCATTAAAAATTAATCAGCATAAAGAAAACTTATATAATAACTATAATCATGATGATACCTATATCATGAAAGGCATTTATATAAAAGATAAATATTATATCATAATTTTAAAATTTATAAATATGAATAACTAACTAAATATCTAAGAATAATAATTAAATTTTATTTACCACATGTAATCAATAAATCATATGAGAAAACTATCAAAGAATCATTATACCAGTCAACCTTATTAATTGGGTAAGATTGGACTAAGCATCAACTCAATCAAGTTAGTCAATAAAAAATTAATCAAAATTTCATCGTTTCTAAGTTTGATTAAAACTAAATCCAATCAATAGTCATAATGATTGAATTTTATAAAAAATAAATCATATTTATCAATTTTATAATCAAGGATATCGATTAGAATTTCTCAATTTTATAAAAATAAAACTATAGTTTTATCAAAAAAGACATAAATTGTAATTACGAGATTCATAAATGATAGAACTATAAAAAGAATATATAGGAAAATATCCAATTTATGAAAGTCATTAACAAAAAGTAAATAAAGGGACAAACTATGAAATTCCTATATTTTCGAAGGGCAAAAAATATCTTTTTCCAAGGAAAACCCTAATCTCGCACCGCCTCTAATTCCAGCCACCACTCGTCGCCCCTGTGCATGCGATCATCACCTTTGCCGTAGGCAGCCACTGCATATACGTGGTCACCGCCATTGTGGGCCAGCGTCGCCTCTTCTCGCAGCCACTGATAATGCCCATAGGCAACCACCGCCCTTGCAGGCGCTGTCGCCTCTGCCTGCAATCGTCGCTTGTGCGTGCACCACCTATACGTGCAGGCGATCATGCGGGCGATTGATGCTTGTGCGACTGCAACCAATGTAGTCGTCGCTTGTACGCAATCATCGACTCTCAGTTGACGTCTATTGTTATGCAGCAGTCCTATCGCCTAGGCATGACCTGCTACTCGTGCGTAATCGTGATGCGCAACCGCTGCCCATGCAAGGCCGACACTATGCAGTGGTGCTACCACAATTGGCCTGCTGCTCGTGCGAATCACTGTTATGCAGCAATGTTGCCATAGTCGTTGCAAGTAGTAGTGATGATGATGCAATCATCATACCCCAGTGATGCTACACAACCACTACCGCCAATGGAACAAGCGATCAACAGAGATCGTCGTCCTCAACAACTCCAACAGTAAGCAGGAAATGAATCCATCGATCAAACTAAAGAAGTCTTATAGCACCCGCAAGTAAGTGATAAGAAAGATTAGATAGGAAAATAGATCAACATCACCAACGAATCATTCATGCATCGTAAATTAAAATCGATTGACATATAATAAATAAATCTAAAGTATTTGATTTCAAAACTATGACTCTGATACCAATTGTTAGCATAAAATCCATAATATACTATATGTTATGTGGAAAAACTTTTATGCCAAAATCTGAAATCAAATAACAATAAATCTAAAAGGCTATTATGATGTGTGTTGTTGTTATTTAGAAAAACCTTCATATGATATATAAGTATACCATCATCGGATTCAAGATCTGTAATAATATTAATCTATTATGAGAAATAGACTCTCCTTCTCCTCTCTTCCTATCCTTTCAGTGATTGATGGATTTAGGAATATAAGAACATGAGAGATAAAATATAATTTCTCTGATTCATATGAAGGGAGATGAAGAGAAGATCTATAATCTCTCAACTATGTTAATTGTTTTTATCATTGTGTTCTCAATTTATATGTTTCTAGGAGGTCCTATCTATTTATATATAGGTGAAAGTAGAGGATCTATGATAATAATTATGAAAGTTACTCCCATCAAGAGTATCTCATAATACTACCTTAATTGAACTTAATTTCTATTTAATAATAACAATAATAAAAAATTAATCATATTTATAATATATAAATATTGATACAATCATACAGAGATATATGATGATATGCCAATCATTGTCAATAACGTAGCAATAGAATATCAACAACATAATGATAGACTGCCAACCATCTTTCACGTGATCGTACATACAAGAAATACTTTCATCACATCGGTTGCATCAGTGTGCAATAAATATTTTAGCCACATCGGTCGCATCACGTGCTCTAAATGTTTTTTTAAATAATAGACACATTACTTGCAATAGAGATGCCTTGATTACATGGATCACATCGAGCGTTTGGACACAACAACAAAAGGGACATTTTAATTGCGTCGATCATGTTTGGAACTTTGGAAGTTTTTTTATCCAACATGGACGTGCCAGATGGATGCTTTGGGCCACCTCAAGTAATATGGATACATATAAGGGGATCAATTCATACCCTTATATGTTAATTCATGTCTATGGCGAGCCCAATGGCTTCAGAGACGAGCAGAGGAGGTCGACTGTGGCGCCGTAGGGGCACGGCGTGATGAAGTCATCTTTGAGCATCGTGGGATTGGAGGTTAAAGTTATTACAAGTTATATATATATATATATATATATATATATATATATATGCTCTCTCTCTCTCTCTCTCTTCTTTTATTTTCTTAATTTCCATAAAGGATTTGGCCGGTTTGCAACATCAGATGGTAAGGTCTTGGAGACGGTAAAGACTTACAGCGGTACGTCCATAAGACAGTGGAAGCTCAATCTTTAAAGTCTGCTGGCACCGTGGATTCTGTAAAATACTCCTTCCTCACCGTCTCCATGTCACAAAACCTCACCTTCAACGAAGGAATAAAGATATCAGCAAAGCAATCTTCAACGAAGCATCAATTTGGAATGTTGCTATCTAATCGAATTTAGAATGTCTGACATGCAACACATTAAATTTCTGGCCCAGAAAAAAAGGCTCACCAGCGAGGCATACGACCTCATCAAAGGTTTAACAAGCTGCCAAATGGGCTGAAACACGAAAGGGGCATCTACAAAGAGCACCTGCCCCAGCCTCCTCGGGTAGTAATAGTAGAAAACATCCATCTGTTGACGCAATGAATGCAAATAATAATTGATCTTTCCTGAACAAATTTAGCATATGTATGTATATAGGTTCCACTAACACAAAACTAGATACTACACATGCATTTCTTTAGCTGAGGAGCCGATATCAAAGTTAAAAAAAGACATCTGAAAACATCTCTAGAGTAAGGTGATAACTGCAGAAAAATGTAGGTTTCAGCAGTAATTATATCAGTTATGATAATACCTTCGAATTAATTTTAATCTATGATGGATTCATTGTGTCAAGAGAGGGACTTCATATGCAGAATAATACCATTGCACCTGTTTAAAATCTACATCATGGAATATCGATATATTAAAGAGGTAAATATATCAAACATTTTAATTAGTCCAAAGATGACTATCCACCACAAAGACATGGATGCATATTAGCTTGTGGTCATCCATATAATCTATTACAATGACCTCTTAAACCCAATAATCCACAATGACATGTTCTTCTTACTCATTTAAAAAACTAAACAATCATGTCTCCTGAAGAAAATCTGCAATAACATTAAAAGAAAGCCCAAAAGATCCATCCTAAAACTTCCATCTGCATTTTTATTGTGTATTTCTGGATGGGTTTGTACAATGAAAAAAGTCACAGCAAGAGGAAAGCAACATCTGTGAAGTTTCTGCACCACTCATTTTAGTATTAAATTTGCATGCAGAGGAGTACTAATCTAATGTTTGATGTGTGCGAGCAAATGTCAGATATAGTTTGTATTTCTGTTGGGTCATTGGAAAAAATATTAATCTTTTACCTATTTTCTAAATGCAAGTAGTCTATATATATCAATAATGACATAATTTAAGGAACTTCACAACTTTAACCACCGGAAAGGGGCTGCAGTAGCTTGCAGAAAGTTACCAAAAACTTCAAAAATTGAACATCCCCGTTCTCTATACGGAAGCCTCTCAGATCAAATATGCCCAGAATTTCTTCAGTCCCAGGAGGAAGTTTGCTTAATGCATTCTCAATGAGATAGACACAAAGTTTTTCATCCTCAATAGGTTCCTGTTTCTGTGGACAAATTATTACTTGTACATCAGTATAATCATGCTCCTGAAGGAAGCAACCTTTGATTTAAAAAGAAAGGAGGCAGGTAGGCCACAATGTACTAATTTGCTTCAACAGTTACACAAGTTAAAAGGATAAGCAACGAAGACAAGGCTTCACTTTCATGAATATGATTAGTGAAAAGTAACAGTCTTGTGCACAAGAAAAGAAACACATAGATAACACCCATTGCGACAATGAATCATTTTACGCTGGTTAAGACCACATGCAAGAATTGTCAGGTTTCTTAGTTGACTACATTTTATGTGGAGTCCTTCCCTTTAGATCATTAGTTTCAATTGTCAGAATAGGATACTCTAGTTTATTAGAAAGTACTTCCTATGTTTCTTTCTGCTTCTTGCATTTCTTCTATCACTAGTTCGTCCTTTCCCCCACATTTTCAGCTTTTTCTCCTCTTTAACATTTTGCTTCCTTTCTACTCTGCAACCAGCCTAATACACTTTGGTAAAAACATATATCAAAACAAAATGATGTTTTCCAACATATCATTTGAAAACACTATTTAAACATTGCATCAAGTGCTAGTAGTGTGGAAAAAGTTCTCACACAGAAAAGGGTAGTTCAATAAGTTTGAAGGGGCCAATATGTCAAATGCAAGAAATGAGCAACTACTACATTATGACAGCTTAAAAGAAGATTATGTGAGTTATCAATCAAGCTTTGGTATAATCTACTACAAATTTTAAACTATATCAGTTGAAATTAATAATTGGCTGATGCCACATAACTGACTTTTTGTTGTTCTTAGATGGGTTCTCTCAAAGATGCAAAGTCCCTCCCTAAACCAGAACAGTTATTTTCATTCTCGTTCACCATAGAACTTCATCTACAGAATATGACAAGTTAGGAAGAAATGAATACAAAAACCTGTTACTCAAGTCTATAAAGGAAAACTTAAATACCAACAACATTTAGACATAAAAACCAATATCGCTACTCGACTCTGATACAAATGCATGCAAGCCAAGCAGGGTAAAGTAAACATCAATGATTGTACAGGCTCCAGTAAAGAGCATAATTTTCAGAATGATTAAGCTTTTTTTATCAAATGTCATTTTTGTCAACCTAATTCAAGAATATTTGAATGGATACTATACCCAGGGACACCTCTAACACCAACTAGGGGATTTTCCATGCAAGCCATGTCAATGCACAGAGGCCATTATCACAAAGTGTCAATTTGGTAATATGTTCATCACGTAGTGTGTGCCTCAGCACTTCTTTTTCACTGTTTAGCTTGTGATATTAGAATAAAACCTGCTCACAGCATGCTGACATGTCAACAATACAGGGACAAGCTAAGCAATGTTTTTGACACTACATATTGTTTTCATCGTGGTGACATAATAATATTTTCTATAAAAGAGATTATGGTTGTCAATGTTATAGTGGTAAAAAGAAGATGGTCTGATGTACGCAGTCTTACCCCTGTAAAAAAAAGAATTGTTCCCATGGTTCAAACCTTAGTCACTCTGATCACAAAGGAGAAACCTCACCATAACATCAAAGCCCATCATCTACCAATGTTATATTGAAGTTGAACTTATTTTTTGTATAATAATCTATTTGTACTTTATATCAAGCACTCTGAAACTGAATAGTCCTATCGGATATTTATGGGTCCCATCTATATTGGTATATGATATTCCGACTATATGGAAGTAATATCAACAAATGACATTTTAAATATTATTTTAATAGTGGCAAACCATGCTACTTTGTCCTGTGCTGATCTGACAATACCAATCCCTGGCTGGTATTTAAATCTGTTTTATAAGTTTATGGTCCAAGATGTGAAAGTTATAATTTATTTAATTTAACACTGTAGCTTTGGCATGTTCAACCATCAAAATATATTTTCAGTTTTTAACTACAATATATTAAAAATTATAAGTCCTGCATGGCAACAAGTATTTACATGAAGCATCATGATATGGCAATCATAATAGAGCTTATACATGAGTAAAAACAAATAATTTCACTGATTTTATAATCAGTACCCTAGTATTTCTTACCGCAGGAAAATGCTTGGATGCCACCACCACTAATACCGGTCTGCCATTGTTGTCAAGAAAGTCATGTACATAAGCTTTGCCTGTTCCATACACACTCTTCACAGACTCTTTGCACAAATCTGAAACGCCAAAGTCTTCATACCATTTCTGAAATGAAAAGGTATAAAATTGAGTAAATGTTCGAAGTACAAAATAGCTCCAAAATCTAGAGAGAGGTTTTAAAAAATATTCCATAATGACAAATCAAGTCAAACTTGCACTTTGGATGAACATCAAATTGACGCTAAAATTTCACATTTCTAAGTGGTAAATGCCTCTATACATATAAATGGGAATCCTAATCTAACACAGGGTTAAAGTGAAAGTTACCCACTTTTGTAACACAATGGAAGGTTGTAAAATCCACTTACATTCATGTACAACCTAATAATATAACTCAATAGTTCACAAAATGCAAAATTAAAATCAGCAACTAGGACAGTTATCATTATTCCACCAGATAAATATTAGCACATTTGTTTCTTGTTAATACCACTTGAACAACAATCATGGTTTATTATTTGATAACGAATAATTTCTTCTTACCCAAACATATCTTTTCTAATACCAACTGAAAAAAGTACTTTAGACAGGATTCATCTTACAAATATATCACCAAGTGTAATAGCTATCAAGCATGTCTGAAATATTTATTTGTAAAACTGAGGAGATTCAATCAACTATCCATAATTTTAAGGAAATGCTGATTACAATAGCTTTAGTCAATTTCATGACAGCTTCTTCAACAGAAAACTTTCGGTCCTTCAAAAACCAAAGGATCATATCTTCATCATCCCTTCCATTTTTTCCAACTGGGAGATTTGGATGCTCTCTTTCAAGTTGTTCCTTGACTTCCAACACAAGCTGCAAATTCAGAATATGAAGACATAGTTTTATAAAGATATGATTGAATTTTGAAATCTGATAAGAAACTAGAAATATCAAGTGAGAAAATTTGCAGAATGACCATTATATGCAATTCAAGTAAATGTTGATAAATTATACAACTGCACTATCATAAATTTTGATATCATATGACTAGAAGGATATTGCAAAGTGCAAACAATGTCTCAAATGATAATGCCTTTATGTACGGGAAGACACATAGTCTGTGTCAGCTTCTTAGTGATTGATAACTTATACAACTGCACTATCAATAAATTTTGATATCATATGATTAGATGAATATTGCAGACAATGTATCAAAAAATAACATTTTTTTGTGCAGGATGATACACAGTCTGCATCAGCTTCTAATTTAAACATCATTGCATCAAACATGTCATTTGATAAAAAATTCCAATTAATCTAATTCCTGTAGAACAGCTCTAAAACTCAATAGTGAGAAAATAGATATGATCTCAATCTGCATACCCCACTAAGCATGATTCCACAAGTGTCTTTATCTTTACTGGAGGAATTTGATCAAACAGCTCTCAAGTCTCCATGCTTAATTCATCGATGACAGAATTCCATGAAACAATCTCTCTCTCAGGCATCTAGCTGAACAGCCTTCTTGTATATTCAATCTTCCTTTTTTTGTAAACCTATCAATCATCATATTCCAAGAGAACATATCACATGTTTTACATAGCCATCAATAATCATATCCCAACAATGAAAATTTTTTAGGAGCACCATTGTGCTATTCAATGAAGCAAGGGAGGAATCAATCTTATGACAGTTGGTACACATGAATATATGACATCCCTCTGTACAAACAAGTCCAACTTATCCCACTCTGGAGCATATGCCACAGTGGAATTGTTCACCTTCTCCCACCGCTAAAGAACTAGCATAGGCTCAAGTATGAAAAGCTTTCCAGGAGATACATTTCTATGAAACATTTGACAATAAATTGCTCTGAACATGGTTTGTGAATTCGCTCAAATATTAGTATTCCAAAGAGAAGAATGACAATTTTCAACCTGCTTGCACTCGAGCACAAAACTTAACATTCTGCACAATGTAGTAGCATCGTTGAGAAGTCCAGAAGCAATAACTGGATCAAGTATATGTTCCAAATCCTTATCCTTCGTGGTCTGACACATTAGTGTTGAAAGAAATTAGTCGGTGCCATCCCACCTTCAGAATAATCTGACCGAGACAGAAACAATTAAATCCTTCATCTACTCGAGATGATCTAATAATTCTCTAGCTAAATCATCACCACAGCCATTTTATGTGTCAATTCAAAATCCAAATGATCGAAAATGAGCACCTCAAACTGCCTGCACCATCATTTCTCAAATGGAGCTACCGACTTCCCAAGCGTTTAAACAACAACAACAACAAACCGAATCAAGAGGGACAAAACAATAATCGCCACGACAAGAAGCAAAACCAGAACATGTCTAAAATGGGGGATTAATTGGAACAGACCCTGATGGGCATCCAGGCGCCAAAGATCGCAGACCATTCAAGAGATCAACCGCCAGTGTTAACTAACCTCGAATAACGAGCACACAAGAAACAAAACAAATAGCATAAAGGGAAGATGAGAAAGAGGAGGGAGGGAGGGGAATACCTTCTTGGCATCGACAGAGAAAAGAGCCTGGTTGCCCGCGGCGCACCTCAAACGCCTCCAGCCATGGGCGGGAGAAGAGGAAGAGAGAGAGGAGAGGGGGAGTGAAAGAGGGTAGCGAAAACGAAGAAGAGCCATCTCAACAGACAACCTTAGAGAGAAAGCAACTTATAGTTCTATTTATCCATCCACGGCGCAACTGATCGGGTTAACTCAATTATGCCCACATGGACCGACTGGGAACTGACTCGGGCCCAATCCCCACTTGATCTCACCTCGCAGCATCGTCGAACTCCGATGGCGGGCTCAACCTGGGCTGACTGGGCCAGATTTTTTATTAGTAACCCTCGTGACCGGCGGTAGTTGTTCCCTTTCTCTCACCGACGGACAAATCACGGAAGAGTCCCGCCTGACTTGTAGTATTTGATGTCTCTTTTCGTGTACTCGGTGAATCGCTATGATCGCTGTTTGATCGAAATAAAATATGAATAAATTTTATATACGAATAAATATTAGTAGATCGTCACATACATATTAGAATTAAATATAAATTATAATTAGATGAATATCAAGATTTACATGAAAAATCCCTTCAACTCGAAGGCTAAAAATCACGGATAAATCAGATAAAATCCACTATCAAAATAATGAATATACAGATATCAAAGATTCTTGCCCAAGCTCAAAGCAACGAGCACAAAAGAATCATAGGGATACAATAATTATAATAATAAGCACAATATCAAAAACTTTATCAAGAGATCACATTAAGAATCCATTGCAAACTCATCTAACCTGAGATATGAATGATTGAAAATAGTCTTTTTCTGTCATTATCTTCTTTTCTTTCCTGGATCTCTTATTTTCTAGCTTCTACTGTCAATCTGTAGTCTTCTTTCTCTCTTCCATGTTTTCAGTCGTCGTTGACCTCTTAATCTCAATAATAGCCACCTAATCTAAGGTTTAGGTTAATATAAGTGATGTCCTGGGCTATAAGCTTCACTAAAGCTCATTATGAGTTGAATCTGGGTCATCTGCCCAACAACCTCCCCCTTTAGCCCATAAAAGAGGTTGTCTCGTGACTCCTCAATGTGAAGTCATGCTGATCAACTGTCGTCACATCTCATGTCTCTCTTTCGGTAAAGCCTTTGTCAACATGTCTACCCTATTATCATCTGTGTGAATTTTCTGAAGCTGTAACTACTTCTCTTCAAGCATATTTTTTATCCAGTGATATCTGACATCTATATGCTTTGACTTGGAATGAAATGTTGGGTTCTTGCATAAATGAATGACACTCTGGCTGTCACAATACACCACATAATTTTTCTGTTTCAGCCCCAATTCTTATAAGAATTCTTTCATCTATAATATTTCTTTGTAAACCTCTATAGCAGCAATATATTCTGCCTCTGTGGTGGAGAGAGCAATACACCTTTGTAAACTACAGCTTCCCTTGCAAAAGTAAGTATAAAACCTAATGTGGACTTCCTTGTGTCAATATCTCTTGCCTTATCTGCATCTGTGTAACCTTTCAACACAGGTGGTCCACCTCCAAAGCTTAGACAAACTTTAATAATTCCTCTGAGATATCTAAAAATCCACTTCACTGCTGCCCAATGCTCTTTACCTGGATTTGCAAGAAATCTACTAGCAACACCCACTGCATATGCGATTTCCGGCCTCGTACATACCATCACGTATATTAAACTTTCAACTGCCAAAGTATAAGAAACTTTTTGCATTTTCTAATACTCCTTATCACTTGACATACTCTGATCTAAGCACAACTTGAAGTGACCTGGAAGAGGAGAACCAACTGGCTTTGCATTACTCATCCTGAACTTATCCAATGCCTTCTCAATGTATTTCTTTTGTAACAACTAAATCTTTCTCTTTTTTCTGTCACAAGAAATCTACATGCCTAGTATTTGCTTTGCTGGCCCCATATCCTTCATTGCAAAAGACTCACTCACGTCATTCTTCAATCTGTCAATCATAGACATATCTTTCCTGAGGATAAGCATGTCATCAACATAAAGTAAGAGAATAATAAAATTCTCACTAAACTGTTTAATATGCACACAATGATCTGAAGCTATTCTTTTGTATTCATTTTAAATCATAAATAAATTAAATTTTTTATACCATTATCTTGGAGCTTGCTTCAACCCATACATGCTCTTCTTCAACTTGCAGACAAGATTTTCTTTACCTTTGACTTTGAAGCCTTCTGGTTACTCCATATAAATTTCCTCTTCCAAATCACCATGAAGGAAAGTCATTTTCACATCTAACTGCTCAATCTCTAAGTCTAGATTAGCAGCAATACCAAGAGCAATACGGATAGAATACATTTTAACAACAGGAGAAAAAATTTCTTCAAAGTCAATACCTTTCTTTTGACCAAAGCCTTTCACAACCAATCTAACTTTATACTTTAGTCGAGAATAATATTCTTGAGTCTTCAACCTAAAAACTCACTTGTTCTTCAAGGCTTTACTTCCCTCTGGTAGTTGCACCAAATCATATGTGTGGTTCTTCTGTAGAGAATTCATCTCTTCCTGCATAGTAATAAATCATTTCTTTTTCTACTCACTTTTAATTATTTCCTGGTAACTCTCTAGTTCACATGCATTAGTAAGCATCACATACTCATTTGTAGAGTATCTCCTGGAAGGTTGACGTGGTCTAGAAGATCTTCTTAACTGAGGTTCTGTGGGAACTTGCTCTCTTTCTTCTTCCTGCTCAACATGTCCTACAGGTAGATCAACATCTGGCTCTGCACCATCTTCCTGCATATCTCTCTCATCACCCTGATATACTGGAAGAATAACTGGGTCACAGTCTACAAATCTCTTTGTAGAAGTCTTAGATGGTGTCTCCTTCTTCAAGTCCTTAATGGTTTGATCCTCAAAGAAGACAATATCTATGCTACTTCTGAACACCTTATGTTTTTCTGGATCTCAAAGCTTGTAACCAAACTGATCATGTGAGTAACCAAGGAAAATACACTCTTTTGTCTTACCATCCAGCTTGGACCTCTCATTGTCTAGAACATGTGCAGATGCATGACAACTAAATACTCTTAAATACCTATAAGAGACATCTTTCCCTGACCATACATGCTCTGCAACATCACCATATAGAGTTGTACATGGTGATAAGTTGATGTAATCAACTGCAATC
Organism: Ensete ventricosum; assembly: GCA_029747655.1. Classification (NCBI taxonomy): domain Eukaryota; kingdom Viridiplantae; phylum Streptophyta; class Magnoliopsida; order Zingiberales; family Musaceae; genus Ensete; species Ensete ventricosum. Next base: position 55,915,324 of record JAQQAF010000004.1, read on the forward strand.
TTCAAAGCCTCATCCCAAAACCTTTTGGGTAGCTTCGCCTGTGAAAGTATACATTTGATCTTTTCCATGATGGTGTGGTTCATTCTCTCTGCAATTGCATTATGCTGAGGCGTATCAGGGACTGTCAACTCATGCTGGATGTCATGTGACCTGCAATAATCATTAAACAATCCTATATACTCACCACCATTATCTGATCTTATGCATTTAAATTGTCTTTCTGTCTCCTTTCAACTCTAGCATGAAACTCCTTCAAGACATTAATAACCTGATCTTTGGTCTTCAAAGCATAGGCTCAAACTTTTCTGAAAAAGTCATCTATAAAGGTAACAAAATAAAATGTACTACTGATACTAGGAACATTAACAGATCCACCAGGAGTTTTTGTCCTTAAAGGATCACACACATCTGTATAAACACGGTCCAAAGCATGTATTTTTCTAGATAAAGTAAGACTAACAAAGAAAACTCTATATTATTTACCAGCCAAACAATTAATACAAGAGTTCAAACGTGTACCTCTGAGGTCTGGTAATATCTCTCTCTTGGAAAGTTCTTGCAGCCCCTTCTCACTCATGTGTCTCAATTGTCTATGCCACAACTCTATGTTGATGTCTTTCTCTGTAGCATTCAACTACTCACGACAAGTTTTAGCCTGCAATCTGTACAATGTATGACATTTATTTCCATTAGCTACAATAAGAGAACCCTTACTGAGCTTCCACTGCCCTCCGTGAAATCTGACATCAAAGTCTTCATCGTCTAACCTTCCAACTGAAATTAAATTCAGTCTTAAGTTAATCACATGCCTCACATCCTTAAGCACTAACTTGTAGCCAATGTTGGTCTTTATATGGATATCTCTCATGCCAATGATGTCTGTTGTATCATAGTTGTCCATCTTTGATAACACCAAAATTTTCAGACCTGTAAGTAGCAAAGAACTCCCTCCGTGGTGTAGCATGATAAGAAGCACTCGTGTCAATTATCCGCTCGAGATCCTAGCACACACAAGAAAAACTATCATCAGAAGTAGACAAAATCAAATAATCACTACCTTGCACCATAGCTGTGATATTCTCTTTTGACTCTGTATGCTCCACTTCTTTTTTATTTTTCTTGTTCTTCTTAGGTTGCTTGCACTGATTTTTGTAATGTCATTTCTCACCACAATTGTAGCAAACAATATCTTTCTTTGATCTTGACTTGCTTCTACCCACACGTGAACCACTTCTATCCTTTGATTTTGACATTCCTTTGTTATTTGAGACAAGTGCTTGTGAATCAATCTGAGAAGTAGCTGAATTCTTTTTTTTCAACTCCTCATTCAACAAATTGCTTGTTACTTGACTCATGGTGATAATACCATCTGGTGCAGAATTACTGAGGGAAACCACCAGTGTCTCCCAACTTTTTGGCAAAGAACTGAGAAGTGATAGTTTCTGTAACTTATCATCAAGAGACATTTTTATAGAGGATAACTGATTAGTAATACTCAGCATTTCATTCAAATGCTCAGGAATAGAAGTACCCTCTTTATATTTCGAGTTCACAAGTTTTCTAATCAGAAAATCTTTGTTGTCAACCGTTTTTCTTTCATAAAGACCTTCTAACTTTTTCCAAAGAGAGTAAGATAACTTTCAGTAGAAACATGGTGAAAGACATTATCGTCAAGCCATTATCGAATAAAGCCAACTGTTTTTTGATCTAACATCTTCCACTCATCATATGTCATAGTTGTGGGCTTTGCACTATCCCCTTGCAAAGGTCCACACAAATCTTTGCAATACAAGAGATCTTTCATTCTTGGTTTCCATATCATCCAATTATTTTCGTTTAAACTAATCATGCGAGAAACATTATCAGCCTCCATGTTAAGATACAAAAGATTAAAAATATCATCAAAACCATGCTCTGATACCAGTTGATGAGAATAAAATAGGAATAAATTTTATATACGAACAAATACTGGTAGACCGTCACGCACACAGTAGAATCAAACATAAATCATAATTAGATGAACATCAAAATTTACGTGAAAAACTCATTCAACTCGAAGGGTAAAAACCACAAGACAAGTCATAGAAAATTCACTATCAAAATAATGAATATACAGATCTCAAGACTTCTTACTCAAGCCCAAAACAACAGCCACAAGAGAATTAGAGGGATACAAGGACTATAATACTAAGTATAATATCGAAAACCTTCTCAAGAGATCACAGTAATAATTCACTACAAATTCATCTAACCTGAGATATGAACGATGAAGAATAATTTTTTCTTGACCTTGTTTTCTTTTCTTTATTGGATCTCTTATTTTTTGATCTCTACTGTCAATCTATAATATTATTTCTCTCTCCCATGTTTTCAATCACCGCTATCCTCTTAATCTCAACTCTAATTACCTAATCTAAGATTTATATTAATATAAATAAAGTTATTAACTATAAAGTTTATTAAAAAATTATTATAGGCTGAATCTGCATCATCTGCTCAACGCTAGTCAAATCTCGCTAGTGCATTTGCTACTTCGTTTCTCTTCTTCTTCTTCTCTTCTTATTCTTCTTCTTCTTCTTCCATGCTTTTCCCGAACAGCCGAATCACTAGAGCATGTTAGGCAACGGATTTGACATTTTATTGCAAAAAAAGGTAACTTTTCTTTGTTTGTCCGATCACTATTGTGCAAGGGTAACTTTTCGTTTTCTTTTATCTCAGGTATCCACGCCAATCTCTGCCAAATTGGAAAAAAAGGGTACGATGTCAAAGTGAGGTGGATGGAGCAGCCCATGTGCGCGACACGTACGAGTCACTGCAAAAACCGTGGATGTGCATCGCTTTTCAACTCGTTGAGTCGCATTTGTGTAAGTAGAATGCTGTCCACGTGATAGATACTCCACCACCTTTTCTTAAGACTATGTAATTTTTTTTATTAATAAAGAATAAAAATGAAAAAAAATAATTATCAAACTCGAATTCTATGTAATTATTTAAAAAAAGAAAAAAAAAACACATAACTATGATCTTGCAAGACTCACACATAAGAAGAATTTTATTTGCCGATTCATTCTCTATTACGATGTTTTAATCTTTGTATGGGTCTAGATAAAAGAATAAAATAATATAATATAATCTTTATTTAAGTTTTATAATCTTCAATAATAATAAAAACGAATTTATTTATTTATTGACATCACAACAATTTTTTTTTTCGAAGAACTCCAGGGTTTAATGGTAAAACAAATTATGTCCGTACTTCGTCAAACTAGAATCTTTCTCATTACCAAATGTGTTGCCATTATTTATATCAAGCACTTAATTTGTCTTCTTCTTGAGGTGGCTTGGAATCTTTTGGTGAGCTGGATAATCTGGAAAGTTGCATGGACTGAGATGATGGAGGAGAGTGGATCTGTGTGGGAGCAACGCATCTCAGGCGGTGCTCCTTCCTTTTGAACGCTGCCACAGCGAATGAGTCGGCTTTGTGGGAGAGGAGGAACATGATGAAGAAGCACGGTTACGAAGGGGATGGAAGTGGCCTAACATAATTTGCCGGAGGCCTCGATGATGGACTTTGTAGGACAGACAGACGTGGGGCCCCTCCCGTTCCTGCATCTCACTAAGCCTTTTGCGTGTTTGAGCACTGCAGATGGGGGTCCTCCACACTACGCTCCCCAAGAACACAAGTGAGAGAAACCCAAAATTATTTATAGAGAGGATAAGGTGAATTGCGATTTTTAATGTTTTGGTAGTCAACTCGATGAGACAAAATTGATTTGTTCAAATCCGAATTCCATTAGCAATAAAGAAAGTAGCCTCTTTTTTTTTTTTTGCTTGCTTTTAGCAGTTCTCTGGCCTTTTTCTTTTTTCTGATTACAACTTTGTTGCACCTACATCTGTCTCAAGTTCTATCAAAAAATCTGCAATCTTGGCACGCACTCAAGATGGGAGTTTTTACATAGAGAGTGCAAAGGATTGCTCAGTCACTAAGGTTATGCGATTAGAAAACAAGTAGGAGCAGGTTTGGTTTTGTTGCGATGCCAAAGAACATCTAGGGAACTGAGACAGGAAGTCCAACCACAAGGACACGCACCGGAGATGCGCTATATGTATATACACCAACCAAAAGAAGAGGAAAAGATAAAGCTTGCTGGCGTCGTCACCAGTCTCTTCGTATCTCGTGGAGCAAAGATGTACGAAACGAAGAGACTGGTCTACCGTTGGGGATGATCTCCTCCGTTGCTTCAACTTTCACAACCATCCAGCTAACTTGATGCTCCACAAAGTTTTCCTTGTCAGAGCTCATTTCCGTCGCATTTGAGGCAGACCGAGAGGTGAACAAGGAAGGGGAGGTGGTAGAGTGAGGGGCGGGCCACATGAGGGTTTGGGTTATTTTTAGGATGCAAGTGTTGTTGGATGGATGGAGGAGGTGTACGCTTGGAAGTGAGAGTTTGGTGTCGTTTGGAGTAAAACCAAGCAGCCATGGGGAGTTTTTTTATAGCTCGCGAGAGAGGCCATTGATCGCTCACGCAAGAAGAAGACAACCACGCTGATGTCCACAGATACAGACGGCTCTAGAAGAAGGATCGCAGCTCCAAAATTCCTCGGGCATGGCTTCTGGCTGCGCCAAAGCTTATCGAATCATTTCGCTTTTCCTTGCTTGTCTTCTCCTTGCTTCTAGCTCGGCGGCTGCGATCAATAGCACAACACTTGATCCCAGGGATGAGATACGAGCCAAGCATAGGAGGAGCATCATCATCAGAGGCCATCTGAAGAGGGTGAACAAGCCCGCTGTCAGGACAATCAAGGCATCTATTTTACTCTCCCCTTGTCTTCTCCCTGCTTCCTGACCGAATTCCGCAGTGCTCACCTTGTTGTGTGCTTGCAGAGTCCTGACGGTGACCTTATAGACTGCGTTCCATCTCATCTCCAGCCAGCATTCGATCATCCGAAGCTACGAGGCCAGAGACCATCGGTGCGTGTGAGATCTTCTCTCTATGACCCCTCAAACTGATCGATCAGGCCAGTGCTGATCTTAGAGAGCTTTCGGTTGCAGGATCCACCTGAGAGACCAAAAGGCAACAACTTGAGCAGCACAGTAGTGGACGTTATGTTCCTGGCGTGGACAATCTCAGGCGAGTCGTGTCCCGAAGGAACGGTGCCGATACGGAGGACCTCACATGAAGACATACTGAGAGCCAGCTCCATTCAGGGCTTTGGGAGGAAGCCGGCTGCTGGCAGATTTCACCGTGATTCGGGAAGCACCGGCCATGAGGTTAGCTTGAATTAATCTATGAGGTTGGTTGCCTTGACAATCTCATCACTCTAAGTTCCTTTCTTTCTTACTTCTTTCCAAGGAGAAACTCCACTGGTTATAGCTCGATTGTTACTTCTTACCTTCGCCGTTCGTATCTTCCCACCATTTTCCCCACCAAACCAAGCATTAATTGTCCTTCCCACAAGGAGCTCTTTATTGCTTGCTTTTACATTATAGGTCCAGTACCCTTCGAGAACGACAACAGGCGCGCTCTCTTTCTTTATTCATGGATCGCAGTAGGAGTTATGCAACAGTCTTCTTCCTCCCTTCGTCCTCCTGTAGGCAACAGCGTCTTCTTCCCTTCGTCCCTATGTGCACTCCATTATTCATGAATCGTAACATGAAAGATCCTCCATGTTTCATCTACATAGACTTCAGAAAGGGAACCAAGATGAGATGGCATAGTCCAACAAGTCCTCTAAATTAACCTTTTTTGCCTTTCTCTAATAGATCAAACACCTTCTTCGTTTCATGAGCTTGTTGTTCCGGTCCCTTCTCCATGCAGACACTCACTCATACCGTCGTGCAGCATGCAGTTGGTTATGTCATGGGAGCTCAGTATTACGGTGCAAAAGCCAGTCTTAGCGTGTGGGCACCGAGCGTGACAAGCGTATCTGAGTTCAGCTTGTCTCAGATGTGGGTAATCTCTGGCTCTTTCGGCAATGATCTTAACACCATCGAAGCTGGATGGCAGGTAATCCAGATGTGTATCGGATTTGACTTGTTTATAGCTTAGATTCCCTGTAGTAGGTTAGGTGTGACTGAACGGTCGAATACGAATCAAAGTCAGCACTCTCTCTCTCTCTTTCCTGCTTCTCTAACATATTATTTCCCTCAACTATCAGCCATCACGACAACACCCTTCTCTTCTCAAAGAAAACTTCGATTCATCCACGTACATTTTTTTTCTCAGGTTAGTCCTCAGCTTTATGGAGACAGCAGGCCCAGATTTTTCACATATTGGACGGTGAGTGACCCTAGAAACTTCATATAAAGGCATACTTAGTAGACGAGGGACATATCGAAAACGAAGATGACTGCTTGTATTGCTGAGATGTTAAGGTACTGAGTAATAGTTGGTGATGTGTAGAGTGATGCGTATCAGGAGACAGGCTGCTACAATCTCTTGTGCTCAGGCTTTGTCCAAACAACTAATAAGATCGTCATTGGAGCAGCAATCTCACCAATATCTGCATTAAACGGTGGCCAATTCGACATTGATCTCCTCGTGTGGAAGGTAATTAGTAGTGCTTTTCTTGCTAATTATTTTGAAGATGACAACATCCTAACAAATTCTATATATATAAGAAACCATATAAAGACAACACGAGTTTTAGTTACATGATTATTGAGGATAACATATATCAAGCTGGACACCAATTCCATGTACAACCATTGAGTTGTTGATCAAATTTAATATATGTAATTTGACTCGATCAACACCATTAAGGACCCGAAGCATGGACATTGGTGGCTGGAGATGGGAGCAGGCGTGCTGGTGGGCTACTGGCCTACCTTCTTATTCAGTCACCTGGCTGTGCACGCAAACATGGTGCAGTTTGGCGGAGAGATCGTCAACACCAGGTCGTCGGGGTACCACACATCGACCCAGATGGGCAGTGGCCATTTCGCCGCAGAAGGTTTCCGCCGGGCTTCCTACTTCCGCAACCTGCAACTTGTCGACTGGGACAACAGTTTGATCCCGTTGTCCTCTAACCTCAGACTCTTGGCTGATCATCCAAGCTGCTACACCATCCAAGGTGGAGTCAGTGGCGTCTGGGGAAACTATTTCTATTACGGAGGGCCAGGAAGAAACGTGAGGTGTCCTTGAAATGGCTAGTCTCGCTGATTCTTGTATTCTTTCTCTCTCTTCTCTGCGACCTCCAAGAAAGAATCTCCTCTCTTTTGCTGTAAATGGGAAAGTAACATCTTGATTTATTTATATACATAGATAGATACACAGTTTGATCTTGTATTCGGCCATGGCTCTCTTTCACCTTTCACAAACGCAGAGAGGAATTAAGCTTATGCTGAGCCCCACAAGGGGAACAGACAAGTCTGCTAATGCCGGCAGAGAAACCCATGGCTCGATCTGTTAATTTTCACGCTTCTTCATGGTGGCATGCATGCGTTCCCTGCTGCTTGTGAAAGATGTAGCCGCCGTACCATTACAAAGCAACAATGGCAGGTTATGATCACACTCCACCCCGCCTTTCTTCCGGTTAGATTCACTTTCACACCATCCTGGGTCCTTCTGCCCCAGCCCCGTTCTGGATCTCCATGTGCTCCAATGTCAGCTGCTGCGCGCCTGGAGAGCTCGTTGCTGGCGCTTGTTTCAGCTTTCTCGAATAGCTTTGTTGCAGATTTTTTGCCCGCTAAAGCAGACAAGGCATGCATGCAGGGCCACATCGGCCGAGTTCAGGTGTCATCTTCTCCGAATATTCAGCCTGAGCTTTGGTCATATTCTGCAAGTCCACTGATGATCTGTGGTTTTGCCATGGATTCGATCTGGTCTATCATCCTGCCGATGGAGGTTTTCCCGAGAGCGTTGATAGCCCTGGAAACGGCAGGTCTTCCTCGACGAAGTAGACTGAGAGGGTGATGGATCTGCTTGGACTGTATCTTATAATTCCCCTTGAGCAATCGCTTCTTTTCATGGTACTTGTTCCAAATTAATATACCTCACATATCAACCTATTTATGTGCATAAAGCTAAAGCAACCTGATGCAAATCAGAATGAAAAGCTTCAAATCATAAAGTATAGCTTCAAATCATATAATAATGCTGGCCAATCTCAAGGATCACAGCAAGAAGCTCAATCAAACAAAGACAACTATGCACAAAATTTGTTGATGATTGTACGGAGAACAAAACAAAAGAAAGAAAGAAAAGAAATGTTGATTCCTCTGACTTTTTTCATCCAAAAGGAAGAAATTTGATGATAAGTGAACCTAGAGAGAACAAAACAAAATCACGATCGACCACTTGAACCATCAAAATTAGAGATCCAGTCTCATAGGTGTTGTTCAATTTTCACAGATTACATTTCCAAGATCCACTAAGATATGAGCCCATTCACTTTCAGATGCTAAGGTTGCTTGAGAGGGGGTGTCAGAATCCAGACCACCTGCACCAGCCATTTCATGTCGGGGAAGAACTCCCATCATTGCCTCTTGTGCGACCGGGGAAGGATGCAGGGCGAGCGTGAGCGTGAACCTGAGGCTGCTGCAGAAGGAGTCAAATGGAATGATCATGGTGATGATGTGTGAGTTGAAAGCAGGTGTTCAGTCCTCCTCCGGCCGGTTTGGTGTGTTCTGCCACAGCCTTTTCCACTGTTCAACTCTGTGGATGCACCTTCGGATGGCTCCGCTTTCTATAGTCTCATGATGGAGGCTGAGCCGACCTCCTGCCTCCCGTGCGTTCCATTGCAGCGTCTCTCTTAGGTGGCTTCCAGTCGACGGAACCTAAAAGCGTTGGTTGGAAGACGCCTGCAACCTTGGTCAATGGGGCTTCCATGTCACCCTAACGTCGCCACGATGTAATTATGACGTCATGTTATGGTTACTATAAAAATAATTTTAAATCTTATAATATTTGAAGGTGCAAAGGCCTTAATATTAAAATAATAATCTAAATAATTAATAAAATTATATCCATCAATATATCATGTGTTTATTTATTCCTTATATATCATAAAAAGTGAAAAAATTCCTTATATATCACAAAAGAGAAGAATAAGATAACTCTTAGTTGATTTCATAACAGAAGTGAAGATGTAAATAATTGAATGATAAAAAAGTAAAGTTTATGAATATCCTAATTGAACCCATATGATTGGAAAAATATTGGGTCCATCCAGTCAACCCAGTCATAACGGATCCAAAGATCACATCGATAGCCAAGTAGACCGATCATGTTCGTCCAAGTCCGAGGATCGCGTTACCACCTCGGACAACCGAGTCACGTCGGCAACACCCTTAACAGTCTCCAAGGATAACTGACACAACATCGTAGGATCAAGAGAAGGTTGTACCAGTAATCGCCAGCCCCACCAAACAAAGTCCTGGAAACCAACAAAGACAGTGCTCGGCATGAAATCGTACAGTAGGATTAGCACTAGACACGCCCTTATTAATAACCTCCCAATAGCTCTGAGGAAAGGGGTTCTCTCTCTCTCTCAGGCACACACACTCTTTCTTTCTCTCTCTCTCTCTCTCTCTCTATCTATCTTTGAGGATTAAACTTTTTATTACCATCCGGTCTTCTTTCATATTTGAAAGCTAATTTAGCTATTGGAGGGGGCCACTTTGGACACACACCACTTCGATCAAGGCCTCTTTATAGGACCTGTCCTAGAACCAACACTGCGCTCCAGCATACTTCCCGACTTGAGGCGCCATTGCCTAGCATTGTCCAAACCCTGATCGCACTCGGCCTATCCTCCCAGCTTGACTTAGATAATTTTGCATACGCGGGACGAACCACGTCGTGTTAACTCTCTTCCACTAATATTATGCTAAACAAATTCAATCTTTAGGAGGAGGATTGTTTCTTAATGCTATACCTTTTCATTCTTTGAGTTGATCTATATACTTATGCGATTCTTAATAGCATTGTTAGGTCTATTAAAAAATTTCTTTGTGCTAATTACGTTAATTTTAAGAGGTCTATATTTGCTTTCATGAGACACTAATACTCTCCCTAAGTTTGCTTGCTGGTATCTTGTGGTTAAAAAGTTACATAATATGAGCCTGTTTCCGCATAGGATGTTCGGTATTTTTCTAAACAAAATTTGAGTTGGCATTTATTTCTTTTGGCTCTTGAACATTTGAGAGATGATTTTTCTAAATTTATGGGCAATAGTTTTGCTATTGCTATTAATGTTTCAAAGGATAACTTAATTTTGGATATTTCAATTGGTTTAAAACCCAAGTCTTGTAATGTACATTCTTTTGTGGTATATAATCTTCTTATAAATTAACAATAGAATATTGATTTGTTGGTCTAAAACCTATCTTTTGTGCCCAGATTTATGATACAGAAGTTTTTTTACAGTTATATATTGATTTTTGATGTCTACCCTTTTGTGATTCTGTTATTGAATTCATCCCTGTTTCTTTCAATGTTCCTTTTTTTTTGTTTCTTTGTGGTATCCTTCAAAATCCAAACTAAGGTGAATTTTTTATTTTTTATAGATTGGATGAATAATAAATGAGTTGACGATGACAGTTTGGTGTTAGGAGAAAGAACAAATCTCCTGGTATCAGATTCAAAAAAGTGAAAAAAAAAAATAGAACATAGACAAAGACAAAGATTTATATAATTCATCCAAACTGAGAACTATGTTCTTGGAGAAAAATTACAAGTGTATAAAAGAAAAATACTTAACAAACACTTTTCAAAAGAGAGCTTCTCTATTTATATTGAGTGAACAAAAAAAAAAGATTATGTGTATCCTATTAATCTAAAGTACAATTTTTTATTGACCCTATGTATTAAAATCAAATTCATTTCAAACTTTAAAACTTATTTAAATGACTCATCGTACTATGATTTCACATTAAAGTCATCATCCGTACTTTAAAACTCATCTAAGTTACCTCTCGTACTATACCTCAAAATCAAAGTCATATCCGTACTTTAAAACTCATTTAAGTGACCCGTCATACTATGTCTTAAAATCAACGTCACCTCCCGTACTTTAAAACTCGTCTAAGTGACCCTCATACTATTCCTTAAAATCAGAGTCAGCCTTCGTACTTTAAAAATCGTCTAAGTGACCCTCGTACTATGTCTCAAAATCAAAATTATCCCTCATACTTTAAAACTCATCTAAGTGACCCCTCATACTATGATTTTCCAATCAAAGTGATCCCCTATATTAGAAATAATTTAGGAGATTATTTATCAATAAAATAATTTAAAACTTAAAAAATCACACATATTTTTACCTTTAATTTATTTGTAAATAAAATTATAGAAATCATATATCTCAAACAAAGAAAAAACAGAAAGACAACGGAACAACGAATCAACTAATGTCGAAGAAAAAAAATAAGAAAAGTAGAAAGACAACGAACGTCGACAGAGGTTGATGAAGAAAAACAGAGATTTGAGTTGCAGAAAAGAACGCCGATAAAGATTAGAGAAGAAAAAAAGAGAAAAAAATGAATTAGGGCTTTAGGACTATTTAGTTATAATCCTCAAATAAAATAGGTTAATTTGATATGAAATTATAGTACATGAATGATGTCACTTAGATGAGTTTTAGGGTACGTAACTTTGATTTTGAGGCATGGTAAGGGGGTTAATAAGAATTTCTCAAAAGAGATTTCTCTATTTATATTGTGAGAACACTAAAAAAAAAAAACTTGTAATCTATCTAAACCCTACACAACTTTAATAGCCTTAGTTTATAATCATAAATCTTACAATCTCTTTTACAAAGTCAAGGTCAAACAACACTTTTATCAAGTAAAAAATAACTTCATTAGAGTCTTTTGGCTTTGATTGCTGTTAGCCTTTGGTGGATCTAAAGTGCAAGGACTGATATGATTTTTAATTAAGTTACCTCATCACCCAGTATGTTTTTATATAGAATGGTTACAACAATCCTAGCTAATGATGAGGCCAAATTACCTTATTGTATTCTGCATGAACAATTTTTGTATCATATTTCTTGAGCCTGCCCTCAGGTTGGGGTGGGTTAGGTTGAATAGTGATAACTTTATAAAAGAGTCGTATGGGGAGGAAGGTAAGTGATACTAATAACCCTTTATTGATGTGTTTTTTTTTTTTTTTTTTTTGGTGAAACTACAGAAGTACGAGAGGGGCTTACGTGATTAGTGTTTTTTTTAAGATGTAAGAAAGATCCAAATTAAATCTGACTTAGTGGTTATCTTTTCTATGATAGACAAGAACACACTCACTCTGATGCTATTGCGAATTTGTAGAGTCTATAATCCATGCTTTCATCTACCACTATCTCCCTGTGCGTCAGTGGGATCACAAACCCCCGACGACAGAAGTCGATGAGGAATCCCACTTTCTCTTTTGTTCCCTTGTTTCCTTTTGCAGCAAAATTGTACATATAATTGAGCGTGCGAGGCGTGCGTCTGGGGCCGGAGACCGTACCAAAGGTGGTCGGTGGAGGCGGTCCCTTCTGCCACTGCCGCGCTGCAATTGGCCGAGAAAAAAGATCCTCATCGGCGGGCACAAAGCTACGCACCTGACCTTGCTGTAGCTTTCTTTTGAGTCCTCAGACGCAGCAGCCTCCTCCCCCTCCCCAAGCTGCAGCCTTCCCAAGCAGTCGTTGTACCTCCACCACCTTGACTGGCTTCCCGGCGGCCCCCTCTCTTCTATTACTTGCTTTCAATACGATGATGATCCGTTCGCTGCCGGAGTTTTTATCCTTAGCAGTATGACAATGAGCGGCGTGGTAGCGCTGAGGCAGTAGAGAAGAATTCGAGACCCCAAGTCATACACAAGACAAGTGCGTGGACATGTACATCCCATGCATGTCATACAGAAGACACGGCGGGCGACAGCGGCCCCCTTCCGCCCCACAAAAGATGGCACGCAGAAACGTGACCGGCCGCGACGCTTTTCCCCAATGTACGCGCGCGAGGGTTGACACCACGGCCTACCATCTATGCCTTAAAAGTATGTGCGAAAAGCAAAGACAGCCATACTCTTCCGGTGTTGGAATCCATGCCCTCAGGTTACTCAAAGCATATATTCCACTTCACCTCCTTGTCTTCTTCCCCAAGCAGCTGTGGGATCATAAACCCGAGGCCCCCCTTTCCAAGGACCTAGGCACGGATCACGCCCTTCAACTCTGAACACAGTAGCAGCAAAAAAAAAAAAAAAAGAATTAAGAAGTGTTGTTTCGGTTCACAATGCAAGTACTCTATCCCACGTTTTTATATCATTTTTGTGAATGATTCTTCACAGTCCTCTTTCTTATCTTTATTGAATTGTTCCCGATGCTCCACCGGGAAGGAGGAAGAAAACAAGATAAAGAAGCAAGTAGGGGGGATGTGTAAAGTGGTAGCATAATAATATATGCTTAGAGGCGAAGGAGAGCATCGAATTAAGGCTGATGTAGATGTACTTTGGAGCTGAAGTTGACCAGTTAAGCGCCTGACAAAGCGAAGTTGATTTGGCTATAATGAAGGGGAAATGGTCCTTAAAGTTGGCAATCATCTCAGGCCATATGGTCTTTGGTCCTGTGACTTTGGCAACCTTGTCAGCTTGATTAAAGTGACACTGCTAAAGCATATTTTTATATGCTTGTCACCACTGCGTACAGGTTCCTTATGGTGTCTGGTTGACAGCCAATTAAATCTCCATCAGTCGAGCATATAAAATCTAAGCTTCTTCAGATCCAAATGTTCTTTCTTCTCACGTTCCTTCATCCATATGTATGCACTAATTAATGCAAGCTAGATGCTAGATATTGACATGTCGATCAACATGGTAGAATTCATACTATTTATTCCATGCTTAGATTCCTATCCGCTGCGGGCTGCAACAAGCTAGTTAATAGAACAAAGTAAAAGTTTGGTCATTGATAAGCTCCTGAGGGAGAAGGCAACATTAACTCTTCCAATGGTAGATAGAGCCTTGCAAGTTCCCCTACTGAATCAAACAAGATGATCATCCACTCATTTATCATAGACAAGGTCTTATGTCGATGATGAAGTCTCCTCTAAGTTCAACAAAGAAGTGGGATAAGGAGATTTAAGCTGCGACAGATGTATTTGGAGAAGCAAGTTTTTATCTCATCAGTGTGAAAAAGACGAGGCCCATAGCACAACCAAGTTGTAATCTAATAATCTAAAGAACAAAAAAGAATTCACGCTTTTTTTCTGGGAGTAGATGCAGCTTAGTGAGCTTTTCCGGGATGAGATCAGTAAAGAAAGAAAGAAAAGAAGGCGATGAATAGATGCAAAAGAAAGCATGCATGCCCATTCTGTGTTTCACATTCTCCCGACCTCTTTTCTCTGACATGAAGCTCTGTGGGGTTGAGCTCATTTTATTTTACTGGGATTTGCGTAGGAGAGAGGAACTCCCAACCTATGTATGCATGCATACTCTCTACCAGTAGTTGGATTCCAAAACCACACGTCATGTCTGAGGAAAAAAAAAAAATTAAATGTTATCATATAATACAAATACCATTATATCAAAGAATATTTGGACTCCTCTTTGTGATTAAATATTTCTTTTATTCAAGAAGCAATGGCAATTCTTTTTCCTCTTTCGAGTTTTCTAGTCTTCCAACAACAACTCTATCAAACCTCCCACAAAATGTCAATCTAGTTGGAGTAAATGTTAGACATCATCAAATCTTTTTCCAAACTTTCAAAATGTAGCCTTCTAAGAAAAAGAAAACATAAATAGAGAGAGAGAGAGAGAGAGAAGGGGTGGACATGCGTAAACAAGCATAACTTACAAACATATATTCATGTTGAATAGTCACCAAAATGATCTATTCATAAGCCAAATTGTGAGTAATAAAACGAATAAGAGGACATGTTTAAAAAAGTGTTTCAAGTCATTCAGTTGAATCATTGAGCACTTACATATAAAAATCAAACTGTAGGAATTTAAAAGAAGCTCGACACAATGAATGGTAGTCGCAGAAACGTCCAACGATGTCAGGAAGTGTTGACTAGATATCCGAGTTATGTCCCCTAGTGCATTAAAAAATTAAAAAGGACATTGAATGACCTTGCTCCATCCTTGTTGGGTAAAATGCCATATGCTTGTGGGAGACGATGGGGTGCGAAACAGGAACACGTTAACTTTATGCAAAGTGTAGGTACTAAGCAGGCATCAACACTGATATCTGTTCACTATCAATAACTAGAAGACGCTTTGGTCAAAGTTGGCGCTCAATATCACGTATCTTTCAATGAATAAATAGAGTTGGCGTTTGTTTGATCCTTTTGGTATCGATTCTCAAGTTATGCAAGGCATTTACAATGTATCTTGATTGCAACAACACTTGCTTGCTTTCTTTCTTTCTCTTTCTACAGGAGGAGACTGTGACAATTGAAAGATAATTAGAATCTTTATAGAAGACGTGCCACATTTCTGTGCGTTAATGACATGCTTTGTTTCTACCATCAACGTTAAGGGGCTGTACATAATCTATACTAATTGATAAGCATACATTTTGATTGAAAAGTAAGGATAAATGAGGACTGCATCACCTTTTTATCGTTGGAGGTGTTTTTGGAGCTCATTCTCAAAGGATAAAAATGTTGACTTATATTTAAGAAATATGAATCCTCATTAAAAATTTTAAATATTATAAAAATGAAAATAGAAGCCACGTCAACCCGAGCTCCGTATAGTTGTCTACTTTTGGTATTATGTTTGTATGTTGCATTCCACCATAAAAAAACATGGTATAAAGCTGCCTCAAACATGTGTTCCGCAACTAGATATGATAGAGTACTATAGTCGACATGCTTAAGATTCCATGTGATAAGAAGAACTGCCATGTTCTCAATTGTGTCGTGTATGAGAGAGAGAGAGAGAGAGAGAGAGAGAGAGAGAGAGAGAGAGAGCATGGGTGCAATTATTACCATCTCTTGAAGTGAAGAAGACCTTGTTGGAAAGCCTTGGGATCGAAGGCAGAGTTATAATGACATATGAGGTGCAATCATCCCCCTGTAATTGCCTGCAACAACACCATCATATAAGCGCAAAAGATAGAAGCGAGAGAGGAGGATAGAGAGAGAAGGAAAGGGCCAGGAGAGAGAGAGAGAGAATCTCTCATCTTCTTCTTTGGGGTAAAAAGATGATCGGCTATCTTTAATTTTAGAGCTGCAGAAAGTTCCTCTGAAAAGAAAAGCTATAAGAGACGGGCCGGAGGCACGCACAGAGATCGCTTAGAAAGAGGACACACCATCGACTACTTCACTCCATCCTCTCTCTCTCTCTCTCTCTCTCTCTCACTACAATTCGATCAGCTTTGAGGATTATGTATACATATATATATATATATAGATGGGTTCGAAAAAGCAAAGAGGAAAGCCAGTGAAAAAGTTGGATAAAGTCAAGTAGATTTATATGCATCGGCTGTTCAAACGTTTCTTTGGGTGGAGGGAGTAGTAGATTTCAGATCTCCAGTAAGTTCCTCTCTCTTTTTCTCTTCTTGGGACTATCAAGCTTTTGAAGCACCATGATGGGGTCTTCATATCTGGATCACTACCACCAAGAAGAACTTCTCGGTTTCTCCTCTTTAGCTACAGTTCCAGCTTTCTATGATCTTGCTAGCAACCGCGACTGCAACCAAAACCAGCTCTTGTAAGTCTATTCGTACTCAACAAGTTCTTCCACATGCAGCTCCGCCGTATTCTTCTTCCTTGATACATATATATATATATCTAGATATACAGATATATACAGCCCATCAACTTATCTTTGTTTTTTCTTCTACGTGTTGGAAACTTCAATTGAGTCAGAACTCACTTTTTATCTAATTCCTAGGATTTGGAATTTTCTTGCTTGGTTAGTTTGCTGCTGCCGTTTCTTCTCTTCTCTCGGAGATCCTTGGGATTTGAAATAAAATCTATGCATGATGATGATGATGATGCTCTCTCTGTATGCACGTTTAGAACTACTTCCCAAGCTTGGCTTTGAATCATATGGAGATCGACTTTATGCAGGAACTGCGGCGACTTCGTGTCGAATGCCGATGGAGTTCTATCTGGTCACAGAGATTTCATCAGTTCAAGCCATGAAATCTCACCTGCTGGCTCACTAATGATGGTTCATGACCTGGGGGTTCATCACTGGGCTGGCAACACCGAAGAAGGCTTCATGAACCAGCCGCCTGCCCATCAACTCAACGCAGCCAAGGTCAAAGAGGAGTTGCCAGAGATCTCCTTTCCCACGCTTAGTCTAGACCACCCATTACACCAAAAGCTCTTGGCAAGAGCATTGGCTTCAGATCGCCAGATTGATGGCCTTCAGCCTCTACTGGGAAACTTGTCTGAAAGCTCGAGCTTTGCTCCTCCCACCGCTGATTTCTCACGCTCGATTCCTCATCCGCCATTGGTCGCAGGCTCCTTAGACATGGATCTACATGCGTTGGATCTGCTGGCTTCAGCTACATTAGGAAGGAGCTTCTGCCAGACTTCGCTCGCTGGAATGGCCTTGTTTGGAGAGGATGCAACTTCCGGGTTTGACCATCTTCAAGAATCAGTAGTACTTCGAGGGCCATTTCACCACCACCACCACCACCTTAAGGTGGGTATACTAGCTTTTCCGATCTAAACATCTGATGTAATGAACCTGATAGTACGTATAAACCTCTAGAAGAACAGTGATAGTAGAGTAAAAAAGCACGGAAACCTTTCGTTAAAAGATGAAAGAAAAAGCACAAAGCAAAGATGATGCACTCCTATCCATCACACTCTTCCGTTCATGATCATATCTGTTGTCTGTGGTAACATACTTGGGAAGTTGTTGACCTCCAAGTAGAACTTTTGGAAGGTCCGATCATGAAATGTCAATTGACTTTCTAAGTCCAAATGCTAGTCCAAGATCATCAGCACTTCCTTGGATTCTTCTGATGTTTGTAAGAGATTTAGAGATTTAACTGTTTTTTCGTTGCACCAGAGATCACTGTTCTCGTGTTCATCATTTCAAAAGTCCTCTACTGATGCCATAGAGTACAAAGCACTTTTCAGCTTTAATGAGTGACATTCAATCATCTTTTTCTAAAGAAAGTTTGCAGAAGTGTGTTTCTTTAGGGTTCTACATACATCACTCAGGCTAACACTCGAGGTTTTCTTCAACTGCCGCTCAGATGCCATCTTTGGTCAGTGGAGTAGCAGAATCAAGGAGATGCAACGGCACTTGGGAAGACAAATCATCTCAAACACCACCAAGAAAGCCTCGGTTTGAGCAGCAGCGCTCCTCCTTCTCTCCTTTCAAGGTATGTTGCATCTGCCTGAAACCATGCTTTTTTGAGTTCTTCAAGAGCAGGACGTAAATACTGCAGCAGTGAATAAATCTCCTTTGTGTTTTCCTTGGTTCACCCGAAAGGTGAGGAAGGAGAAGCTGGGCGATAGGATTGCAACGCTACAGCAGCTGGTGGCACCATTTGGCAAGGTAACCCTTCCCACCTCTGTCACAATTGTTACTGCTTCTCAAGCGTAATTGGCGATGAACAACAACACATACATATATATATATCATCAAACCCTACTTTTTCTTTAATACAAGAAAGAAAGAAAGAAAGAAAGAAAGAAAAGGTAAAAAAGAAAGAAAGAAAAGAAAAGTATGTCGGTTATTTAATCTCGAGATGCAACACATACAGTAAAAAGCTTCATCGCTTGATGTGCAGACTGACACAGCTTCGGTGCTAATGGAGGCCATCGGATACATCAAATTTCTGCTGGACCAGGTTGAGGTAATCACCATCATCAGTATATAATAAACACTTCAGAAGACAAGCTCAAACCTATTCCTCGTTTGCACATTATACAGTTAATGCAGCTATATCTGAGAAACACTTGCGACAATTGTGCAAATAATTAATGGTTGTTTTCCATGTAAATCGTACAGAAATTAAGCGTGCCATACATGAGGTCATACAGCAGCAAAAGATCAAGGACAATGGAAGAGGTATGTGGCAGCAACTCGTAAAATATATATATATATTTATCAAGAAATGTTGGACGAACTAAGTAAGTAGTCAGAAGGCTTCGACTCCGTGCTCACAGAACTAACACAGTGTTGTTTCTTCTTCCAAGGCGTCGAACGGGGAGAGTGACGAGCCACGGCGAGATCTGAGGAGTAGAGGGCTTTGTCTGGTACCATTGTCGTGCACATCATACATGACAACAGAGCAAGGAGTGTGGTCGCCAGTTCCATCCTCCTATTCTGGAAGTGGTTGAACTATGTAATGTAATTTAGTATGAGGTTTTGAGCTCTACTCTTTGATGAATGGAATTAGGAATGTTTCATGTTTGATCTTTTCTCTCGTTCGTCTCCACTTGTTGCGTGAGAGCAAATGCAGCTTCAGCTGATATGATCATGATAATTATAAGGGGGAGGAAACACGACGATCCCCCCACCCACCCAGAATGGTGAAAGAATTCCCCCTCCCTCCCTCCTTTATATAAAAAAAAAAGCTACTTTTGAGTTGACATTTATGCGCAATTTCTTACTGTAAGAGGCCTTTTGACTCTCTTTTCATGGACATTTTGAGCTTAATTAAAGTGGGCTTCAATTGGACTTGTGCTCCATCGAGGATGATCTTTCAATCCAATATATAATTCTGAAGCTGCATTTGATTGCAAAATAATAAAATAAATTTACATTATATTTTTCCTTTGACGTTTAAAATATGCAGCAAAATATCGAGTTACACACACTCATAAATGAACAACTCTGTGCTGCATTCTATTTATATAAATAAGTATAACACAGTTTATTTTTATCTTGATTCTATAATGGAATGTAACAATTTGTCAAACTTCAATAATTTAGCATATTATATATATATATATTCCATTAGTTTTTTCTATTTTAAGTAATTTTAGATATTTTAAGTCAAATTTAATATGTTTTTAAATTGATCTTATAATCAAGGATAAAATAATTTATTTATTAGTGCACCACCATACAATATATCCAAATTATCTTGATGTTCTCATAATAGACGAATATGACACAAGATTATTGAGTAAGAACCTGTAAACCATATAAGACTCCTTTAATTATTCTTAAAAAACATGTAAGTACTATCTTAGGGGTGTCCACTAATAAATTTTAAAAGAGAGATAAAAAAAAGCTTAAATGTGTCCCCCTTTTTTTTTCCCCAAAAGGATACATTATTATTATTATTATATATATATATATATGATTTTTTAAATTATTTTTCATTTTGCAGGTTGGCGTCACCTTCTCCGTCGTCATATTAGGGATTAAGCACAGTAGGCGATTTCATTTTCTAGGGTGTCTCCTCTTCCACCATGAGATACTTCCTACTCTCCCGCCTCCGACGAAACCCTCGCTTCTTTTTCTCTCCAATAGCCTCCATCTCCACTCCTCAATCCCCTTCTCCTCTTCATCCTCCTCCTCTATCTTCGCCATCAATTCGTACCCTCCATGGCCTCCCTCCGAACCCCCAAAGCGTCAATCCTGCCCTACCAAGCCCCTCGCGCGTCGTCCAATCATTCTCTCCGGAAGAAACCCAAACCGACGGCGGCGACGACGGGGACGGCCCTATGAACGAGTTCCTCTCCCGTTTCGTGTGGATCATCCGCCCCAAGCTTGCCGACGCCTACCCGGCCCTCCCAAAAGAGACCCTCGAGGCCATGCTTCTCGTCGTCTGCCAGAAAGTCGTCGCCTTGATGGAGCTCGGCGCTAGCGTCGATGATCCTCCCGTGGATCTCAGCGGGGACTTATGGAAGACCATCGTCGAGGTGAGCAACTCGGTGTGCGAGGCGATGCGGAGGGACCGGATGAGGGAGGAGCTCAAGAAGTACCTCCACTGCGATGAGGTCAAGGAGATGTGCCGATTCGCAGGGGACATCGGCATCCAGGGACCGATGCTTCGGGAGCTTCGGTTCAAATGGGCGAGAGAGAAGTTGGAGGACGTCGAGTTTTACCGGAGCCTCGATCAGATGCGGGAGCAGGCCCAGAACCAAGAGCGACAGAAAGTATTGTCTTTAAGCTCCGGGACTGATGCAGGGAGTGTCTCTTTGGCGGAGGAGAAAGTTGGGGCGTCAAAGGTGGCAGCTTTGCCACAGAGGAAGGGGAAGATCAAATACAAGATCTATGGGCTGGATTTATCGGATCCCAAATGGGCGGAGGTGGCAGAGAAGGTGGAGGAGGCTGAGAAGCATTTTGTGCCTGAGGAGCTGCAGCCTGTTGAGGGGAAGTGTAAGAAGGTTGATGAGAGGATCCTTTCTTTGAACCCTGACAGGGATGACCCAGCACCATTGCTGGCGGAATGGAAGGAGCTCCTCCAGCCAAAGAGGATCGATTGGCTTGCATTACTTGACAGAATCAAGGAGAGAAATGTGGATTTGTACTTAAAGGTCAGTTCTCTCCGTTTTGATATTCTTGGATGCTTATCCTCTCTGTTTTAGAAACCTTGTGTGGGTTAATGGAACTTTATCTGCGTTAACTATTGTTAGGATATTTCTTTAAATAATTATTTAAATCTAAATTGGCATGCTTCTATTTCCATAGTGTGGAGCCTTGGTTAACCAAAATCTTATGTTTATAGTGTTTAGAGCCCAAGCTAATAGGGTCTAGAGTTTGCAGAAACATACTACAAACTGGTGGAAACAAAATAAAGAACTTAAAATTTCACTGTTTCTACTATTCTTCAGAACATATTCAGTACACTTGTTGTAGGATTAGCTCAATCAATAGAATATTATTTTAGTACTATGTTTCTAGGCAATTGTTTGTATGCTGATTTAGTTAAACATTTCATAAGGAATGATATTGTAGTCTCTGCCTTTGTCGATGGAAGTTGAGATTGAGTTCTGCATTCACACTATGTATTCATTAAGGGGACAAAGGAAGAAACTACAATATCATTCGTTATGAAATTGTATTCATTAAGGGCACATCCATTTGGGGATTGAGATTGTGTTGGACAAGTTATGTGATTGATAGAGTTGCAGCACCATTCCTTTTATAATTTCGTTCATCCTCATAGTTGAGGCATGATTTTAGCATCATTATAGCCTGCATTCATTTAATTTGTATTATATTCAACAATGTGCAATTAAAACATTTAACTGAGCATTTATTTGGAAATACATGTTGAGAATAGCTGTTAATACAGAAGTTGAGTTTGAGGTTTTTGAATCAAGAATTGGACTGATCCGATAAACATAATTAGGTTTGCTGCTGAAGAAAAATATAGTCTCTGGCATCGGAAATAGAGAGAAAAAAAACTTACATGTCAAGAGGAAGCTAAATGCAGAAATGAAGAGAAAAGGAAGATTATAGGAATGACCTGCTGCATTTCAAAGAATTTAATTTTCAAAGGTTTCAGTTTATTTATTTATTAGACCTGATGGACGTATCAATAGGGAACTAGCATATCTATACCTAAAGAATACATTGTTTTTTTCAAAACATTGATTATTTCCAGATAATTATGTGTCTGAGGGGTGATATTTAAGCATCAATAACTGGCCGACCAAATCAAATACAACCAAGGCTGACAATTTGCTGGTTAATTATAAAATATAGTTCTTTTGGGCCTTTTAGAACTGCAGACTTGATAATGAAATTTCCTATAGCATATCCATAACTGATTCAGTATGACAGTATTGCCTAATTTTATTCAATTTATTAGGTAATCTGACACCATTTTGTTGCTTTAACCTCCCTTCCCTCCCTGTCGTTAATTTGTGATCAAGTTACCATTCTTCATTAAAATATAGTCTTTTGGCTTCTCCAAGGTTAACTCCTCCTTCGTCATGAGTTGGTGATTTTTATCACCTCATCCCTGCATATGGTAGAACTTCAGGTTATCTGGAGACAGTTTTTATTCTTTGGTTACATGTATATCTGCAAATGACCATCCTGTACAATCTAGATGCTATAAATATGAGTTAGAGAAGAAGGATCTCATGGTTTGCATATTTCAACTTGATGTCAAGCTTAAACAGTAAGTAATCAAGTTACTACTATCATGTAAAAGGAAGAACCAACAACATCTGACTCTTAAGTATGTTCTGTTTTTAGTTTCTGAACCTTGTTTAGTGCCCCATTTGCATGCTTAACATCATGTTTTAGATGTAAGTCTACTGATGTTTGTCTTGCAATTTACCTAACATTGCAGGTTGCTGAACTCCTCTTGTCTGAGGAATCTTTCGAGGCAAACATCCGTGATTACTCAAAGCTAATTGATGCACACTCCAAGGCAGATCACATGGAAGATGCTGAGAGAATTCTTGAGGTGATGACTGGAAGGGGCATCATGCCAGATATACTCACTTTTCTTATATTAGTTCATATGTATAGCAAGGCAGGAGATCTTGATCGTGCTAAAGATGCCTTTGAGAGCTTGACGAAGGTAGGTTTCCAACCGGACCTGAAGGTGTACAATTCAATGATTACAGCTTATGTGAAGGCTGGCCTTCCAAAGCAAGGGGAGATGCTGGTGAGGGAAATGGAGTCGAGAGATATTAAACCCACAAAGGAAATATACATGGAGCTGCTGAGAGCATTTACGAAGCATGGCCAAGTTGATGGAGCACAGAGAATTATGAACACCATGCAGTTTGCAGGAATCCAGCCAACCTTGGAGTCATTTACCTTGCTTGTGGAGGCCTATGGGCAGTCAGGTGATCCTGATCAGGCTCGGGGCCACTTTGATCACATGATTAGATCTGGCCATAAGCCAGATGACCGATGCACTGCTAGCATGATGGCAGCCTACGTGAAGAAGAACCTCTTGGACAAGGCCTTGGACCTGCTACTGACTCTTGAGAAGGATGGTTTCCAACCGGGGATAGCAACATACAGTGTTCTGGTGGATTGGTTGGGCAGGTTACTGCTAGTGGATGAGGTAGAAGGGCTGTTGAGCAAAATAGCAGAGAAGGGCGAGACTCCATTTGAGATTCATGTTAGCCTCTGCGACATGTACTCGAGGGCACACCAGCTGGAGAAGGCTCGCAAGTCTCTTAAGATTCTGGAGGCCAGGAGCAAATTGTTGCGTGCCGATCAGCTTGAGAGGATCATAAATGGTCTCCTGGCAGGTGGACTCTTGGAAGATGCAAAGAGGATATATGATTGCATGCAGTCGCAGGGCTTGTCTCCATCAGAGCCCATCAGGGTTGCACTCCTGGCAGCTCAATCGATCCCACGTCACAAGTCTCCGACAAGGAGAGGTGGCAAATAGCGGTGGAGTTTAATCTAACCTGACATGAGATTAATTTCCAAGTCTTCTGTATGGAATGTCTGGATGTTTCTGAGTAGCAACTTTTTATAGCCTTCAGGTCTATTTGTTTTGATGATGGCAAACATTTGCCTAAAATGCATGAATAATTAATTCATTGGCCGTATCCTCTTGATCAAGTGTTACAGGAAATCATCTATAATAGTTGTGCTGGTTCACAAAATTTATCCCTTATTACTTGGTATTTTCTATGTATTAAAATTGCATCAGGTCAAACAAAGTAAAAAATCTTATGGTACAATGCTATTACAGTCAACCAAACATGAACTCTCGAGATCCCACAGACATCACCATTACTGCTACCAATTTTTAGTTGCACACAGTAAATTTGACAGGAAGAAGCACAAGCAATACTAGCTACTATTATAAATCCCTGCAATCTTGCTGTAGTTATCGCCTATCAAAGCACGGACTGATCGCCAGCTTCTGCGAAGGTCAAAAGGAAACATCAGTTCATTTGTAGAGAAACCCCAAAACATCCAATGTTGCTTTCAGCAACAAACTTAATGCTTTAAAGAACATTTGTCAACCTTTCCCGGGGACGATGATAACTGGTGCTGCTTTACAATGGTGGAAACAGTACTCGCCGACGCTACCCTGCAGTACACTGCAGCATGAAGACAGGAAAAGACATCACAACCTTCCCTTAGCCATCATGACCTTTCATACAAAATTGAACAGTCCTCTTCCCGCTGAATAAGGATTAAAGTTTTGTTTGGAATTTTTTTTTTTTTTTTATAGATCTCAGGCAAGTCAGACCGGTTGGATTGAGGCCACAGAAGAGAATACCTTTGCATAAGATTCCGGCCACGGGTTCCCATGACGACGGCCGCCGGTTTTAATCTTTCCGCCTCCCGACATATCACCTTCCCGGCATCACCTTCCACGATGCGAGCCTGCGATCTCACCTACCATCGCCACCACCAATTAGTAATAATACACTTCCCAATAGGTCGATGGATACTATTGCTAAGGCTAATCGAAGGGTGGCAGGGTGATACCATGGCCATCTGGAAGGCCTCGACGGCGAGCGTCTCCATTAGCTGCTGACTAGCCTCGTACACCACCTCGTTCTGCACGCCTGTCCAGGTTTTGCACAGATTCTGGTGAGGAGAAGAAGTAGGAAAGAAGAGAAGAGAGAAGGTAAAGAGTAGTAGTACTGGAAACTGCATGGACGAAATGGAGGGTGTCGGCGAGGCGGCAGAGGTGGACGAGGGCCCAGTGGAGGGCGTGGCGGCTGTTGGGACCGTGGTCCACCGCCACCACGATGTCTCGGCCGCGCCGCCGCTCCCCGGTCTCTCGGTCCAGCTCCACCGGCTCCTGCACCAGCGGAATCAGCGCCGGCAACACCACCTCCCTCCAGCTATACTCCGCCACATCCTCTATCACCGTCTCCATGTACTCCACCACGATCCTCTTCTCGTTGCAACTCTTCTCTCGCCGCTCAATTACTCCATCCACCACCGGTCCCTGTGCCTCTTCTATGTGTGTGGTCGAGGATGATTCCTTCTCTTGATGATCCTTATCCGTAATTTAAAGATAACACCACAACAGATCGGAAGATTTGAGGGAAGAAATGGAAAGAAGATTCGAAGAACATGCGTGCGTAGCAAATGAAAGAAGGTGGTGCGTGCGCTGCTGGTCAAAACCAGCAATTATTGCCCGGTAGATAGGGAAAGAGAAGGCGAAACACGCCAAGTATTGCTTTTTTAGGATTAAATTCTTCAAAAGATCTTAAAATTTTATTATTTTCTCATAGCATCCTTTTTATTTTATTTCTACCGATCATTCTTTACCCTATTTATCATTTTACCATATCTCCATCTCATCATAGTTATTTTTATTATTATCATTGTCTCCTATCAACACAATCTCCATCACCCCTCTTCCCGACTCTCCTATTTTATTTTGTCATTGATAAGGAGATCTCGAGATCGAGTTACTTGAAACTTTTATTCGTGCTATCAACAGCCCCCACACTAATATTATCATTACATCAACTCTTGTTTGATCCCATAATATTGTTGGCATGTCCGCCTATGACCCTACCTCCCTCTTCGATTAGTTGGCCAACAAAGATCGTGGTAATAACAACAACAATAATAAGCATGTCCTTTGTAATGAGATCGAGATAGGAATACTATGCTAGAAGACCAACGTATGCTCCTCATTCACAGTTGTTATCGTTGGTTCTAAGCTTGAAGACCTCGAAATGATAAGTCTTCTAATATCTTGAATATCTACATTTGTTTGAAAAATCTATAGACGAGAATGTCCTAATGATACGAAGGTAAAAATTGATAATGACACTCGAAAAAAAAAGATGACGATAGTCGATCATAAAAAATAATAATATTTTTTAGAAAATAAAAATGCTCTATTGAAATAAAGTAAAATAATAAATAAATAAATAAATCTTTTTTAATCGGAATAAAATAAACTTGCTCGAGGTCAAACTTGCTTGAACGTGATTCCACGTAGGAGTCCTTGGAAGAATCAAACCTCCGTAAACAAGCAATCTGAGGGGAGGAAGGAATCCAATTCTATTTGAGATCAGATAAGAAAGCCGCCGCCGCCGCCGCCCCCTTGACCGTGTTGAGGTGACCCAGTGAGTCATCTCCACCACCAGCTGTCGCCTTATCTTTTCGAGTCTTCAAGTCCACGAGAGACGATACTTGGAAGAAGTCATCGACGGCAAATCATGCGATTGGTTGATTGAATGATTCCTGCCAATTTGCACAGGCAATTCAAATGAATCCTTCAAGTTAATTTTATCTCTGTTCTAACATATGAGCATTGCACTCCCATCATTTCGGAAACAGGGCATGACAAGAACGGCCATTTGGTAGGCCAACAATCGAGTAATTTTAGTGAACCTGACAACTTTTGCTTGAATACTACCACAGAATAAACAAAATTATGAAGGGAATGCAATAATAAGCCTTCTTGATGTTACAAAAGAGATCAATTCTATAACACTCAAGACTCAGAAATTATAGGTTGATAAGTTAAGAGGAACAAAACAATCTAAATTAGATCCTTAATTAAATCGTGATGGTATGTGTGACATTTTTTATATATTATGATATTTTTTTCACTATATATTATTTATTATATATATTATGATATTCTTGGATCTGTATAATAAGAATTAAATCATGATGATATTATAATAATAAGATTAATTTATCTTTAAACATTGATCCTAAATAATTTCGATTATAGGTTACTCGAGAGGGACATCGAGATAATGAGATAGATCGGTGTACTCTATACCTATCCATATGATGGAGGCGATTGGTCTTATAGCCACTCGTATAGTGACACTAATGGTACAATATAGGTGCTCATTGGTAAATTAGATTACTGATTACTCCGCCTATGAAACGTTGGATGGTTAATGATGTCTAACGTTTGACAGCAATTTCATAATCTCAATTGTGTGTCTGGTCCTTAGACTTAAGACACAAATGATGTCTTGTTTGAGTACTCTTTTCTTTGATGCCAAACTTCTAGGTCTAGAAGTTTCACATCTTGTATAACCGATTATCGAGATCGGTAGCAACCTAACGAAGGTAATTGAGTGTCAATAGCAGATCGTCCACTCTTGGTATCATAAGAAGAATATCTAGTATATTTTTTGTTCAAGCAAATCCTTAGCCAGGGTTGTTCAGATTAAGAGAGTTCTCCGAAAGAATTAGAGCAAAACTCGGATGGATTCCGTATGAGGCCTGACAATACCATATCTGATATATGATCTTTGGGATATTAGATGGATGAGGGACTATGGATACATTATAACTAACGATAGATAGGTCCAATGAATTAGATCCCCCTTATATCATCTAGGGATTATGACGTAGTGGTCTAGTACGTCCATAGTCGATGAGTTGAGTGAAATATTATGAGATAATAATTCACTGAGTCGGAATGAGTTTTGTCAGGTGCAACTCACGACCAACTCGGTATTGGGCCTAAAAAAGGGTCACACATATGATGGATGTTGCGACGAATATATGTTCGGATATGAGATATCCGTAGAGCTCCTATCTTATAGATCATATGGATGAGCTCCAATACGAGCTAATAAGAGATTATTTGATAGAAATTCACTAATCTAAGAGGCTTAGGTAATTGGATGAATATCCAATACCTAATAGAGAAGGATCCGTTAGGGTTAATTTGACAAGGAGCTTTATAAATAGGAAGGGGCCACAGGGCTCATGAGCTAGAAATTTTTTAGCCACCTCCTCTTATTCTCATTTCTCTCTCTCCTCCTCAGTTAGCGGCTCCTATTTAGGCATGTGGACAGTAAGAAGGCCGATCTCTTCTTAGAGAAAGTGTAGTCTTTTTGGTGCACGTGGAGAGGAAGATCGTGCTGCAACTTGAGGAGCATCATTGCGCCATTTGCCATGTGGATCACCGCTAAAGAGGGGAACATTTGACTTCCTTCATCTTTTCGTTTGGATCTGGGTTTTTAGGATATATGATCTCCATAGATAAAACATATAACACATGATGCACATATTTTTTGGTATTATAATTTTTACACACCGATCATCGTATGAAGATATAATAAACGTGGGTGACCTTTTTGTTTTTAATTTTCACTATGCATGTGATGCTCCTATCAAGTTTTTCAAATAGTAATATCAAAGGTAGGTTTATCATGCGATGATTGACTATAAATTGTATATGTTGTGTTCAATTGCGTAGAATTATTTTACGCATTCGTGTTATGTTTTTGACATAGTTTTTCAGTTCTGAAAAGCGCCTTATCTTTTTGATTGAAATTATAATGATTTTTTGACGTTAAAATTATTGATGCAAAGAAAAATGAGCAGCAGCTATTGTTGCTCGGTAGCCTGTGTAAACGCGACAGTCGCCTGCGATATGGACGACCACCTTTGTGCGCAGTAGAGGTGACATCATACGCAGGTGGTGCCGCATGTAAACGTGATGTAGCCTGTGGTGTGGGTGGCCACCTCTATGCATAGAGGTAGCACCATGTGAAGGCGATGTCGCGTGCGAAAGAGGCACCGCGTGTAGGTGATGTTGCCTGCGATAGAGGTGACACCGCACTGGCATCTGTCTACGCGCGAGGCGATGGGTTGCTTGTGCATGGGCGGCACCTGCCTCAAAGGGCAGAATGCCTACGTGAAGGTGGTAGCTGCCCGCGGTAAAGCAACAACCGCAAAGGGGAATTAGGGAATTTTGGGGTAAAAAGATGATTATAACCCTATGAATTGTAGAAATCTTAATATTTGTTCTCTTGTCCAAATTTCACAAATAGCCTTAACAAATAAAAAAATTTCCTATATATTCTTAATTTTAAAAAATATTAGTTAATTAAAATGTTAATTAACTATTATTATTATATAGCTAGTACTACTATATAATGATATATACATGTGCGTGGGAGGATGGTCATGGATTATGTGATGTGTGCATCTGATTATTATTATTACAGTCTACGAGCCTCCATTTTTTTATCTATTATTGAGTTTTCATGCATGTGATTATGTCATAATTATACGAGGAGGCACAATAGGAGTGCGGAGATGCCAACAGGACCCACGAGATCGAGACGAACAATCGTGATGCATGGAGATGCGCCGAGGTACCGACGAAACCGATAATGATGAGATGGATGATCACAGGGTATAGAGATGCACCGATGCACACATAGATCCTGATGTAAGTGATTAGACTCATTGGGTCGGGCTTGATCACATTAGGTTATAGTCCATGATCATCCAGTGTGATTGTGCATATATGATATGTGATTATTTATACACCTACTCGGTATGTATATATATTTGTATACGATATAGATATATATATATATATATATATATATATATATATATATATATATATATATATATATATATATATAATATGTATATGTGTGACACATCATATTAGGAGATCGAATCAAAACATAATATTAAATTGGTAAACGTGAGATAATTAGATTAATCCACGTGACCTTCCATTGTTATAGGGAGAAATCGATCCCGATGTAGGTTGAGTTAGTCGAGTTCCTCGAGGCTCACCTATCTCGTGATTTGAGATCTTACTTATATCATAGAGATATCATCGATGACTTGAGGACATTGAATGCTTGGTCGAGTCCCTTGAGGGCATATCATCAAATTAGACTTATCTTGTAACAATGATAATGACTTAACTAAACATCATTGTTGGTCGAGTCACCTGAGGCCATGATGGTTTGGAGGCCGAACAGGATGAGAATCACAATGAGTTACGATTAATAAGAGTTGCCTATCTTTTTGAGATTAGTGTGATTAGTCGATTCCCTTAAAGTTACACAAAGATGTCGATTGGATCCTGATCCCCACTAGAAGTCTATCGGAGATTTTCGTTTCACGTATTGAGGGTATCGTGTGACTCATCAAAAAATTAGTGAGAGTAGATTAAGATAGAAGTCCATGTCTTAATTGTTTATTATTTACAAAATCTACATATTATTTATTTATGCTACATCTCTTCTTTGTCAGAAACATGTTGCTTACCCCCTAAGTGACATACTTAATGCTAATCACCTCACTGGTCCAAACAACATGGATTGACTCCGCAACTTGAGAATCATTCTTGTGGAGAATATTGCATATGTCCTTGATATGAAATTGCCTACGCTAGAGGAAGGGACAAGCGAAGATGAGATCGCTCGCTATATGAAGTACAATACATAGACAATTATACTTTGGTTAAGTGTTATATGTTAGCCTCTATGACTCTTGAACTAAAGAGACAATATGAAAGCATAGATGTTAATTCCATCATTCTTCATCTTCACCAGCTATTTGAGAAATATGGTAGAACTTAGAGATATAAAATATCCAAGAGTCTCTTTTGTGCTAGGATGACTGAGAGGCTATCGGTTCAGAACCATGTCCAGAGGATGATTAAGTGGATCAAAAAACTCAGGTTTAGGAATGGTCCTAGAGGATAACGAGTGTATAGACCTTATATTAGCCTCTCTAAAACTCTTTTTCATAATTTATCATGACTTTTTACATGAATAAACTTGAAGTGACTCTCTCTAAGCTCCTCAATATGTTGAGAGAGTACCATCAAGAAAGAAAAATTAATTCTCTATATTGGTGAGACTAAAAGGAAAAGGAAAGTTGATAAGTCTCCTAAGAAGTGCAATGGCAAGGGCAAACCGGGTAAGACAAAGGTTGCCAAGAAAGACCCGAGAAAGGACAAAAGCCAATATTTCCACTATGGTAAAGACGAGCATTGAAAGAGGAACTATAAAAAGTACCTCGTAGAGAAGACGAAATAGAAGCTTGGAGAAGTTTGAGGTACATTCATGATCAATCTCTATATGTCAGATTCTTGTGATAACACATGAGTATTGGATACCGGGAGTGCTTATCACATCTACAATTCGTTACAGGTTCTGATAAGACCTAGGAGATTGGTGAGAGGTGAGATGGACCTCAAGATAGGTAATGGATTAAGAGTTGCTATAGTTATTGTTGGTGAGGTCACCCTACCTATGCTTGGTGGAGCTACTATTACATTAGATACATGTTATTACATTCCTTCTATTATCAAAAATATTATCGCCATTTCATGTTTGACAGTTATGAGATATAAATTAGTTTTTGAGAATAATATTTATTCAATAATTTTTTATGACAATATCATCACTAAAGAAATATTGTATAATGGTTTATTTGTGCTAGATATAGCTCCACACTTCATGAATATAAGTGTATCCAAGAGGAAACAAGATGAAGTGAACAATGTATACCTGTGCTAAATCATATACATGAGGGAAGAATTTAAAAGTTGTTAAAAAATGGATACCTAGATCCATCGACTATGAGTCATATGTAACTTATGAACCTTGCCTTCATGAAAATTGACTAACTTACTATTTAGTGGAATTGAAGATAGAGCCACTGAGTTATTGGAACTCATATATTGCTATATGTGTGATCTTTATTAAAATCGTAGTGGCACTGAGATGAGGGTGAATTAGTACTTTCACAATAAGGTTTTGATTTTTTAAAATTTGATCGAAAAATATATATATATAATGTATTTAACTAAAAAGTGTAAGAAATTAAATCAATAAGTAATGACAAGATAAAGAAAGAAAAAAAATACAAACCAATCTATAGTGGTTTAGTCGTCCTGACTTACATTCACTCCCGATTCCTCTTCCCTCGAGATCATCGACTTTTACTATCGATCTTCTTTCCAACAGAAGAAGATCAACTACCATTGTTTCTTTATTAAATAAATTGTACTAGTATCATCATATTTTATAGGGATGTTTTTCAAGTAAAGTCTATAATCTTCTAAATTATTCTTCATCCAAATTACCTGTGCACATGCACATACCGCTATATATTCAACCTCAGTTATAGATAATATGATAGGGTTTTGCTTCTTAGAAGACCAAGAAATAAGTGCATGACATAGGAATTGACATATTCCAAAGGTATTATTCTATCTATTCTATATCTTACAAAGTTAGCATCAGTATAAGCAATCAAATCAAAAATTTTAGATTTTGGTTACCATAATCTTATATTAAAAATTTTGTTGAAGTATCTATTCTTACACAAAGCCTAATGCTAAATGTTATATCCAATCTAGTTGCATTAAGATATAATAAGCTATCTATCATACCTTTATAAGTCTTTTGATCAAAACATTTTTTAAATTATTATCTATATCTAATTTGATAGAAATGCTCATCGGTGTGTTAATGGCCTTTGCACTATTCATATGAAATATTTTTAATAGATCAAAAGTATATTTAGTTTGACTAAGAAAAAAATCAATTCACCCATCAAACTCATTTCGAATTCTTGGCTCATACTCTTGGCAAATGATTCACATAAAGATTCATTTGTAGAACCAAAGATAAGATTATCAACATAAATTTGAATAATAAAAAAATTATTTTTAAAATATTAAATAAATAATATGATAGCGATCTTGTATTTTAAAAAATTATTTTGAATAAGAAAAGAGCTAAGTCTCTCGTACCAAGCCCTAGGAGATTTCTTCAACCCATAGAGAGCCTTAGATAATTTGTAAATATGGTTTTGAGAAATATCATTTTCAAATCCGAGAGGTTGCTTGATATAAACTTATTCAAAATAAAATCATTAAAAAAGATACTTTTGACATATGGGCAAGGAGTGTCTTTATAGTTTCAAGTATTGTCACATGAGTGAAGGTTTATTAATAGTCTATACCTTCTTTTTTGTTGAAATCTTTGACTACTAATCTAGCCTTATTGCAAACCACAATATCTTGTTCATCTTACTTATTCCTAAAGACCTATTTAGTGCAAATCTTCTTATTTTTTGTTATTTATAAAAGAAGAGATTTGTTAAAATGATTTTTTTTTGCAATACTCACGACTTAATCATTTATTTTTTATGTGATTTAAATTTTTGTACCATTGAATCTTTCCATTCTCTTTCTTATTTTGATAATTTCAATGGGGAGAGAAAGAAGTGTGATATTGCTTATCTCAAGAAAAGCAAAAAGTTCTAGCTTACACATCTAAAAAAAGAAGTAAAATCACTAAATTACATATCTCAACAAAATTATTAGCCTGCATGTTTTCAAACTTGGCTAGTTGCACTCTTCTCCCTTTTATTGATGACAAAGGGGGAGAAGTAATGGTGATGTGAAATTAACGCATGCAATACTTCAATATGACTTGAAATAATGATGCATAATATGATGAATGCAATCTTGATATGTTGCATATATTCCCTATGATTCATGACCAAAGTTGTTTCGACTTGAATTATCAATCTTTTTGAATTCAAGTTTGATTTGTTTTGATATGTCATATAGATAGGGGGAGTTTAGTTAAAACTCTATAATCAATTGGTTGTCATCGTCAAAAAGAGAAAGATTGTTGAATCTCAGATTTTGATGATGAAACCAATTGATGAAGTTATGATTTAATCTATGTTCAAGGAAAGTGATGCAAGATTGTCTTCAATCATGAGAAGTCAAAATGATCGAAGCAGAATATTCAGATGTTAGGTCAGAGTCAAAAATTGGGCATCATGCTAGAAGAATCATACATTACATCAAGATCGAATGTTGCGGGAGTCAACATATCGATGGATTGAGCAATACGCCAAAAAAGAGCATGATGCATCGAGAGTTTAGATGAACCAATCACATACCAGACAATACAATATTTATGCTTTGTAATTGTTTGTGTCTTGATCGTCATAATTTAGGTCTTAATTGAGTTAGTTTTTAGTGTAATCATGCTAACTCAATTAAGAGCTCATTGGGTCTTAATTGGGGTTGATTTGGGCTTATTGGGAGGTTCATTCAGTGACCTAATGTCGGGTCAGGCAATGACACTATCAGACCAGGCGATGGTATCGCCCAAAAGACACAGTCTTCGAGATGATCATGCAACGGTGGTACCACCCATTAATGGCGATGGTACCGCTTGTATCCCAAGAATTCAAAATTTTAAAATTTTGGCTCTAAATTTTGAAGTCATTTTGGGCCTATAAATATCCCACTCATTCTTGCTTGAGGAAGCAAGAACTGAGATTAAAAACTTACGATTCTACATGTGCACATGTTGTTATAATCTTTTGAGAGTTTCCTCTTCTTAAAAATATAAAATTCATTCTAAGGGAGGTGTTAGACTTGTAAAAGTTCTCTCCTAAACCTGTGAAAAGAAAAAAGGGTTGTAGAAGGATAGTTGATCTTCGCCGATTGAATGAAGATCATTAGTGAACGTCGATGGTCTCGACGGAGAAGGAATCAGAAGTAGACGTAGGTCACGATGACCAAACCACTATAAACTTGATACACTTTTTTTTTATGCTCTTCATTACTATTGTGAGATATATCATTAAAGAGAACATTAAAGATATTGATCAGACCTACAAAGAAACTATTATGAGTATAGATTATAGAAAATGATACCTATGACTTAAGTGAAACCCAATAGTTCTAATACCCGACATCGTCGTATATTCCCTTCTTCTATTCCCATGTCTTGGATCTCGATCTCCCTATGCTACTTGGAACGGAGGAAGAAGACGGCTCTCAATTTAAAGCGGACTCACACGAAGTCTTTAGCGGGACCTCCGCTGGCTAGTTGAAAAGGCACGAAGGAAGGGAGTCAAAGTCCAGCGGTGATCTAAACAGAGTCAACGCTTCTTCGGGTCGTTCCTTCTTTTCACCGAGTCCATATCACGGACATCGATTTGACCACCGTGGCTGAACCACTCAAGCTTCGCTCCTTCTTTGACATGATCTGAGGCGGACACTCGCTGCCACCGCTTTTCATCGTCCCCAATAAAAGCCAGCCCTCGGCTGCCGGTTACCAAGCACAAGAGCCCGCCCGACGTCAATGTTTCATTCCTCCTCCTCCTCTTCTTCTTTCCGTGATGCTACACTTTTCCCTCCGGCCGGCCGCACCACCGCCACGCATGTTGTTGATGGCGCCCCACCCCGTGGCTTCATGGATGTCAATGCCTCTGGCTTCCTTCCCTCCTCTGCTTCTTCTTCGTCCTCCCTCCTTCCTCCGTCTCTCCCCAGAAGCAGCAGCAGCCACTTGCTCCCCGTCTACCACCCTACCACCCATCCCCTCAAGCCGATGCCCTTTTCTTTCCCTCCCCAGCACCAACCCCGTCTCCAGAATCCTCCGCCAGCACTCGCCTCGCCGTCGACCTCGCCCTCCTCCTCCTCCTGCGACTTCCCTCACTTCAAGGCCGGTCCCGTTAGGCGCGTCTTCAGCACCGGCGACCTCCAGGTGCGCGAAGCCTCCGTCTTTCTCATACGTCATTCCAAAAAAATCGCATTTTGGATGTGCGTCTCTCGATCATTATTCCACCTTCGCGTCTCTTGGTGAATCTTTCCAAAACAGAGGTTGACTGGCATGGCTGTGACTGGGGAGAATCATAATCCGGATGGAGGCGAGATTGCTGCGAAAGCGGCGCCGTACAAACCAGAGGAGAGGAAGGAGCGGATCGTAAGATATCAGAGCAGACGCAAGCAGAGGAACTTCCACAAGAAGATCACTGTGCATACTGTTCCATTTCATCCTTTCCCTTTCGTCTATTACACCCGACATTTCTTGTTTACAATTCGTGAGAAACACGATAGCTCTAACACATTTTGTTTGGCTTGACAGTACGCGTGCAGGAAGACATTAGCCGACAGCCGGCCACGGGTGAGGGGCAGGTTCGCGAGGAACCGCGAGACAGACGGGAGGGTGGAGGTGGAAACGGATGCGGCCGAGAACAGCTGCGAACAGGCGGACGGCGGCAGAGAAGTGGGCGACGGGACTCATCGGTCGAGGGCGGCGCCGACAGCGGACGATGAGTACGACGACGAGGACATCTGGGCCGCTATCTCTGACGTCCTTTCCATGAATCTTCTCTCCTAAAATAATGCAAAGAATAAGATAATAGAGAGAGAGAAGTTGCTGTAGCAGCTATACGTAGTTGCAGTAGCAGCTGCATGCTTACTTTTCCTTTTCTCAGCTACTTGTAATTTAGTGGACGTTAATTTCAAATCACAAGAAAAGACAAAATGGTGGTGGAAAAAGATGCTCCATGTACTACTTACTACTAACAAAAAGGAAAAAAAAAAAAAAAAAAGACAAAAAAAAATAGAGCCTCACCTTTTCAAAAGTAGATTGTTATCGGGCTCGTGTTACAACATTATGGAAAGGAACTTGCTTTGATGCAACGCACGGCAAAGTCCGGCGAGTGCCCCGTGAGATCTGTCGCTGTCCGTCGACAAAGTTGCTGTGACGGCTTTTTAGGTTTGTAGAAGTCGGATTAATTTGTTTCGAGGGAAGAGGAGCTAAGTGCATCCTAATACATACATACATTAGAGTTGGAGTATTCCGATATGTACATTTGAGACTTTTTTTAGGGGGTCGACATCCATTATGTGGCATAGGTGTTACATCACGTACGAAACTTAATAGTATACTGCTTCTACGAATGGCTCGTAATGCTGCATCTCTTTCGAGATCAGGACCTTTTATCATAACTTCTGCTCGTTGCGAACACAGCATACAACTCTCCGTTGTACTGCGCTCTTCAAGTGTGCTTGCTCCCCCTTCTCCCTTACCATGACAAGTCCTTGTGAAATAACTCCGATGAGAAGAAAAAAGAAGGCGTTAAGAGACCCTCCTTCCATGTGATGTACAAATTTTCATCGAAAATAGAGATAGTTGTTTATTTCTACAAATAAAAAATTTCATTCTGACACATATATATAAGATCCGATGGATTTTTTTATATTTTATTATCTCTTCCCGATCGATGCGGATGAACTTACACACACGGATGAAATCAAGCCGTACTGACTCTTCAGCCATGGTATAAAGTTCCACAACAAGACTAGTGTTGCATTCCTTGCTTGATTTCTCTATTTATAATCGAATTTATGAATTGTCTATGAATTTTATGAGAGTCGTCTATAGATTTTATAAAGATTGATAAAGCATGTCTTCATAAATGGCACGAGTCAAGCGTCTATAAATTATTAGGTCATTTTGTATGACGTCCTTCATTAGACTTTTTTTTTTCAAATCTATAGTTTCATGATTATAAAACTATTCATCTCCTACTAAATCATTGACATGGCTAGGGTTATTTTTTTTTTTTTCCTTTGGAGGTTAAGGTTATTAGCATTTTTTATCTAGTGACTATGGAATGCAAACTTACAATGACTTATTGAGAAAGTCTTATTATATATTTAAGTTCTTTCTCCTTTGAATGAAGATAATTTATGAAGGTTTATATTGAGATTGATTTATCAAAACCCCTAAATAAGGTGTTTGGTTGGACCGTGAACATTGCTCTCATTTTCTTCCTCTTTATTCTTCTCTTGTTCCTCTGCTCTCAACTACGACTGTTGTGATTTCTCCCCATTACGTCCACAGTAATAGTAAGTCCTCTTTCAATTCTGCTATAGCCACCATAAGACTAGAATAAAAGAGAAAGGGTTTTATGGTTGATATAGGTTGTGGGTTATTAAGACCCACCATAGGCTGAATTAATGGGCCACATGCCCAACAACCTCCCCCTTTAGCCCATAAGAGAGGATATCCCATGACTCTATTTAATTTTGAATTATGATAATAAAGTCAGGTGTTGAATTTATGGATTAATATGATTTTAGGATAAGTGATGCAAGAAAAACTTTAATCATGGACTTGAACTATTAGAGGATAAATTGTTGAAGCAGAAAAATCAGACGTTAGGTTGGGGAAAGCATCATGTCAGAGATTAAACGTCGGACAAGAGGATTAGTCGATATGCTAAAGGATGGACTTCGTGTCATGAGTTTGGACATCAGACCAGAAGGATTGAGTATTGTGCTATCGGATGTTGTGGGAAGTCAACATGTCGATAGATCGGGTCATACGCTGAAAGAAAGGATAATGCGTCGAAGATTCGGACGAAGTGTTAGATAAACAGATGACATGCAAGAATGTTGATAACATGCTGAAGGGATAAAAAAAACTTTGTATACGAACAAATATGAATATGCCACAAAATACAGTAAAAAAATTAAACAAAAATTACAGTCACATAGAACACTAATATTTACATAGAAAATTGCTCCAACCCGAAGGGAAAAAATCATAAGGTAAGTCAGAAAATCAAATTCACTATAAAAATAATAAACATATAAATCTCGGAGTCTCTTACCCAAAAAAATACTTGCTCAACAATCATAAGAGAAATAGTGGTTCCCTTAAAAACATTCATTAACCTCACCCGTCAGGTGCAGGCATCGATAGGAATGATGCAGACCATTGCACCCCATTTACCTCAGTTCGTCTAAGAAGCGACTCCTCCTTTGCCACCCTCACCCATATCTCAACCAATCTATGCTCTTCTGACACTTTTCCTACAAGCTCACCGCTTATGGTTCCCAACATTGAGCCTCTAACGGAGGGGCAACCAAAAGACTTCAGACCAATGTAAGGATATGACACTAGACGAACCATCCCTGCCTTTCCCAAAGTAAATACACTCCAATCTAACTTAGCAAAGGACTCATTACGAGCCCAACTATGGAAGATAAACTAATAATTGGACGAGGTCCAGAAGGAGGTGCATAAACCAAGGAGGACCAGGGTGACCATACAACCAGAGGATCCCCATATATCCAAGAAATTCAAGACAAACCTATACTGCTCAATTTTTTCCTCCCAACACTAGAAGCCTATGATGGCGATGTTAATCCAATAGAGCATGTCATTGACTTTCATGCCCAGATGACCTTATATGGCACTTTCAATGTTCTGATGTTTCGAGTGTTCCCTACCATCCTCCGAGGATCAACTCGGGTGTGGTATAATCGATTACAATCATTTTTTTTTTAATTACAACTTTTGATCAACTCATCAAGGAATTCAACTGCACTTCTTAAACAATGTATACCC
Organism: Ensete ventricosum; assembly: GCA_029747655.1. Classification (NCBI taxonomy): domain Eukaryota; kingdom Viridiplantae; phylum Streptophyta; class Magnoliopsida; order Zingiberales; family Musaceae; genus Ensete; species Ensete ventricosum. The sequence continues at coordinate 55,955,063 of JAQQAF010000004.1, forward strand.
AAGCCATCGGCAACAACTCTCCTTAGTCTTTAGCAAAAGGAGGGATGAATCTCTTTCTCTCTTCGTCACCCATTTCGCTACAAAAATCCAAGGAGTGATCGATGCTCACCCCTCTCTGATTATACATGTGTTCATAACAAGACTACAACTCACAAGATTCTTCTGGTCACTAGTAGAAAGATTCCCGATCATAGTCTCTAAAATGTTCTAGAAGGCTTACTAATTTACTGTCATTGAAACATTAGTGGTAGCGACATACGAGGAAACAAATAAATGACCTCAAAGACCATCCCCAAAACCATCTAAGAAGAGGTTCAACAGGCTGGAACCTCTGATCCCGAGGCCACTATCGCCACCTCTCCATGCCTCCAGGACAGAGATATTCCTCCAAATCAAGGAGAAGGGGCTCTTAAGGGAGCTAGAACATTGAGGATCTCATCATAATTCAAAGATAAAATCAGGTATTATAGGTATCACTAGGACCATGATAGAACCTCTAGGGTATCTATCGGGGATAACTGAGCTGTAGAGGATTGACCCTCCTTGAACTCTATGGGGGTTCAACACTCTGATATTCAGCCACCAGGCTGAAAAAATTTGCTGAACTTTTATTGTTTAACGAAGGAGAAGGAGTTACATGCTTATATAGGGGTTTCAAATCCTAAACCTAGTAGGACTCCTACTTTAAGTGAAACTCTCTTAGATAAATCCTAACCATAGTAGGACTTGGATCTATCAGATCCTAGCCAACTTTCTCAATCAAAGGTGGTCAACTAATCAGGGTTTATTATATGCCAATTAGAATTTATTGTAATCATGACTCAATCGACTAGGACCCAACCCTGCTAAGGTCATATCATACCATGGCCATGACATCGAAGGATGTCAAGATCTACAATACCAAATCGAGGATCTTATCCACAAATGATACATCAAGCGATACCTCTAGAGAACCCGAGAACCCTCTCCTCATCCTCATGGCCCAATTGAAAAATATATTGACATGATCATTGGTGGACCAACGTCTAATGGGGAAAGCACGTTTGGAAGAAAAGCTTATGCATGGGCCATAGCAGAAAAATATCTTAGGATGAAAGATGGTTCATAAATCAATTTCAAAGCAGAAGAGGCCAAATATCCTGATCATGATGATGCCTTAGTGATATCGATCAGGATCGTCAATGCTCGAGTAAGGAGAATCATGGTGGACACAAGGAGTTCCACTAATACCTTGTACTTCGACACACTCTAGAAACTTGGGTTGATAGAGAAAGACCTCACCTCGATGGCCTCGGCTCTTACTTGGTTCACAGGAGACTCAATCTCTCCCCTTGGGACCACAACTTTACCTATCACCCTTAGCAAAGAGCCAAGATCTAAGACTATGATGATCATATTTATAGTGGTTAGCCTTCCTCTTGCATATAATGTGATTCTTGATCGCCCGACTCTTAATAGGATGAGAGCAGTCATATCCACTTACCATCAAGCGATGAAGTGTCTAACTCATTCCATGACCGATAACTTCCCTGCTAAAGAAATTGAAGCCTGAGCTTCTCATAATGGATCCTCTAGCGTGGGCATTATTGTGTATAGATAATTGAGCTTCTCTACCTTCTTTTTCTTTCTGGTCTCACTAGTATAGAGAATCGACTCTCTTTCTTGATGGTGCTTTCAACCTTCCTCGACATACTGAGGAGCTCAAAGAAAGTCACCTCAAGCTTATTCATGTTAAAATTCATGATGAACTATAAAAAGAAGTTTGGGAGGGGCTGAAGTATGAGATCCACACATAAGTTATCCTCCAAAACTATTTCTAGACATATGAGTTTCTCAATCCACTCAATCATCTTAAGGATATGATTCTAAATTAATTTCTCCTCAATCATCCTAGCGCGGAAGAAACTCTTAGATATCTTATATCATTGAGTTCTTCCCTGTTCCTTAAACTGTTAGCGAAGATGAAGAAGGATATAATTGACATTCATGCTTTTATGTTGTCTTTGTAGCTTGGGAGTCATACAGGCCAACATGTAACACTTAGCAATAGTAGAATCGTCTATGTATTTCACGTAGCGAGTAATCTCATTATCACTTGCCCCTTCCTCTGGTATGGGCATTATTGTGTCAAGAACATATATGATTTTTTCACTGTGAGAATAATTCTCAAGTTACAGAGTCAATCCGTGTAATTTGGACCAGTAAAGTGGGTGATATTAAATATGTCATGTAAGGGATTTGAGAGCGACATTTTTTGAAAATAAACATGTAGTAGAAAATAAATAACATCCAGACTTTGGATTTTATAAATAATAATAATAATAAGACATTGTCTTCTATCTTAATTCACTTCAAATAAAAAATCTTCGACAGATTTCTAGTGGGGATAGAGATCCAATCGACGTCTTAGCATGACCTCAAGGGACTCAACTAATCATACTAAGCTCAAAGGGTAGACAAATCTTACAAATCATAACTTCTTATGATTCTCGTTATGTTTGGCCTCTGAACTATCATGGCATCGAGGAACTCGATCAACCATGATGTTCGGTTGAGTCAGCACTATCATTACTATATGAGTCTAATTCGATGATATACCCTCGAGGGGCTCGGCCAAGCATACCATGTCCTCAGGTTACCGATGTCATCTTTATATCGTAGACAAGATCCCAAATCCCAATATAGGTGATCCTCGAGGGACTCGACCAACTCAGCCTATGTCGAAAAATGATCTCCACCTATATTGATAGAAGGTCACGTGGGTCAATCTAATTGTCTCATGCTTACTGACTTAATATTATCGTAGGAGAGAGTTTTGATTATGTCTCGTAATATAACGTGTCACTATATATATATATAAATATATAAATATATATATATATATATATATATATATATATATATATATATATATATATATATATATATATATATATATATATATATATATAATTTGGGGGAACCCTACACTATGGTGCCCCATGCCACCAGGAAACCCTAGTCGCTAAGACCTCTCCAAAGGCCAGGAGTCCCCAACTGTAGGACAACCTTGGTAGAATTTTCCTAAATAGACTAACAAACTTTGCTCGTATTGTTACATAGATCTTATATGTTAAACACCAAGTGTTCAATGGGGAAGCAATAACTTTCAAATTATTCCATAATAGTTTCGATAACCAAATGTACCAACACTAAGAAAAATATAGAAACAAAGCGTTGCCAATAATGTTTAGTATTTACAAGTAAGCTTGCTCGTTGTTCTTCTACTAAAAAATAAAAACTTAGGTGGATGAATGTTTGAAAAAAAACTTTTAAAAACTTAAAAAGTTTCTTAGCCTCAATTTTAAAAAATTATGATAGAACACCTTTGGTTATTGAAAATAATATTTTACTCCTATCTTCATTGAATCTATCGTCACCTTCTCCTCTCCTCCTTGTGTCGTCTCTATCATTCCCCTTACGTTCTTGTTGGACCTAAGGGCGTTGCGAGAACAAAAGCATCGCACACATGGAAGGGGACAATTGATAAGGTTGGCTTGCATGTGGCTAGTGGGGTTAGCCTACGCATGGATGGGGGGAGGTAGTGATGCTAATTCACATGCGGAGGCGTAGGCGATCGAGGGAGGGTGATTGGCGAGTAACAAATGGGGTGAAGGTCGACGACGGACCAGGGTGATTATTTAAAAAAAAATATTTTAGAATTTTTAAAAATAGAATATTTTATAAAAAAATAATTTAAATTTAAGAATCTATTTCAGAATTCGTCAAAGTTATTTTTCCCTTGATCCACTCCCTTTTTTTTTTTTTTTTTTTGTCTTATGTGAGGCACTTGTGTGTTCATATCTGTCCCACCCAAGAAAGTGACCGAGCAATAAATAAATAATATACCACTTGCGTTCTTTAATTTATATCTAATAATAATGGAAACAGTGCGATTCTTAGGAGAGGGGTCTGCTGCTGCTGCCTGTGACTGTGGCTTCTTCGCCTACCACAACAAGATCCTTCACCAAACTTTCCCACCTAACTCATCATGGGCGTAACTCCTCCCTAGTTTATTTCCACGGTGGAGCAAGTCTAAATCAAATACCTTGGACCCTTTCACTCTTGAGTTGAGTTCAACAAGACCCGCTGTCCCCAAATGAAAGAGAAGATGTATCTATCTAGAGGAGGAGGAAGAAGAAGAAGAAGAAGAAGTGAGGACCTCCTGACTTATATGCTCCTTGGATTGAGAGCATGGTTAAATTAAAGAGAACATAACTTTTGTTTCCTACGCTGGCTGATACCAAAAAAAAGTTCCTTTACATAAGTTGCACTACTGTATGTATAACTTTTGCCAAATCATTGATCGATCTTCCATGTGATGCATTTGTAAGCAAAAGAAAAGATAAAAAGTTGTCGCTTGCTCTCCTTTCGAAGCGGAGAGAGAAAGGAAACTGAAGAGTGGAGAGAAGTCAAAAGTCTTTGTGTTCATCTTACTTTTGATGTTGCTTTCTCTCTACTTTCTGCAACTAAATCAGCCAAAGCAAAAAATTCCCTCGGGAGCTCCTTCTCATCTGCAATGTAAAAATTTTTATGTGTGAATATTTAATAATTTGTTAGGATTGATATTTTTTTTAAAATGTCTTAATTAGTTTTAAATTGATAGATTAATTAGAAAGAGAAAGTATGACTTGTTCTGATAAATAAATACCATGAGCCTTAATGTCTTGGATATATATAAAAAAAAAATTGAGTGCTCTTGGGTATCAAAATTTTTTTGTAACATTTTGTAAGTATATGAGTGCAAATTAGGTGCCCTTGGGGTTAGGCAATGTCAAAAATGTTATAGTACTTTGTAATGATTAGTTCAAGTCGTTCTATATATCAAGTGATAATAATTTAATATATATATACACACACATACGTAACAGGTCTTGTAGTCGTTAATGATACGAGACTATCCTTTCTAATAGGCAAAAGTAGTATTGGATCACATTAATAGATTTTTTGATATATTATTTTATCATCGATCTTTAAGATTTTTTTTTTTCAATAAAAAATAGAATAAGAGCCTAATCTTGGTGTTAATAATCCATGGTGACAGGTGAATTCTATGATCTAAGACTCCTCTAACGTTAAGAATGGATGAATATTTGAATGATTTATAAGGATTTCATGGGTATGTTATTACTAAATTGAGTTTAATAATTTTAAGTTACATGGTTTTATGGTTATCCTATCAAATGATATTACAAAAAATATAATAAGCAACCTAGCATTTGGCATGATCATAGGCTCAAGTGCCGATAGGAGATAACATTAGTACTATATTGATATGAATCTTTAGGAAAAACTATAATACGCTAATTTAATTTCGTATGTATCAAATTAGTGAGTAAAAGCAACCCAAAGTTTTGATGATACATACACCTTTCAAACCTAACAGTCCTCATTCCCTCAAGTCTCGTACAGATCTGTTCTCTTCATTCTGCTGGTCTCTATGGTTGTGAGTCTTCCACCCCATTACAACTACTTACTCCACACTTCGTAATCCAGTCTCTCTCTACCCTTTTCCTTCCTTTGTATCCCTATCTCTCTCTTGAAAGAAGTTAACTAAGAGCTAAACACTTTTGTCTCTCTTTCTTTCTTTGCATAATTCGCCTTACCAACTTTTTCATATTCCTGTTCTCACTTTCTGCAACTTCTCAATTCTTGTTGTCATCTTAAATATTTGACAAGCTTTTCTAGGAAAAAGGTGTGAGAAGGTCGCGTCGGTAGGTACTGCATTTGCTGACTGCTCCTGTTCTATATGTTTGTATCGTTTCCTGCTTTCTCTTATTGGAGTCCTTTTCCTCGGTTAGGGGACACCACCGTTTGTAAGAGCTTCTACAGTGACGAACGTGAAAAACTTGAATATATTGGTAACTTTTAACATTTTTGGTGCTTTCTATATGAAACAATCTGATTAATAATTGGGCTATCGAAGTGGAAAAAGCATCATTAGTGTTCGCAGTTGTTTCCTAGAGTCATATTGTTTGAACAGTACATGATTCATTATTTGCAACATGTTCCACATGTTAAGACGAATGACAATGTCAGATGAACTTATATAATATAATATAAAAAAAACATAGTATTTATTTAGTTTTACTGATGAAAAAAATTGAACTTAACCTACGGAGTTAGTCCCTAATATCAGCACCGGATGGAGATGTAGGCAGAGGAAAACTTGAAGAGAGCAAAGAAAGGCTACCTGACAAGAAGAAAGAAAAGGTCAATGCTATTTGGTTACAAAATTAAGCTCGTGAAACAAAAGGGAGAGTAACTTTCCCAAGTTACTGCCGGTCAGGACGAGTCCAGCGGACGAGGAAAAAAACAAGCTTTGCTGTTCGGTGCAACGTTCATCTCAAAAGAATAAATAAGTGTGTTCTCTGGTGATGGTCCCCCTACTTTTTTTGCAAGATTTTTTTTTTTTTTTCATTTTTCATGCTTATTGTCCAACAATATAATTATATCTCGGTAATTTTTATTTTGCTATATGAGAAGAGACACACAGGGTTTGGTGGTTGCTAACTATCATCCTAATTTTTCGTTTCTTCTGATGTTTCAGAATACCATCGAGAAGTTGTGGAGTAGCTCAAGTCTCTTCTTGATCGGGTTCTACTGGATCTAAATAAATGGTGTTTGGTGATATCAATTAGTTTCAGGTGGAAAAAAAAGAAGAAAAAAAAATGCAAGATGCAAAGAAGAAGATTGAGATCGCTAAACCTATGGCGGCAAGGCCTTTTTCCAGTTTCAGATCCGTCCCCGACCTCCTCGCGAGAGGCGCAAGTCCTCCTCCTGCATCTTCTTTCCCTGAGGAAACAGTTGCCATCAAACCAAAGACCACGAGACTTCAATCCTCATCTCACGAATCTGCAGCGAGAGTTGTTTCTCCAGCCGTGAGTTCAATTATAATGATTGCTATCTATAGTAGATCTTGTTTTTTTTCGCTGTGTGATCCAACAGCAGGAAATATTTGTTGATACTTCACGCTTGACTCGTAATGACAACACTTGCAGGATGATGAATCAGAATCAAACGTCGTATACAAACCTACTGCGAAATTTATTTCGAGGGCCACTGCTTCTCGCTTGGCGAATCTGGTCAGTATTATGTCTTCTTCCACTATTATTTTTTTAATTCCGTCTGCCTGTGTAGCAGCCAGTATCATCTTCTCGTGCATTTTTAGAGACACAAGAACACAAATAACACAAATGAATGCGTTCCTTTGATCAGGGAAACTTCGATGCCGTTCATCAACAGCCTGCCACGAACAATCTACTCCCAGTTCATCAAGTTGTGGAGCAAGTAAAACCAAATCACAGTTACCATCCTACCTACAGCCGTCGACAGGTTTCACCTTCGCAGTCTGATACGAAGCAGACTTACGAAGCTGATACGAGGGCTCAGCAATCGGTAGGTAGCGGAGATCGGCGGTGTTACGATGGTTACAACTGGAGAAAGTATGGGCAGAAGCAAGTCAAAGGTGGCGAGTACCCGAGAAGCTACTACAAATGCACACACCCTGCGTGTCCTGTAAAGAAGAAAGTGGAGAGATCATTGGATGGACAAATAGCCGAAATAGTCTACAAGGGCGAGCACGATCATCCGAAGCCTCATCAACCTCCCAAGCGACCGTCATCAGGTCCACAAGAGCAGGCCTTCGTCGGCGAAGAGTACCGGAGTGAGACTCTCAACTCATTGTGGAGTAATTGTGGGATACAAATGAGTGTGTCGGCTGGAAGCATGGATAACCACAACGAAGCCGGTGTGTGTGGGATTCCCACCCATCCCCATGCCGCTAGCTCGCGAGTTGGGAGAGCAGTTGGTGTGGATCATGAGAAGCTTGATTGCAAGAGAAGGTACGTTCAAACCACATCCATGGATTATCCTGGCGATATATAACTGGAAAGTTTGGATCAAATTTGTGAACGTTAAGCAGTCAAATAAAACCTTTGCATTGCACAAGGAAAATGGAAGAACATCCAGAAAGCTTATATGATAGTAGCTTTCTTCATATATATATATATAAATAGTTTCTTGTGAACAATAACATCTTAGGTGTTCTGAAGCTATGATCTTGCCACCTTTTATTTTATTTTATTTTTTCCACTTGATAAATTATAAACTACCTGTCTTAGGAAGAATGATGATGATGATGATGATGAAGTCAGTGGAGTGAAGGGTGCTGCAGAACGTCACTCAGTGATGCATACCTCCTCCACGGAGTCTGAGATCTCTGGAGATGGGTATCGCTGGAGAAAGTACGGACAGAAAGTGGTGAAAGGAAACACTTATCCGAGGTAAATATTTATTATTGAGTTATTTTTCTTCGTTATCACATCTGGTGTTGGATTTGGCTGGAACTTGTAATTGCATCTCCACAGTACAACATTATTACGTAATAAAAAAAGTAGTTGTTGCAGAAGTTACTACCGGTGCACCGGCCCCAAATGCAATGTGCGTAAGTACGTCGAGAGGGCTTCGGATGATGACGATGATTCAGGTTACTTTGTCACTACGTACGAGGGGAAGCACACTCATGAGATGCCATGCCGGCTATAACAGTGAACTTTGATGCAGCAGCAGCTCCTTATCACCCATCTATAACATGAATCCATGCATACTGTTGTCACCCAGCAAAGCATGAAAAGACGATGATGAACAAGTCACACAGCAAAACTTCTAACATCTACATTCTGTCTCTTTATGTCAGCTACAATTTTTACTTCCATTAAGCCTCTTGCTAGTTCTTCACTAAGGACACAGATGATAGATTACTTCATAGTACTTACCAACGTACTTTTTGGTGCATCAAAGGTTGTATTGATATGAATTATACTTTTTATTTTGTATTATTTTGACGTTATCAACGTGATGATGAGTCTCATTTAGCTGATATCAAGTTCTAAAGGGTAAAAAAAATAAATAAAAATTGATAACTTTTTAAAAATCTATTAACTAGATTTTAAGATGTGTAATTAATTATGTTCCAAATTATTCAAGCAAAACATTATTATTATAAAGATATATATATTTACTTTCAAATAAAATAGGCTAATACAAATTAGAGTTGTCTATATATAACAAAAAAAAAGTACAAGCAACTGAATATTGTATTATTTTGACGTTATGTGAGTCTCATTTAGCAGATATCAAGTTCTAAAGGGTAAAAATAAAAAATTGATAAATTAAAAAAAAAATCTATTATGGCAAAATCTATAAGGTATGTTTCACTATATTTTCAGATGTGCATTTATGTTCCAAATTATTCAAGCAAAACATTATTATAAAGATATATAAATTTACTTTCAAATAAAATAGGTTAATACAAATTAGAGTTGTCTATATATATAAAAAAAAAGTACAAGCAACTGTTTAGCATAGTTTAAGAGATCGATTCTAATAAATAATTGGACAGACATTTGTGCTTTTTAGTATTTCAAATAGAATACCAAAAGAAAGAAATAAATGCTTAGTTTCCAACAAAAGAAATAAGTGCTTTTAAGTCATTTTATCTCTATTCAGCAAAATTCAACAAATCAATTTAGACAAATGTTCAGATAGGCATTGAAATTCTATATCATTCAAATAAGATATGTAATAAAGAAGAGAATAAAACAATAATTAACAAAAATATCTTGAAGGACCTAATTCCTTCTCTTTTTGACTGACCAACGTCTGTCTATAAACATCAAGGCATGGGTTAACCATTGAGAATTCATGATGGTAGAAATAGGGTAATTGAAGCCATTGCTTTTAGTTTCATTTGACACTAGGGAAGATCAGAAAATTAAGACCTCCCATAACTTCTCACATAGGTAGATTTGGTTAGCTCACCATAATTTAACACTGACCATTAACTAGTGACACAATCTTTGATCTTGAGGTGCACCATAATTTAACACTGACCATTAACTAGTGGCACAATCTTTGATCTTGAGGTGGTACAAGTCTCCATGCCAGATGCATGACATCATCATTTATGTAAGGGTGCAGATCCCACATAAGACAGTAGCTTTCTAGTTCTGGTGAGGATGTTTTAAGGTTGAGAGCCCCAACAATGTTTTTCTGCAACAACTCTAGCTGTCAGATAAGAATGTCTTAAGTAAAACAAATATTGCATCCATGTGGATCCATTTACCTGCATATCACAGTCAAGCTTCAGCATGTCACTGATGACCCTCATTATAATGACCTGCGATATTGATGTATCTTGAAGATGTATATGTTTTGTTTCCTCCTAGTAAAGTGACAAAGCACAAAACATAATTTTAGTGGCCAAGTATATGGAAGCAAATGCACAAAGCAAAAAATGTTAATTTCATGGGAACATAATAGTAACCATTCATTTGAACACAATCTTGATTCCCTTTCTTTCACATCTCTCCTTGGGTTACATGTGATGTACTGCATCACAGGTAATAAGCACTTTATTTTCCCATCATTTTATGATTATACAATTTAAAGAACTCAACAATGAAAATGATTTTGTTCTACTCCTTGAAAATATCTTCTCTAAGATGTTTGGTATTGACCTTTCCAATTTATTCCATTAATTGTAGCCATATCCTAGTGACATCCAACTTATGTTTAAACAAATGCTTATATATCTATGTGCAATATGTACATATAAAAATAAGAATACATGAGAAGTTGAGCAACCATTCAGGAAGGGACTCAATCCTCCCAATAAACAATCACCCATAGAATTTCAGAAACCACAGTGATAACCTACCATATCTAAGATTGTCAACTATCCACAAAATTAAATGTTGTTGACATGACCTGTGATTTAGAATGTGTTCTCAAAATGAGCAATCCCAATGGCACATGGAACACTTTCCCCCTACAGGCCATAGCCTATATGTGAGGCAAAAAAATAATTAATTAATTAATTGATCCCGACTTTCACATCACAACCACATGTCTGATAGATATTTCTCAACTTTAACAGAAGCATTATGTGTTAGCCATTGGTCTTATTTCTGAGCTTAGCATGTTGTGATGTACAGTTGAAGTCATTCAGAAACCTAAATACTGACCAGAAATAGGTATTTCAACAATTCAATTGCCCCTGAAATAGCATATCAAAACTATCATCCTACTTTAGTTTAAAAAACCCAGTTACACAATGTTGGTTTCCATCAGTGCCTTTCTTGTATGTAATTTCCAAGAAATTAGCTTATGTTTTTCACTATTAGTGAGTAAAACCCGTAGTAACAAGAGGATAGATTTCTTTCTGAGAGATGTTCACATTAAGAACAAAAATTTTACTTGATGTTCCTCTACATTCCTTTATATCTTGGGTGATATTCCATCCACAAATGGAATAGTAAAGAAGAAATGTTTTTTGCTATAATTATTATACACAGGAATCAAAGCCAATAGTCTCAATATCCTGAGGATCAATGGGAAAGAATTCAAGCATGATTATCATCTCATGGACAGCAGGAACAATCTGACAGTAGAAGCCATGGTACTGACTAGAGAAAACGAAACAGGTCTAGAATAATAATAATTGCATCAATTATGCCCATAAACATTGCAAACCAGTATTATGGTCTTACAACATTTTCAGCATTTTATCCAAATTACATCAAGCTGGAATATGTTATAAAATATATAATAACCACATGCACTCATCAAGATAAAAACTACAGAGTTCCCATCCAAGAAAACTACCCTAAAACCATCAATCAGCTAAATGTTCTGAAGTGCCTCATCTAATATAAAATCCAAAATTTACAAGCCATATATGATTGAGGCACACTTTATCTTCTTTATATTAATTTGTCTCTATGACACTCTGAGTACAAATACTAAAGATTGAAGCTTATACATATGTACCAACAAAAGTTAAAACAAATCATAAATGTACAAAATTTTGTTACCTAATAACCTTATAATCAAATAATCCAATTTTGCCCGATTCGGTTCATATACCAACCGGTCTACAAGTGCGAGCCCAAAGCAAGATGCAGACCGCCACCATTTCAAGTAGTTCCATCCAGTCTTTCTTCTTTTTTTGTCCCTAACGTTCGGTCTGAGTTTCTTTATCTTAACATGATTGAATCAAACCGGACTGGCCCCTTTTAGGGCTCGCGAGGAGTCATGAGCCCTAGATGTCATGCAGTGTCCTCCCTCTCTCCCTCTCTGCACTATCACATGATCCGCTGTCCACGGTTTGCCTCCCATTGTCCATGGCTGCTGCCTCATCTAGGTATTTCCATTTCTCCTCCTCTGCCATCTTCTCCCTTCTTCTTCTTCCTCTTCCTTCTCCCTTCTTCCTTCTTCTCCATTCCTCTTCCTTCCTCCTCCTTTCCTCCCTGTTTTATCCTTCCCTCCTCTGGCAGAAACAGTACCATGGTACATGCCAGCATACCATGTGTTGGTATGTTGACATTAACAGGACCCATACCAGTTTGGCCGTTGATCAATAAGTGACGTCGGTACAAAATTGCAAACTTTTCTTCTAATCATTATTAGTCCAAAAGAAGAGTAGACAATAGTAATCATCTTCATAATCTTCATCCAAGGTAACATTCTAAAAATTAATTAAGAGAAAACTGCTTAGCAAGATATCAAGTAACCAGTCTACCTCGAAAGAACGAACCAGGCATAGCATTTCTTCACTAGGAGTGTCATCCAACAGAGCTGTAATACTTTGATTTGCAGCTTGTGAGACACCAATGGCGTCTTCCATTAGGCAAACAAGTTCATCAAGCAAAGTTTCTACTGCAACAGCGAGTGCTTAAGAAAAAATGAGTCTAAAAATATCCATCATTGATAACTCAAAAATATGCTTAAAAATAGATGAAAAAAAATAGATAAAGTTGAGATCCTAGTTCAATAGGAAATCTAGAAAATTTTAGTAAGAAAATAAGATTTTGGTTAAAAATGTTATGTTATAGGGATCATATTTGTGGTACATACACCAGATTCTATATGACAACAGGACAAGGAATCACCTTTCTTCAAATGGTCTTGAAGCCCCAGAACGCAAATATGCACTGTCATGAAAATTTTCATGAAAAAATAAGAACAATTGATATAGAACTTCGTAATATCTAGATAAAACGATAACGGCATCAGTTTTCAAGCTAAATGCAAAATTATTTTTACAGAAACTCCACCATGTCTTCCACAGCCTTATTATAAATCAATCCCTGATAAGAGGCCCTTCATTCTCAAAGGTCCCCATAACAATGGAGAACAAGACCTTTGCGCTCACGCTAGGATGTTAATCATCCAATGGAGTTATTAGTCATACATGCAGCACTCCTTGTGCAACACATTTGTCAATACATAACCTTGTGGACCCATTCAAAGTTGCAGTGAGTCTTTGTAGTTTAAGTGGCTTAGATACAGCACAAAAATTGATCAGTCCTGGGATTTACCCCTCTAGGACAACTAAGAGATTCTTATATTACACCAGAACACATAAGTTCTTAACACAAGCAGATTCAATAGAACAAGTTATGGTCTTGACAACATCATAATGACACAATATTAAAAATCTCAAAGCCCTGATTCCATGCCACCTAAAATCACTCAAAAACGTAAATAATTTACAAAGAAGAATGTCTACATCAATGGAGTACTTTATAGAAAGGGAAAATTATCTACTAACGTAATTTAGAAGTACATTTTTCCAAAGAAAGAATGTTGATTGATGAATCTTGATACAATGGATGTAACATTTTATTATGATTTTTTTTGTTGTTGTAATTTGTATATTCCTTTTTCTTCTTGTACCTAGAGGGTGTACAGAAGGGAAATTGGTCAAAATATAAATCACTATAAATAAATAATTGAAAACATTTTTTACCCACAATGTATGTCAATGTCCCTTTAGTGAGTTCAGAGAACTTGGAGTGGGTCCAAGATATTTAATTCTTAGCTTCTTTATTCTAACTATTCAATCTTTTCTTCCCACAATTATATAAGCCTTAAAACCCCTAAGAGCCATATGATAGACTTGTCCATACCTTCCGTTTGCCTATACAAACCACCAAATCCCAAACTGCGAAGTTTATGGTGACATCAGAGTAGCACATCATTAGAGACCAGCGGAGCAACCTCAACAACCTTCTGGAACTAGTTGGGAAGGATCATGTCAAGTCTGTGTCTTCTCTAAAGCTTGCTTGGTATTTGTTGAATTTGATCAATTCTTTTTTTGCTAAATTATTTTCCTATGAATCAAACCAATCAACATCAAATTCTCTCGTGTTTCTTTTTTATTCCTTTCGTGAGCTTTACTCTAGATTTTAGAATCCCCTCGAACCTTAGAATCTTTATAGGTTATCCTATGTCATTTTAGTATTAAGTTCTTTCATCATTTCCAGTTTAGCCAAGATCTTTTATCATTAAGGTTGATCTAAAGCTGCATTACAATTATGAGTCTCAAAATAAGCATTCATCATCAGTTGTTTGATCTCAAGGATCAAGGTTTATGTTGTGGGTTTCAATCCAAAAAGAAAAAAGGTGAGTTTCTATGTAACAGCACATGAAAGGTGAGTTTCTATGTAACAGCACATGATGAGAGTCAATAATTTGAGAATGTAACAAATCTCCGCATAGTTTCCTAAGATTGACTAAGCAAATAAGGAACTTGGTCAAAATAATGTAGATGATAAAGAGTAGTGTACTTAATTGAAGACCATGTCCAAAAAACCAATCCCAACTCAGAATCAAGAAATTCTGATTATCTTGTAAGCAAATTTGGAGTACATATTTACCCAATAGATGATTGGCTATAATTTTTATAAGTTTTTCAAGTGGAGAGAAAAAAGACTAAAACAAATCTAAAATTCATTTCCAATATTTACTTATTTTATTTCATCTAAAGTAAAAACAGTTATATATTCTATAAATATGGCTAGTCTCTTCTCTTTTTCTCATGTTATGCTATGATGTTTGAAGTTATGAAGATTAATAAGAAATCTTCTTCCTTGAAACTAATTTAATCGACCATGTGCAAGACATGCAAAGGTGAGGTCTTATCCTGGAGAGTTAATCTTTAAGTTAGAGGGAGTCAAGTATTTATCATTTTCTATTAATAAATTATTTAATAGATTTTCATCCCTCTTTTCCCAATCACCATTATTATCCTCAAAAAAAAAAAATACTTCTTTGCTCAATGAGCTTCACCTTGCGTCAATCCTACATTAAACTTTGTACAAAGACATCATGTCCTATGTTATTTTAGGTCTCATCTGTGAGTTGCAAGACTTGCTCATCCTGTTTTATAAATTTATTAAATATACTACAGCTAGACTTTGAGGTTCAATGACCCATTTAGCCAATGCTACATTTTCTTTCACTCAATCTCCGAGAGAAACCTGACAACAACCACACTTCTTGTGGGTAGCGAATGGCAAAACATAACACTTCATTGTGCTCGTATAACAATAGTTCTCTTTATAACAAAAAACAATGGCAACAAGCTCTAATCAGCTAAAATTTGTCTGAAAGCATCATCTCGCAGCATACATCACAATTTTAGACAAGCAGTGATTGTGCTCTAGAATATTTAGTTTTCTTGCTCAAGTATACTGTAGGGTAGTTTTGGGACCACAATATGTTTGCTTCTTGGCAAACTAAGTGAGCAAAGTCCAAGTCACAAAACCATCTAATTGCAAGGATAAAGTTGTGGACATTAATTAACCTTTCCCCAAACCCCACATTGATTGGAGCCACTTGGATCGGGTCACCATCTTGTTCAAGTACACTTTTGGAGAAAGAAACATCCCCAGCTTTTGTTTCAATAATTGGAATAAGCAAATAACCACAGTATTGACTATTGACAAAGGGAAAGAATGACAGTAGCATTTTTGACCTGTGGTTACTTATTACTAGAGCCACATATTGTTATCATGTGTTCAAGCTTCTTGCTGAAATTATATGTTGAAATTTACATGAACAAGTTAATGTCCATCTCCTTAAGAGAAATATCTCAATCCTCAATCTCTAAATTGTTATGCATTTGGATATGAATTTGATGGATCTTCTGCCAAAGGATATAGTTTCCAAGGTCTTGATTAAGTTATTTGTACAAATAATCCAAGACGTCTAGTCTTTGCATCATTTGATATAGTTTAGTATTAATAAGAAACACAAAAACATCTATGATTCGCTTTTATGGTTGCATCAAACAAGGAATTGTTTGCTGATTTGCATGGTTAGAATATACCATTCTACAATGACGTAGGCATGTATCATTCATGGCAACCATGCCAAAAGCTTGGCTGATGCATCAACATGGCTGATCAGATATGTTTGATAATTTTTGTGCCAGTGACGCCAAGTGTTGCTGATTATCTTCAGTTATGATGCACCATTAAAGCAACTTCATATGGAAAAATATATTCAGTTCTTCAGTTCTTGAATTATAGTGAAACATATAGTAATTACCTTCAGTAGTTATTGAAACCAAGGTTCATAATTTCGTACTGTACCAACATACCAAGCTCTGCTCGATATGATACGGTACAGGCATACCATTCGGTACGCCTATACATACATAGATACATATATATATACATAGAAATATATATATATATAACATAAAAAAATTAAAAAAATAGGTGACCTCATTTTCTTCTCCCTGCGTGGATGAGGAGAAGCCTCAGCGATGTCACCGAGGCCTCCTCTTCCTTTCCTCGTCACCTCAGACGAGGAGAAGATGGCGGCGAAGAAGATGCTGCCTCACGAGGTTCTCCTCATCCACGACGCTGTCCAAGGCAAGGTATGTAGTTTCGAATCTTACCTCGGACTTCTCCCTCTTCTTCTCCTCTCTTTCTTCTTCCTTGTTTCTTCCCCCGCTGCAGCTAGCCTTGCCGCAGCCAAGTTGATACCGCTCAGTAGCTAGCAGCAGCGGTCGAAATCAACCGTTACCGACCTGTTTCGGGGGCAGTAACAGGGCGGAAACAGCCCCTGGCTAGGTCAAGGGTACCGTTCGGTAGCGGGCGGTCCGCGTATTTGGAACTGCATACCTTGATTGAAACTACTTTAGTCCTGTTGAGTTTATGTGGCAAGTAACAACTTACAATTAGATATATTTTGGACACTTTGTTGGTGATGTCTGTACCCAGCTTCAACATAAACCTTCATTCGGTCGTTCCAGTTGGCACCAATTGTGACAGCAACATTCTCTGATGTCTTCTGAAATTCTGAACTCCTAAACTTTTCTGTACAAAGAAGAAAAACATAAAAAATATGAACTTCATCTGTAAGATAGAATTGTAACTGCAGAATAGGGCAAATTTCTAAGCATATTAATAATGTTTTATCAAGAAAGGCAGGGACTAGCATTTTCCGAAGATAAGACATCAAAAGAGAAATAAAACAAAGATTAAGCAAGTAAAAAGACCAAAAAAAGAGGAACAAGTTAATTAAGCCAGAAAACCACCTAAGGAAAGAGCAACAACAATTTTAACATTTCGCCTGAACCAGTACATGTCATGTGGTACATATAGATCTGGGCCTCAACTGAAATGTGGAGTTGTGGACTGCTCAACTTCAGACAATCCACATTTAGTGTAGAGCTGCACTGGTTGGGGCCTGATAACGGGCTTGAACCGTGTGATAAGCGTAGTTCAGTTTTTGTTTTCAGTAACCCTGATCCCATAACCCACCCTATGCCATCTCCCTTGTGCTCACCACCATGACACCGCCCACAGTCCACAAACTAATGCCGTCAATAAGCCTGGTACTATCCTCTGCCCCTGCAGACTCCTCCTCCCCTTCCTTTCCACCACCTCTTGTCCTGTCTTTCCTCCTCGCTTCTTCCTCCTCATCTTCTCCTCATCCCTCCCCCTTCTCCCACCCTCATCTTTTCTTGGGACCACAGTACATGTTGGCATATCATTTGCCAGCACATGAACACAGACCAGAACCGAGCAAGTCTGTGGCCTGTGCCAGACCTAAAATATAGAACCTTGGCACCATGGGTATATATATCATGACAAAAGGGCGTTTAGAATAAGAAAGGAAGACACAAGCAAATAGTAATTTGTCAGCATACTATATAGATATATAACATGGCTAGTAAACATTGACAATATTCTTTTTCAAGCTTTGAGGTGCTTCTAAAGACCAGTAATCTCAGACTCTAAATTTATAACCCCATCAGGATTTAGAACTCTGAAATTGTACAGGATCAAAACCTCATCCTTCCATCGCTCTGGTAAAGGGTATGCATCTATAAAGATATAAAAGAGTAGACATACCTATCGCTCCATGAAATCCAATAAGAAACCTCTTTCCCACATCAACCAGCTCCTCATATTTTGCAGTTCTGCAAGATTGTCTCCTCTTGATCTCATGATTATTTTATAACAAGAAGCACTCATCAAATAAACATAATAAGTTGACACAACGCACTGATCTGAGATGCTAGTTTTGGAATGAGAACTGAGAAAGACAAGAAATTTGTACCAAGGGAAGCACTTGCAATGAATTATACAGCATAAAGACATCTATGGACAAAATGGAGTTAATCTTCAAGCATAGCTCTTCTAATTGAGTTTAGGGATTTAATTCATATAAGAATATGGTCATCACATGCCTAACTGATGGAGGAAGATCATTTTAGTACTAATTTACAAGAATAAGGGTGACATCCAAGGTTGTTCTAGTTATGCAGCAATTAAGATTATGAGTCGCACCATGGAAATTTGGGACAATGATTGGAAGTTGAATAAGATGTGAAACAAATATTTCCAAAAAACAATTTGATTTTAGGCTTGGAAGATCAATAATTGAAGTTATTTATTTATTAAAACAATTTATGAAAAAGTATTGAAAGATTAGAGTACGGTCTTTATTAATTTAGAGAAGGTTTATGATACAGTTCATAGAGGTTTATAATTGTGGATGATAAAAAAGAAAGGTGTATCTATTAATTATATTGATGTTACATAAGATAGTAATAAAATCACTAGTAGACTTAATGATATAGTGTTAAAAGATATATAGTCAAGTTGACAAATAAGAAATTTCCTTAAGGGCTTAGGTGTCTTAGTTCAATTATTCAACAAGCTGAAGACATTGATTAATACATTATCCATAAGGCAAAAACTAAATGGTTCAACTGGAGATGGGCATCAGGAGTTTTCTGTGTACATAACTTTTAGATTAAAAAATTCTATAAGACTATTGTTAGACCAATGATATTATGGATCTGAAGGTTGGGTAGTTAACAAACCATATATATTGGGGTGGATATGTGGGATTGGTAGGAAAGATAGGAAAAAATTATTATCTTCATAAATTGTTAGGTGAGGCTTCGAAGATAAAATGAGGAAGAATCATTTTACAGGGTTCGGACATGTGCTAAAGAGACCTATACATACTGTAGTGATACTGCAGTTAGCTGTGAAATAATTACTATTAGTGGAACAACGAGACAGAGAGGAAGGGGAAAGCTGCCACATCTCATGGACAGTTGCAATGGAAAATGATAGTATTATTGCAAACTATACTAAGTAAAAACTATTTTTTGTGCTTACTTTGTCATGAAGTCTAAAAAGATTCCGGTCATATTTCCACCCAATTCGCAATGAATTTTCTCCAGCTCACACTTCTTTTTCGAAACCTGCAAAGGAGAGATTTTGAAGGTACAAAATCATTAGGGTTTTGTTCATTCCTTTTTTCTTGTCAGGAACGCGTTGAAGTTGGCAGGTGAACAATAGCTTCAAGAGCCGCGCGACCGGAGGAAAACGAGTAGAGAGAGATCGAGAGGAACCGGATCGTCGTTGGCGCCGCTGACCGCGATGGTGCCAGACGAGGCCATCGGCAGGACGATCGCAAGGGCTCCGGCGTCGGCCGCCGTCTCTGCGAGGTGCGATAGAGAGCAGAAGTAGGCAGCGGTTTGTGAGGCGCCCCTTCTCTCCTCTTTCGCGACGGCAAATCGTACGGTATCGATGAGCAGAGTGCTTATGTCATCGGAGAATCAGAGTCCGTTTACCGCCTTCGCAACGGATACGGGTAATTTATCGAAAAAAATATATATCTAATAATGAACTTTTAATCAGTTTCCATATTACTATTTGCGATACCTTTTATATTATTTATAATTTTATTTTATTTTTTTATATTTTTAAAATATCTTTAGTAAATAAATAAAAAATTTAAGATCCGCTCGTGATCATTTAAGTTGTTATGATTTGATTCTATCTATATTTAAACTAAATTATTAATTTTAATGATATATAATTTATTTTTTAAAAAAAATATCTATTTTAACTTTTATGATCTTGGTCATGGATCAAAACAATGACTATCGATTGTCTAAACGGTATCACTGCTTGGGCCTAGCGATACCATCGCCCAAGCTTGCTCAAGGCCACTGATTTAGTTTTTAATGAGCTCAACTTGGTCTCGATTCAAGCTCAATAAGTTTCTTAATGAGTTGGTATAGTTTCGACTCAATACCAACTCAATTTGACCTCCAAAAATCTTTATCAAGATATAAATAATTCAACCATATTTCTGACACAATCATGAAACTTTCAGCATGTTGTCTATGATTCTATCATATCATCTAATCATCTGACACTTCGTTTAAATTGTTGCATCATCCATTCCTTCGATATATCCCTCGATCTATCGGCATATTAACTTGTTCACAATATCCAATATTTTGGCTCAATACTTATCCTTCCAATATGATACCCGAACTCATAGCACGAAGTCCAATCTTTAGCACGTCGATCAATCATTCAGCACGATATCCAATTTCTGATATGATACTTATTCGACCCAACGTTTAAGTCTCCTACTTCGACAATTTGCCTTTCAATAATTTGAGTCTTTGATCAAAGTTTTTTCTATGTCACTTATTTAAAAGCATATAGTCCATAAACTCATCAATTGATTTTATTATCAAAATTTGAGACTCAACAAGTACCACCGTTGGCATGGGCGATACCACCATCGGAACTGTCAAGAAAGTACAAATAGTGGCTTTCAGCTCAAGCAGTATCACCACCTGGGATTGGCCAACTTTAGATCATCGAATTGGCCTTCCAACAGGCCCAATTTGACCTGGTTTCAGCCCAATGAGCTTCTTGTTAAGTTGGCATGGTTTCGACTCAATGCTACCACAATTTGATATTAAACGATGTCGATCAAGACTTGATCACTCTAATCACATATTTAGCACAATCATAAAGCTTTCAGCATGTTGCTCAGCATTCTGACATTTCGTTCGAACCTCCGGCGTATCATCCTTTCCTTTGACATATTTTTTAATTTATTGGCATCTTGACTTCCCACAACATCCGATCTTATTGTGCAATACTGGATCCTTACGGCATGATGTCTGAATTCATAGCACGAAATCAAATCTTTGGCATGTCGACCAATCCTTCGACCCGACATCCAATCTCCGATATGATATTTTTTTTCGGCCCAACGTCTGATTCTCCTACTTCGATAATTTACCCTTCGATGGTTCAAGTCTGTGATTGAAGTTTTTCTTATGTCACTTATCTCAAAAGTTTATTAGTCCATAAACTGCTCATTTTTGTGCTACACGATACCCTTATACTACTGTAAGTGTTACTTGCATTTTTATCGAGAATATAATTAAATTGCATGGAGTTCCCCATTCATTTTTAGCAATTGATATAAAGTTTTTACTAGTGTCTTTTGAACTGAGTAATACTGAACTTAATATGAGTATTGCTTATTACTCATAAACAAATGGGTAAACCGAAATGGTAAAAATATACCTAGAAAACTATCTCAGATGTGTTTTACTAGTGACAAACCAAAGGAGTGGACTAAATGGGTTCCTTAGGCAAATTAGTGGTATAATACCTTTATCATTCTTCTACTAAAATGACTTCTTTTGAAGCAGTTTATTCGAACCCCTCCCACGATTATAAAATACATGCCGGGGTCTTCTAAAGTAATCAAGTGGATAAGGAATTACTTGATAAGGATAAGATTATTCAGCTTTTAAAGTATCACGTCACAACCTCACAAGCAAGCTGATAAACACTGAAGTGAATGAGAATTTGTAATGGGTGATTAGGTTTTTCTTCGTCTTCATCTCTACAAGCAAACTTCTATAAAGGTCCGATCTTTTATAAAGCTATATTTTTTATTCTTTAGGCCTTATAAAATATTGGAACACATAAGTCCGGTTAATTATCGCTTGGACTTACCTTCAAGCTCTAAGATACATCCAGTTCTTCATGTTTCCTACCTTAAAAAAAAGCTAGGTGAATATGAGGTGGTGCAACATCATTTGCTGGATATTTCTTCCACCGGTGAGGTTCAAATTCTTTCGCAAGCCATACTTAATTAATGGGTTGTGATGTATCGTAGATAGATATCCTGTGACTGAAGTGATAGTAAAATAAGCCAACTTACTAATTGAAGATGTCACTTAGGAGTCCTACAAGGTGCTGAAAGAGAAATTTTCAGAGTTTATTACTGTTAAGTCTTGGGGATAAGACTAATTTGAAGGTAGGAAAAACTTTAGGATCCCTTAAATTTTTTAGTCCTAAACTAATAAAAAATATTTTTTTTTTGAGTTTTTAGTCTTAGTAGGAGTGAGTTGAGTTTTCTAGTCTTAGTAGGAGTTAGGTAGGGTTTTTATTTAGACCAAGGAGTAGAACTCTAGGTATATTGTCTTCGGCTAGGATTTTTATACTTAAGTAATGAAATTTATTTTAGCCTTTGGCTGACAAGAAAGTGGATTCTCTTGAATTGATCAAAGGATCTTATCTATTTTCTCTCTCGAAAAAGCTAGCGATGCCATGATAAGATATTATTTCTTTTAACAATATATATTCTACACATACATATAAGGTGAAATAATATTAAAAAAAATTGTAAAACTTATCTTATGTTTAGAGAGAGAAAACTCACCGTGCTGATTAGCTATTCTTGTTAGAAAAAATAAAATAAAATTAAAAGATCTGAAGGTCTAATTAGGTTGATAATCGAAAAATGATATATAGAACATTTAGAATAATCTAATGTTTTTTGTTGGACAAAAAAAAAAAAAAAAAACTGCTTGTTCAATCACATTATAGAGTTTAATATACAATTATGCTATCACTCAATCTGGAAATCGATCCAACATGAAAAGTTCAAAAGGAAATTAGTAACACGCATCTTAAACCGGCCACATTCCAAACCTCTGCCAAGAATAAACAAACGCATCAATGTTCGTCACAAGGTGGAAGGTGGAATACCAAAGGAGAGAACCTGTGGTTTACATTTTTTTTTCTTCCGATAAATTAATGTTTTCTTTCTTTTTTGGCAGCGCGTGGTTACCAGTTTTAACATGAACGGTGGTGGGCCCACGAGGGTCTGCATCTGTGTCACAAATCGCACGCACATCGATCGGCGTGGCAGAGGCGGGCCCTTCTTACGGTAATTACTACCCCCAAATAAATAATAATAATTAGAGCCACAGGAGCAGCCGGCGGTCTTATCTGGTATCCCCCCCCTTATGCCCGTTTGGGCCGACTCTGCGTTTGTTCAGCGGGTGGATGACAAAAAGGTGCAGCCCTCGACCGACCTAGCCCTGGCGTAGCGTGGACGGTCACTGGTTGCCGCAGGAGGCACGCATCGAAACATCCTACAATTAAACGCATAAAGATCACACGTAGGTTCGGCAGGCAATTGCTTCGTCTTCTCCACGCGTCCTTCACGCCAGGCTTTGACAAAATTGTGCCGCGGATGCTCGATACCCCCATACAAAATAGGTACGCACGCAGTTTCCCCTTCAATGAAATATAAATTGTTCTCCTCCGATATATATATATATATATATATAGTTGCCTCCCCTTTTCTGTTTCTTTTGCTGGATGGATAAATTGGTTAATTCGGTCGCTAGTTTTTGATTTCGGAACGAATTGGAAGGATTATGTTGCAGCGATTCGTGGACAACCTTCTCGCCGTCACAAAAGAGTTCGTCCTTTTTCCTTCCTTTGCTCCCCTCTTCCTCTTCTTTTGTTTATTTTTTGCCGTTCTTGTTTATGTAAATTTCGGTTAATTGTACCTGGTTAGAAATGAAATAGGTTTCTTCGCAACCATACGTAATTGCTTTTTTCACTGGATGAAATTTTGTGATTCTAATGGGTGGGGTTGCGATGAAGATTCCGTTTATATTATGGGTTTTGAGGATCGACGACGGTAACCTATTTGACGAAATACCTTTCCTGTGCGAAAGATGCGTAATTTGTCCATATTGTCAAAGAGTGGCTCTCTTTGCTGGCCTTATGATTTCACTCCTGCAGGTGATTTGCTTATTGATGATTTATGATTGATAATCAACATTTTTTGTGCTCGTGGGAGATATATTATTAGTGTATCTCACGGTACCTAGAGGTAGTTTGTTACCTACAGTTGTCATATGGGTGGAATAGACGTGGACATTTGATGTAGGAGAAGAAATGGAGACTCTTAAGATAAAAAGTAAAGGTTGGAGTGATAAGAAGAAACAATATATGTTTTGGGAAGTATTGGGATATTCAAGACCCAGGAGTCAGGCTTCAAAGCATTTTCATGTTGCTTCTGTTATTATGTTCATCTGTATTCTTGTTGCATTTCAAAAATCAGAAAT
Source organism: Ensete ventricosum (assembly GCA_029747655.1). NCBI lineage: Eukaryota > Viridiplantae > Streptophyta > Magnoliopsida > Zingiberales > Musaceae > Ensete > Ensete ventricosum. The sequence continues at coordinate 55,979,676 of JAQQAF010000004.1, forward strand.
CCACTAGCCTTCTTAAGATTTGCATTGCAGCATATTATACGGTATGGCGTGTAGACTTGTTGGAATAATTCTATTTCGATTCCAGAGTTTAGGTTAGTGACGTATTTTGTGCTCGTTTGAGAACTCTTTATATGGTCCAAGGGTGTTCAAATATAAATCAGATTGAGATCGATCAAGGCTTTTATGGTGCAACTTAACACCATCAACATTGACCATGTTAGTAGATCGTGGATTCATCCTAGTGAACACAGATTCCCTCTGACAACAACAAAGATACATCATGATCATAGCTGCATTCACATGTACATATATGGATCTGGATGGAGGAAAAAAGAATTAAAATTATTATTTTTACATTTAATTATTGTGTTCTGTTCCATTTGTTTGTTCTTTTATTGCTGAAAATGGTATGTTGAAACTAGAAGTTAGATCTTTTGTTGACTACTGTTGTATAATAATTTGTTATGCACCAATTATTTCAATTTTTTTGTTTGTTTTTGGAATAGTGTCTTCTAGAGGTTCTTCCTGGGCCATTAATTTTACACCTAAGATAGTATGTTCTCTTATTCTTGGCTTCTTGTCTGAAATGGCTCAAAGCAATAAAATTATCATTCCTTGGACTTGTTGGCTTTTGTGTTACTATAAATATACTCGTGTGGAAATTTGTACTTACTATTTAAGGTTGTTGTCCATGTCCATTTAATGTCTTGGACTTTTTTCTCGTGAGCAGTGCCATAGTTTATAGAATTGAATCCTAGGATTGTTATGCTGGGTGGCATGGTTCTGATACATATTGCACTATGCCAACATGTATTTTAGATGCTGACATATGGCTAGGCCAAATTTTGGCCTGTGCTAATCAGCACAAGGATGGGATAATCTATACGACAGGATTATAGTGTCAAGAAACTACCTACAAGTTCCCATGCTACTAGGGGTTGGCATAGACAGGTAAATATTTGCCATTTATTGTGGAGAACTGAAGATCTATATATTTACCCATTGTCTAATAAAATGTGGTCCATATTTTTTAATTTATTTTGTTATACAGAAAAAAATATTAACCTTTAACTGCAAGTCTTTGGATCATATACGTTTGTAGTGCCTAAGCTTTTACAGTTTTGAGTTAGTCTTGGATATATGGACATTTGATTTGTGTAGGTGTCTCTTTATCTCATGTTTTGGTATACTTCGAATATTTTATGTGCCATGTCTTGCAGGTCGGTGAAGACATTCACTTATGAATCTTTAATCAATATTGCAAGGCTGATAAATGGGGTTTCAGCACTTGTGTTGACTATATTGCCAGGGAAGACAACCATTTTGGAAGGGATTCATGGCTGGGAACTCAGACCCACCTTACGTGGACCTCGTCTTCCTCGATGGATGGAAAAGTAAGTTTTGGCTCATTTCATTATGGAGATATGTTCATTAATATCTTAACTTGTTTTTATGAATATTAGTTAGTGATCATTATAAACCTTATCTACACATTTTATGCATCTGAAGTGAATGATACTCTTTCAAGTTAAAATGACTACCGTATGGTTGTAGGAAAAAAGAAATGGATGAGCTAAGGCTTTGTTGTTCCTGGGAAAGAAAATGAAGTTTTAGACTCTAGTTCAAGGAATGCAATGAACCAGGCAGTGTTTATTGGTTCGATCGTGAACCGACACATACACTGTCCATTTCAAGTGGTCCACATATGGTACTGGGATTGGACCAGGTGGTAAACCCGTTTTCCTTTTTCTTATTTCTCGATGCTAAAAGGCTACAACCTGCCCCCTCATCTGTGCCTCTCACAACCTGCGATGCATACAACCCTCCATGTGCCACTTCCATTGCCTGCCGCAAACTTCCTCCTCCATCACCGCTTTCTCCTCCACCTCTTATAAGTTGCTTCGGAGAATGCTAAAAATCCGAGTTAATTACAACTTGGTTATAAAGGAAATCTTAGTTTATTCGGGAGAGTGTCACTGGGTTTGCAGTTGTTTGGTTTCTGATTATTTATTTATATCTCTTTTATTTTTGTTTGTGTGACCAAATGATAGTATGTTTGGCAACTTCTGCATAGAGAAAAACACCTTGTGCATGGGCATCTCATATATCTTGCTGTACTTTAGTTGTGATCAATTTAGGTTAAACATAAATATACCAATGGAATGCATACATTCTATCCTCAGAATCAGGGACATCTAAGTCCATCTTTATCTTTTCCCTCAGCATAGCTTGACATTAATATGCATACTTACTGTTACGGTGTTTTTTAAACTTTGTGTATACAAATAGCATATAATTATTCTGAGAAATGGATATCTGAGAATTGTTTGTTTGCTTTTTCCATTAATGGTGCTGTTATCCCTGCATTTCTAGCATATATAGGTCTAATTTTATCATTTTATTACATGATGACAGTGGTGTTTCTTCATTCAACAAGCTTGTTCATGAGCTTTCCATGGATACTGAAGCTTCCTCAGATGCTGATTCTATAGCAGGCGAAGAGGATAATGAAGAGAACATATATCCTTCCTCTCCCTTGTCTCAGGCTTCACGGCTATCATATAGCAACAGTTTCAGTAGATATGATCGACATTTCATGCGCTCAATCAAATTCCTGCTTTCCTGGATCCTTTGGCCTGCAGTATTTCTTCTAAGGCTGCCACATATTGTCTTCCAGTTGGCATGTTTTAGAAGAGGTGGGACGATCCCTACAGGCAACTTAAGAGTATGCCATATTTCAAGCCCTCACCAGACAAGAAGGTCCGTTCATACAAAGGATCATGTTGTTCAGCGCACCACTGATAGGAGACGAGGTGTAATTGAGGTATTATCCAGGATCATGTTATCCAAAATTCTTAGTCTAGGTGGCACAAACAATTCAGATATTGAAACTTATGTTGATACGCTAATTTCTTGAGTTAACTTTACAAGAATAACTTAGCAAAACTCTTATCTAGGATCTGCATCTGGCAATTGAGATATTCATCGAGTCAGCTTTCGAGACTGCCCATAATGTTGCACACTTCCTTCTTTCCCCTTCGCAACTTCACAGAAGATTGTTCGGATGGTTCTCTTCAAATGGAGGTGCTAGAAAAGATAACTACGGTGTTGACATCGATATGGTGATTCCAACTAATACCCTTGGTGATGCTGAACCAACGCCAACTGAAAGGCAGCACACTCTACATTATTCTCTGAATACCGATGCTCGGACATGTCAAGATGTCATAACTGAGCTTGGGTAAGAATCATCTGCATATTTTTTTCTCATATTTTCTTGGTTCTTATTGTTAACAAAAAATCATGAAGAATAAAACACAGCTGATATGACTAACCATCAATTGGAGAAGAATAGTGTCAGTTCTTTTGTCTCACATGCATAACTCCTCTACTTGCAAGGGCAAGTATATATCAAGGTCTGTTATACTGAATGGTATGTCAAGGTCTGTTATACTGAATGGTACCGCCCATATTGGGCGGTACGAACTGGTCCGCCAGTAGACCGATATGTGGATCGCCCGCTAGCGGACAGTACCTTTGATTGGGGCTGTTTCCGCCTCGTTATCACCCGAAACAGGTCGGTGGCGATCGATTTTGACCGTCGCCGCCCGTTGAAGGGCGGTATCAACCTGGCTGCAGCAAGGGAGAAGGAAGACGAGGAAGAAGAAGAGGGAGAACCTAGAGATTTGACGCCACTCTCCCTCGACGATCCCGTTCCGTCGTCGCCCTCCCACGTTGGACACCGCAGACGATGAGAAGACATTGCCTCTTCTCCTTGTCTGAGGCGACGAGGAGAAGAGGGTGGCTCGCTACCTCGGTGGCTTCGCCTCTTTTTAATTTTTTATATTTTTTATATTATATATGTAAGCGTACCGAGTTGTATGCTAGGGCATATACCGTACCATACCGAGCTTCGGTATAAGCTGAAATTACGAACCTTGGTATGTATTGATTCTTCCAAACACCGCATCCAATAGACCCTTATGTGCTAGACTGCCCAATTTTTATTTATATACATATACCCCCATGTTTTGATATATTTGTCAACTGTCAAAATCGACAATTGAGTTGTCAAGGTATAACTTCTGTTCCATCAAAGAATAACGTGTCAAGATCCACAACCCAAAATATCCATATTTTGATTGGGATTAGCTTGATTAGAGATTAATATATAAATATAGGAAAATCAAAATAAAAAAATTAGAAAGTAAAGATATAGACTAAATGCTATAAATTTTATAAAATAAAAATTATAAAATGATAGGCAAAAAAGTAAAAATAAATTCATAAAACAGACCAGATGAGGAACTAACAAAGCAGTAATGATTTAAGTTAAAGAGTGATATACATTTAATAAAACAATGTGAGAAAAAGGATGAAGAGAAGGGAAAAGATATAAAGAAAGAGTCTGAATAAATTAAAAGTTCATAGTGAAAAATTGTAATGCATTAATTGATTGTAATGAATTACTTGTTTAAAGGTTAAAAGATAAATTATGTCAAAACAATGATATTATTTTAAAATTTTAATATGCCTAGAAATTCTCGAACTAAAGAGTTAATGACAATGTAACATTAACAATGTTAACCATATGGTCAATTTTGTTTTTTTTTTGCTTTTCGTTATTTTCTATTTGATCATTTGTAATTTTTTTCCTTTGCTAAATATATAAGACTCCTTTGAGAGTCCTCTTTTCAATGAGTCCATATAAGTATTTGCCTCGATGTCGCTAACCACTATTAGTCTATCTCAACATCATCCTTGACCTTCCCATTGTTGACAAATCGAAGCCCCATACTCCTAGTTACATTTCCTAATGGTCGCCACCTTTAAGAGCCTATGACCCCCATCTAAGGGCTGTTTGATGTGGTCTGCTGAACTTCCATTTAGGTTGGCCACTCTGTGAGGTCATGGCCATATTGGCTCATCTTATGCTGCATTCAACATTTGCTATTTTGACCATGACAGGTTGTAGCTTGATGCTTTTTAAAGATTTTTTAAGGTAATCTAAGATGCCTATGTCAAAATTTAGGATAGGAATATCCATCCTTAGGCAGGAGTACTGGAGATCCGTAATCCTATTCCCAACTTCTGTAGTTGGCTACATGTATCTTCCTTTAATTTTCTTTAAGACAATATTGTTAGTTAATATAAAAGTTCATAAGACATGTTGATACCATCTGAAACATTCTTCACTTATCTCCTATTGAGTTACACCTAACTGTTTATGAATATAGCCATTTTTTGTTCATTCATTTCTAGTGATCCCAATTCCCATATATTCATCTTAACTAGGATTGGAGATTTTATACCACACATATAAGCAGAAGTGACGTTGGAGGCTTGACAATGGGTTGTGATAAGATATAATTTAACAAGCCAATCGGGATTGAGATTGGGACAGCATCATTAATCCTTGCCGCAAAGCCTACCTCGTCTTGTCCATGCTTTGCCTCCAAGAATTTCATATAAGTAACTTTCTCTTCTATCTTGCAAATATAACTAGCAAATATGCGTGAGGTAAGAAAAAATTAATACCATTCTTTGTAGAGCAGCAATGTTACTATAATTATTAACTTGCGGTGGGTGTGGAGCATGGATGGATGGGGGTTTTGAGTGGCGGGATAAGGGAGGTATTCGCTCCTGAGTTCCTCTTCTTTGCAACACTAGTTTTCAATAAGTGTTGTTTCCTAGCTATCCAACATTTTGGCCTGTATAGTATGGCTGGCCTTGCAATTGGCTTGTGGAATTTTCCATAATAAGAAGTGTGTAATAATCACATAAAAACTATTAATATTCTTCTCAATTTTAACAATTTTGTTTTAGATTTATGAATAACATATTGATCAATCTCTTCTTTTGTTTGCTAAATATTTTTTTATCCGTTTGATTTTAAACCAAACTCTTAGTTCTTCTCTTAGCATTACTAAGAAATACTAATGTCCCTGTTATATTAAGTTTTAGTTCTAAATTCTAATTAAGCAATTATAATAGAGAATGCAATGTAAAGAGTGAAGGATGTTGGAGGTAAAAGATTACAGCTAGAAGCTGGAAGAATTAAGTAGATAAAGGGATCTATGACTATCGGCCTCAAAGAGTGAAAAATGAGGGATGTAGGAAGACAAATTAAAGAAGAAAAAGGGCTGAACAAGCTAAATGACCTTCAAGAAAGTGAGTGTTTTCAAATATAAAACTTTATGTTCTTCTCAGACATGTTTCTATCTTGGAGATTGAGGACTATTTTGTAAACTAACAAGCTAACTGCTAATATTAGCTAAGGAATATATCTTCTCCTAATTTAAAATTATTTGATTTCTCAAAGATAAGATTTTATGTTATCATCTTTTTAAAAGAATGGTAAATAGAACTTGTCCCACAAAAACCCACCCAACATTTAAATAATACAACGGAAGTCCAAAGGTTCATGTAAATTCTAAATCAATCTGATCTTGACTCAACAAACATCACTTCCAGATTTGGATGCATCAGTTGCTTCCAGTGCATGTCATCACATTCTCATGATTGATAAGTTAATTCCAGACTAGATGAATGGTCTCTATAATAGTTTGATTGTACAATGCAGATTAATATTACAAAGCTGATCATGATGGTTGAACATGGAGGCACCCTGCTCTGATACCGAACTGTTGCAATTATGGTAAAACTATTGTTCTAAAGAGGATGATAGAATAAGAGCAGCAGGCATTGGTCAGTTTGATGTGTACAGACAAACTTTGATACCAAATTGAGTGGTGGTGGCCCCCTGCTCTGAGACCAAACTAGTGCAAGGGCAGTTGGTTAGCTTCACATGCATGTGTGAAATCCTTGATTCTAAACTTAGGTAAGCATAGTAACCCTAGTGCCAAACTGATTTAAGCACAAACAAAATGTATAAATAAAAGGAGTGAAAGGACGAGGGAGGTAAACTACTGTCGTAGAAAGACGAGTGTAGAAGTAAAATGAACTGCTCAAGATTGAGAAAGGGATAAACAAGGCTAAATGACTTTAGAGAAAATCAATGTATTTATTGATAAAATTCATGCCCTTGTACATGTAGCCATCCAAGGCTTTATTTATAAGGTGACAGTTTAACAGTTAAGATCACACAAGTTTTTGTATCTTATCCCTGCTTAGTTGAATTTTGAAACTTTTGTCTAACTTTCCAGAAGTAAGATCTTATGTTATCATTCTTTAAGAAAATGATGAGATAAAATTTATCCTAAAAAGACCTCTCTAATTTCTAATTTGTACAAGAAAATTTAAAAAATCCATAAAATATTAAAACAAATCTAATTTAGTGTCAACAAACTCGACTCCTAGATTATATGTATCAATCACTTCTATTGTGTGTCTTCACACTTGTGATTGATAAATATTCTCTAGATTGGATGAATGATATCTGTAGTATCTTGATTTGATGTAAATTAATATTGTAAGACCCAAGCTTTGCCATCTCGTACTATACTGACTTATTGAGCTTAGCTCGGTATGTTACGACATGGACATATAGAGCAGTATGCTCTGGCATACCGCTCGGTGTGTGTGTATATATAATAATAATAATAATAATAATAATAATAATAATAAAATTTTAAAAAAATAAAAAAGGACGACGTCGCCTCATTCCTTCTCCCCACACGGGGAGATAGTTTCTTCTCCCCGCGGGGGGAGAAGAAACATCTTCTCCCTGAGACGCCTGTGCGGGGAGAAGAAACGTCATCGCGAAGCCTCGGTGAGAAGCCCATGCGCCCCATGAAGCCTCGGCGACGTCATCGAGGCTTCAGGCCCTCGTTTTTTCTCCTCACGTGGGGAGAAGAAACATTGTTTTCTTCTCCCCACGATCGCCGAAGCTTATTCTCCCCACGAATCCTCATCAAGGCTTCTTCTCCCCGTGGGTGACGGATCGGGATTGTCGAGGGAGAGCAACATCGGATCTCCAGGTTCTCCCTTTTCTTCTCCGTCTTTTTCTCCCTCTTCTTCCTTCTCCCTTCTCCCTTCTCCCTCGGCTGATATCATCTGACAACGGGCAACGATGGTCGAAATCGACCTTTACCAGCTGATTTTGGGATGTAACGGGGGTGGAAAACAACCCCAATCAATGGTACCACCTGGTAGCGGGTGGTTTGCGTACCGTTCTACTAGTGGACCAGTACGTACCGCCCAGTACGGGCGTTACTCATCGGTATTGCAGACCTTGGTAAGGCCAACTAACATGGTAAAAATGGTGGTGCCTGCTTTGGGACCAAACTAAGACAAACACGATAAAATTGTTATCATAAGAGGAATAAAACAATGAGGGAGAAAGAAAACCGGTAGAAAGATCGAGGTTGGAAGCTAGATGACATAACCAAGAAGGATCTATGTAAGCATACTTGCTTCAGTACCAAACCATTATAGCTCTTAAACCAAATCATTGTCAGCATGAGCAGAACATATATGATGAGGGACTGAAAGGACGACGGAGGTAGAGAGTTTGTCATATATGCATGGAGGTTGTGATACCAAATTTATTCAGGCATGATAACTCTAGTACCACAAGAGTGATACAACTTATTTGAACTAATGCAAACACAGTATGTCTAATACCAGCTGATGTGAGCATGGTAGCTTCAGTATCAAACTTATGTGAACACAATAGCTCCTGTACCAAACCTATGTAAGCATAAACACAGCATATTTGAAAAAGGGTGTGAAAGCAAGAAAGTGGTAATGCGTGGTTGGAAGACAGAAGTTTAAATAAAGATGAAGTGCTCAAGATTGAGAACGGGATAAATGAGGCCAACTAACCCTAGGAAAAATCAATGTTTGCAATTTGCATTAATAGAAGTTCATGTCCTCCTACATATAACCATCTAAGAGTTTCTTCTCTAATCTTACAACTTAACTACTATGATAAGATAAAAGAATAAATTTATGTTTATTTCTCTTAGTTCATAAAGATAAGAACATATCATCTTTTAAGAATATGATATAAAATTTATCCTACAAAAATTCCTCAACATCTCATCAATATAAAAATGGTCTGAAAATCCAAAAATCAAACTAATCTGGACTCAACAATCTTGACCTCTAGATTAGGATGCATCACCTAATTAGTTAATAACCCCTGTTCTCCATTCCTTGAATATAAAATTAATTATAACTAAGCTTTCATAAAGCTAAATAATATCATTGGTAAATAACATACTTCATGTAATTTGATGCTGAATATCTATTAAATTTAAGTGATATTAGTGTTTATTTTCCCATAGTCTAGTTCTTAGGTACTAGCTTGGTGGAACTTCTATATCTCTATTAGGAGGTACCTATTGTGACATAGTTGATTATGCCTTTGATATCTGAGTCCAAGAATTCTGGCTTTCTAAGATTTCAAGTACACTCTTCAACTTGTTAGTTATCATTGGCATTAGAGATGCATTAATTGAATTAGAATAAAAGTTCACCTTTTGCAGACTTCTATTAATACATTTTTTTTCCAAAAAAGAAATATACTATCAGGTCAAAAAAGCAGTAGGAGATCAGAATGTTTATTATTGTAGCTATAACAATTTGTGTTCTGTTTGACAAGTCTCCTAATTAATTACAATTCTGCAGAGGTATGCTACATAGTCCTTGTTACAGATAACTTTTATAGTTAGGAAAGTAGGGTAGCAGAGACAAAAAAGAGTTTGCAGCTACTTAGTTGGCTTATCTTGTCTCTCTTTAAGCAATCAGAAGATCTGTCTCTTAGCACTGGATATATTAATTCAACATTGGTGGGATATTTTTTGATATGGTAAAACTGGCCTGTTTTTTAATCCTGAAGATCTTATGGTGACATATTTCTATATGACCAGACTCATAATACAGTAATAAATGTCAGCCGAGTTATTTAGGATACCATCCTATGGAATAGAATATTACCTAAAGCAGAATACCTAGCCAAAACTTAACCTTACAAGTTACAAGGACATGATTACAGTCAGTCATTGTAATTGAGTGACTTTAATCCTTAACTCGACTCTCTAAGAGGAAAATTAAAATGAAAAAAACTATAGAGTTGCTGTTCTAATTCAGTTTATTTTGGCTAGGTTTGTTCATGTTTGATGTAATTTAATTGAGTGGCCCTTGCAGCTTCTTGTTGATTTCTTTGCTGCATAAGATACTTCCATACAACAAAATAATAACAACAAAGTCATAAGTCCTAATTATTTGGGGTTGCCTACATGGATCTTTTATAGCCGCTGAAATATGTTAAAAGTCATATGCTTAGTTAAGTTCAGAGTACTTAGATCTTTATTTATAGTTTCTATTAAAGTTTTTTTTAGGTCTTTTGCCTCTTCTTGTACCACTAATATTAGTCATTTCATGAACTCTCTAATATGTGTATGTTAATGGTTAGAATGTTAGTGGGTAGTAAACTATGATGGTAAAATTTTTTTAATTTATTTATTTGGTTATCTATTTTAATATGGAGGGGAATTATGATTGGTTTTTATAATTTAGTAGGTTGAGCTAGCAAGTATTTAGAGCAACCAATGTGCTTGGAGAGGGGGCATGAAGAGTTAGGTTTATGTGTCTCAAGACTTTTTTTGGTCTTTCCCTTATTTTTAGTAAGTTATTTTTAGGTTAAACAAAGTCAATTTTTAGTTTAGGAATGATTAGGTTTAATTATCCTCTCTATTAAGATGTTTTGGGTCAGTTATCAATCAATTTGTCTTTGTTAATCAGTCAATTTGTTTTTGTCAAATTATTGTTTTATTTCTTTTTGGGTTTGATTTTGATCAAGGTTTTTAATAAGGTTCGTCATATCGATCCGTACCAGCGTATTGAGTTTATCTCAGTATGGTATGGTACCCAGTATTGAGCGGTACGCACAATGCATACCACTCGGTACATTATAATATTGTATAATATAATATTTTATAATATAATATATATTAGAAAAAAAAGCTGGCGACGTCACCTCAATCCTTCTCCCTGCGCCCGTCGGCGATTCTTCGCTCACGGGCGACGAATCGCGTGGGCGACCCGCAGGCGATGGACCGCACTGGGGAACCGGTGAAGAGTAGCGCACGAGGTATTTTTCTCCTCTTCTCCTTCTTCTCCCTCTTCTTCTCCTTTTTCTTATTTCTCCCTCAATTGACCGCCGACGGTTGAAATAGATTGCTGACGATCGAAATTGACCGCCAACGGCTGATTTAGGTGGTACTGCCCGGTAGCGGGCGATCCGCATACCGGTCAGCTGGCGGACCGGTACGTATCGCCCGGTGCGGGGCCTTACCCCTCAGTAAGGCAAACCTTGGTTTTTAATCTCGTACCATACCGGTATATTAAGCTTTGCTCAATACGATACATTATTGTGTATCAAGCACGTACCGGTATATTGAGCTTTGCTCAGTACGATACGGTATTGTGTATCGAGCGGTACGCTCCGGGGTACCGAGCGGTATGCGTAAAATATGCATAAAATCTTCCAAAAATACCTGAAAAATAGAAAAAAAAAGGTTAGGATAGGGTTTTTAAGTTAGAAATATATAAACATTTAGTATAGTTTTAGCAAAACTAATGTAAATGAGGTAAGAATAGTGCCACATGTTTTTCGGGCTTTAAGAGTAGCTTTGTGCAAGGTTTGCTATTTTGGTTCGTTCTGAGTCGTCCTTCCATTAATATTGAATTTTCTACAGAAAAAATAGTTGAATTTATTGATTAATATGTATATAACTTAAACTTTAAGATTCAAATGAATTAAGTAATCATATGTGTAGTTATACTTGATTCTACCACCAAAACGAATGACGAAACTCCACAGGTGGTGGGTTGGAGTCCTCGATCCTATATGTATTTTGTATATCAATATGATATGTTTGTTGGACCCAATCCTAAAATTGATCCCACGACATAGTGTATTGGTACACCATATGTCACTGGTGCATCAATGTAGTGACGGTCGTAGTCTGATCGTCGTGAACCACATGTGTTCGAGGCGGCTCCTAAAGCATTTATTGGTGAATGTCATAACTTCTACTTTCGCTATTAATTTGTTGCTTCGTATCATATTGTTGCTCGGAGGAGTATGACCAACTATCATCGTACTTCTGTTGGCCGTAAGATTCTCGATAATACGACGACTGTGAATCCGATAAGCTTCGTTCTGTATCTACGTCATGTAGGCTCTGTCGCATCTGCTCAAAATCATCCATTGGCTTCCCTTTCCCCTTCCGTGCATAAACTTGACTAGTACCTCGTCGAGTTCCATGATTTGAATCTTGAGAAAAAATGAGTTTGAGAGAGCTAAAGAGAGTGTGAGAGTAAAATGAATTGAAATAGGGGGAGAGTGAGAGTAAAATGAATTGAAATAGGGGGAGAGGAAAGGGTTTAAAAACCCTTAGGAGTGCTCCAACGGTCAAATTGATCATTGGAGCACCATTACCATTCGGTAATGGCCGATTTTGATCGTTCCCACTCGATACTGGGCAGTAACGGTCGAAATCAACCGGTATCAGCCGTTACAGGTTAGTAGCAGTTGAAATTTCGACCTGTAATGGCACAGCCGCGTATTGCCCGATTCGGGGCCAAAAGATCCATATCGCCCGGTAAGGGTGGTCCATGTGCCAGTCAACTGGTGGACTGGTATGTACTGCTAATACCGGGCGGTACGTTAAGGTATTGAAATCCCTGATTTGGATCAATTTGCATTAGCTCAGGATAGTTCAATTGGGTTTGAGTTCTTTTTACATTTGTATTACAGTTTGTTGAAAACGCTAAATGCTAATGTTCACAAAACTGTAGCATGGTTTCGTCATGTTATTGTACTCTTCCAAGAGTAGGATTTTAATCATAGTTAGATTTTTTATGAAGGCTGGCTGATCCTATCCAACAAAGTAGGAATTAGCCAGGAGGTTATTGGTTACTGCTGTATGCTTCAAGAATTCTAAGGGCTCGAATCTCATCAGATAGTAGCAGCAAAATGTGATGACAGCTAGCATTTCAACATGCAATATTCATCAAGATTTCTGGAGAAGTAACCTGCCACATAGCCAACTAGCAATTCTGAACAAAATATCTGAACATGGTATCAGAGTTGCTGTGTTTTTCCAATCAAATTTGATTACACAAGAAAGGAAAGCTGTGCTGATTCTGAAGCAATTGGATGAGCTATGAAGGACAACTAATAAATTACAATACTAGTTCTTGAACTTTGTGCCACAATCAGTTGGCTCCTAAATATCAGATTTTTTCAGTTAGCTCAATAAACATTAAGGTTTTACTCAGGTACTATGGTCAGCTTTTGTCCATTAGTTTTGATGAGAAACTGACTTGGCTTCATAGTAAGGCTTGATTTGGCACCATCACATAAACTGATTGAGAAAAATTGTTTGATATGCCTACTATAGTTATTAGAAGTTATTAGACTGACTTACAATTGTCATGTCAAATTTCTATCAAGAGTTTTGGATGGAGGCTAACTTTTGTGCTTGATTAAATGTTAATTTAAGTTTCTAGAGTTAATTGTGAAAAGTTTGAAATTTAGGGTCCCAATTTGAATTTGTCTTTTATATTTAATCCTTCTTCTTGATAAATTCCTTTTGGACATAGTAGTGGTGGAGTTCACCTATTTATATGTTGTTTTAAGGTGGCCATTTCTCTCACATGTTTAATCCAGCTTATAGGACATCTTTCTTACCATGGCTTCTACATCTCTTGACCTTTGCTTCCTCTATCGTATTTGTTCATTTTCCCGTATGCCATAGGTTACCAGTTCTCTTTATTAATGGGCAATCATTTGTCGGGAGGGATTTGTTTATCTAATCTGGTGATCTGAAATGAGTTCCTAAGTTCCCAAACAAGTATGCTTTAGGCAAAAGAAGGTAACAGTCTTCAAAATTCTACTTGACATGGAAAATTTTTGGAAGAAGAGAAATTTTTACAGTTAACGTATAATTAAGCCAAAGAAATGAAAATTTTCACTCAAATCTGTACATAGTATGTATGTTTCAGGTTGTTATCATCCTCATTGGGTTTTTAATTGGTACAGAGTACGGTTCCCAGTCGCTGGCAGTGTTCTAAGCTGTTGGCTTGCATGCCTAACTCGAGCTCATATTGGGCTTGGTTCGTCTGGTGACTTGACTTAATATGCTCCTACTTTGACCTATCTGAATCCTTAACTGAGTAATGTTACAAGCTGATGTCTAATAGCTTCTGTGGTTTTCTATTGCTGTGATAATTTTGATGTTTGTTGATTTACCTGTTTAATCTTTTAATTATATCTTGACATTGGTAAACAACGTAAATCTAGTTTTCTTGTTATGCCATTTGTCTATTAATGTTTATTTGCATTTCTGAATTTCAGGTATCCTTATGAGGCTATTCGTGTGGTTACCTCTGATGGATATGTACTGCTTTTGGAGAGAATTCCAAGGTTGACATAGACGATGTTCACTAGTGTTCTTCCCAGTTTAATTGTTCATGTCTTCACTTTTGTTTGTTTTCTACATGAATTTTTCCTACAGGCGTGATTCAGAAAAGGTTGTCTATTTGCAACATGGAATATTGGACTCCTCAATGGGGTGAGTTGCATTTGATAAAATTATATTGTTTGCTAGTGATATTAATTTTTTGTGTGGACTGATATTCTCTTTTGTTGTTTGGCATTTTATTTGTTAAACAAAGTTTTGGATGAACAGTGTAGGTCATAGTACTGCTTCTCAAACATTTACTTTCACATAACTATCATACATTGTGAAAATTGCTCCTTGAATCATTTGCAAAATCTGACAAGTTTATACTGAAGAACACATGTTTCTTTTTCTGAAAAGAAGTTTCAGGTATTTTTTTCAAACATTGAGAACATTAACAGCTGCAAGTTCCTTAGTAACTATATTAATACTGGAAAAATTCCATTCGCGTCCTGCTATTCCCACCTTTAGGTTACAAGTAATCTGATTTCTCATCTTTTGAACTTATGTTGAGTGATTGATGTTATGTTTGTTTGAAATTTTGTAGAAGATTCAATTGCACGGTGTTATGTTTGTTCGACTCTATTCCCCTTGAAGTAGGAATCATTATTCACAATTCCACTTACATAGCATATAAGGTCTTCCATGTAAAATTATGTGGAGTACAGCAAATTAAAGATATAGGATTAGGTCTGGCTTTAAGCTATGATCAGTGTGATTGGAATTTGATGCCGAGAACCTAAACAATGTTTCGAACTTTCTAATGAAGATTCCACTAATTGCTCTATAGTTGCATGTGAAATTCCTATGTACATAAAATTTTCAGTTTGTTCATGTTCCTGCTACTCTTCTTACTGTTTTAAGACTTGATCAACCAATATGGATCTGAGTTGATTTCTCTAGATATCAGTCTGTTAGATTCAATTAAGTTTGATTGATTAGATTTGTCTTTTAGGGATATTCTCTTCATGTTTCAATTTGTTGCATGGAAATGAACAAAGATTGCTGCTACCACAAATCTGTTACATCACTATTCTATTTCTTTGAGAAGCATTAGTTGCCATCTAATGCTTCTGTTTTGCATTTGCTAGTTGGATCTCCAATGGGGTTGTTGGTTCTCCTGCTTTTGCAGCTTTTGATCAAGGTTTGTTTATATTTTCTTCGAGTAAATTAACAAAACATGAGAAATTATTAGACCATCCAATTTTGCATGTTTAATTTTCAGGTTATGATGTTTTTCTTGGAAACTTACGTGGGTTAGTTTCAAGGGAGCATGTGGACGTGAACATTTCCTCACGCAAGTAAGTTGTTGTTCTATCATAAATTCCTTGCTTTTTATTGCATTAGCACATAACTAAGCATTTGTCTTAATTGTTGACCATCCAGAGTGCTGCTGTCTGGATCTTCTAGTTGGATGATTGTTTTAGGCTTGCGAAGAGCCTTATAGTTTGTTGTTTTTGATGAAGATTTTGATAGGGTGACCAGACACCTAAAAAAAAAGGATCAAATATATATTATATTCTAACACCCCTCTCATGTACAAGCTGGATTAGACTTTGCATAAACCAAACTTAAGCACATGGCTCTTTCCAATTAAGGAGAAAGGGCATTGCACAAGTATTAGTCAAACTCGAGACGAGTAAAGAGGGGCAGGAACATGATTGAACTCACAACCTTCGTTTGATACCATGATAAAAACTTTCCAAAAGCCAAGCTGTTAGGAAAACCCAATATATATTAGGTTCTAAAAGTTTCCACACTTGATTTCTTCCTGTTTATTGTTGGTTTTCTTGGATTTTTTTAGTAGGATTTTTTCACTAATAAGCCAGAGTTTAGACAGGTTGATGGAAACACATGCTCTCTATTAAATGGATTAGACTTATAGAATATGGATATTTGGGATATTTAGTTTTCCATCGAAATCATTGACGGCTTTGTTCTACAAAAACACCCACTTTCAATGTTATCGAGCACAAAAAAATTCTTTAATTTGTCTAAGTATTATATTTATTAGTAACATTAAAGAAATGGGTGCTCTATTGTAGTTTTTCATATGCTTGAGCAGACAACAGAACCTGGCATCTGTGTATTCTGAAGGGTATGTGTATAACGTAATCTGGTATTAGAAGCATGAAGAGGTTAGAGAGGGCATTGCAGAGCTCAACTACAATGTGATTTGACATCTCTATCTGCCGAACAGTGATCAGGAGTTTTTGGTGTCATGTTTGTCACTTGTCAGAACATATATGCTGATCCTAAATAATGCAGGTACTGGAGATACTCTATCAATGAGCATGCAACAAAGGACATACCAGCAATGATAGAGAAGATACATGAGATAAAAACTTCAGAATTAAATAAACTCGCTAGACCTGATTTGGATGGAGAAGTACATGATCAGCCCTACAAATTGTGTGCAGTCTCCCACAGCCTGGGAGGAGCAGTTATGCTGATGTATGTCATAACATCTAGAATTGAGTTGAAACCTCACAGATTATCAAGGTTGATCTTGTTGTCTCCTGCGGGTTTTCATGATGACTCTACAATAGCGTTTAAATTACTAGAGAAACTTCTGCTACTTCTTGGTCCTGTGCTTGCTCCCATTGTCCCTGGACTGTATATACCCACTAGGTTCTTCAGGATGCTTATTAACAAGTTAGCTAGAGATTTTCAGAACTACCCTGCTTTGGGAGGTCTTGTGCAGACTCTTATGAGCTACGTGGTGGGTGGTGACAGCTCAAATTGGATTGGAGTTCTCAGCTTGCCTCATTACAACATGTATGACATGCCTGGGGTATCACTTCACGTCGCCCTTCACCTTGCACAGATGAAACGGGCAAGAAAGTTTATAATGTATGATTATGGAAGTGCAGCTGCGAATATAGAAGCATATGGAATGCCAGAGCCTTTGGACTTGGGAAAAAATTACGAACTTATTGACATTCCTGTCGATTTGGTAGCAGGGCGAAAAGACAAGGTTATTCGACCATCAATGGTGAGAAAGCACTACAAGTTGATGAAGAAAGCAGATGTGCAGGTTTCTTACAAAGAGTTTGAATATGCTCATTTGGACTTCACATTCTCACACAGAGAGGAGCTTTTGGCCTATGTCATGTCCCGTCTCTTGCTGGTGGCTCCAACACAAAAGCACCACAGAGCCCAGGCTGCTGCTGTAAGGCTGAAACCCAATGGAACCCAGTCAACAACTGAATCTGATGACGTGGAGCATTCCGGAACAAGTGAAATTGTTCCTTACAGTTGAGCGATATACTATATGTTATTTGTAGGCTTCAGCCATATGTTACCCCATAGATGAAACTTTTTTTGATACTTGTTTCGTAGGAGTATGTAAATTTGCCGCACTTTCTCTGTAACTGGTGAGAAGGGTCCGTTGAGAACCCCAAAGGAAACTGGTCTCTTGTTGGATCTCTTAAAACTAGAAAAAGTGACAAAAGACTCTGTTTGTATCATCTTCTTTTCAAGTATTCCCAATTGTTAAATTCTTTGTGTTATTTCATTTACTTGTTTATGACATTCAGGAACACTAGAGGGTCGTCATTATTGTTCTTCCTTGTTTGTTAAAAATAGATAAGATAAACAGCGTAAATTATTCTCAGTAGTTGTGGTTGGGAATGAATGATATCATCCAAATACTCACTCGTGTGCAATCTTAAATTTTCATGCAGTTGGCTATTTTTATTGATCGAGTATTTGTACCATTGTCAGCAACAAATAACTATTTTTTTTTTTTCTGTTACAAATAGAAAAGCTATATTGTATTGCTATACAGTCTCTACATCCCAAGTTCGGCTTATAAGATTACGGAAAAGGAATACAAATATGAAGACCAGTTATTTTTTACAGATATAATAAATTTCAAATTCTTTAACATATAAATTACATAAACTATGGATATCGGGAACACAATTAGTGACCATCATTGTTGCGTCCATTTCAATCCCTGATCTTTTCTCACTGTACCAACATCTCATATACGTTTGCTAAATAGGATAAGGCAATAAATGAAGCGATCCCTTCTCACTGGACCATTCTACGGTGTTAATGCTGAGCCGTATCCCTCTAGTTGTTCTATTAGGTTATTTTTATTTTTATATACTGCTCCGGCGCCCGTTGAATATTGTATGTTCTAAATTTCTTTTTTTTTTTTAATCATCAATCAACCATAAATAAGAGTGAAGTTTTCTTTATAATCTATATTTTTTTATAAAAAATTTTAAGTTATTAATCTAACATTGTTAATCTAACATTGTTTTGAACTGCAACATCTCGTTAATTGATAGAGAAAATTTTGATATGATAGACACCTTCCGTCACATATGATGCCACCTTGATAAGAACCAAAGTGTACCTTGAACCAACGTGACTCAATGTTGAAAAGTTACTGCTCGGATCTGAATCACTACAAGACACACCCACGTCGTTCGAAACCAAGCATCATCCACCAAAGGATGCATCCCTGCAAAAGATGGGAACAAAAAAGTATTTCCGAATAGACAAATTGCCTACCAAAATATCGGAGGCACTATATGGGCTCAGGGAAAATAAACTCTTAAAGGACCGGTATAAAAAGAGTCCCGAGGCAAAGTGCAAGAGACTAAAATAATCCACCAAAAAATTAACTTAAGCTTCGGAGGGGTCATGTCGGAGTCTCCCCGACATTGACCTATTATGCAAGGGTTTAGGATCGATGACCTCTCAAAGGAATCTCATCTGTTGATGCCTCCCAAGAAGATGATTACCTACTGCCCCTCCTCCTCGGAAGAAGCTCTCCTCTTCGTGAGATTACATAGGCGCTCTTACATCATCGGGATCGGACCTAGTCGTGAAGTTCGAGAGCCACAACAAGAGGGATCCCATCATTTTGACGCTAAAGAGAGAGTCGATGATGTTAGAGCAACTGCCAACAAATGACTATGAAGATCACTCGCCCGAGGAGATACCTACCACACACCTCCCTTATCTCCCTAGAAGCTAACCATCCATTCCCTTACAAATAGATGGGAATGCTCTCACCCAATTCTCCACACGCCACG